>OX451737.1:1168965488-1169547033 GCA_948472305.1 Vicia faba | reverse complement strand
CTCTCTCTCTCTCTCTCTCTCTCTCTCTCTCTCTCTCTCTCTCTCTCTCTCACACACATATTTCACCATTCAAGCTTTGTGCTTGTTCCAAGACTACTTATCAAACTTTTTCTATCTTAGCATATATAAACATTAGTGTTTGAGAAATAGCATAGTCTAAACGAAAGTGTATATCAATTTTTTTATAAAATAAAGGGAAACTTTAAAAAAATAAAAGTAAAAATGCATCACAAGAAACACACAATGAAATATTTAAGTTTTGCTATACATTTTCATTTTGATATTTTTTGAACAACTGTACAGAATGTCGCCTTTGCACAGCCGTAGAAATTGTCATGTTTTGAATGGTATGTGTCGGGCATCTTTAGAGATTATAAAATATTATCACAACGTGATATTCTGCATGCTTTTAAGTTATGGAGTATTTCAAATAAATAAAAAACGAGATTGCATTTTTAGTTAGCCGGGGTTGAAAAACAGTGAGATATGCTTCGAAAGTTAGTACATTGTGATGTTGATGTAGAAATAGAATATTGGAGTTTCAAAAGATAACTTTATCATTGCGCGTTACAGTGTAATGGTGAATCAGATAAGTAGAAATTAAAATAGTTCAATTATTATTATTTAAAAATCAAAATTTTAAAAAAAATATGGTGTGTTAATACTTGAGATGAAGAAAAAAAAATCATATGAAAGATTAACAGAGAATATTACAGATAGTTTATGATATTTTTTAAATAAAATAATTATTTTAAAATTTAATATTTATTTAAGCTGTTTGTGAATCTGCATAAATGACATGATAAAATAAATACAATATTATAATTTATTATTTGTTCAAACAGTAAATAGGATAACTTGATCTTAAATTTTATTTTACTTTATCTTTTTAACAAAAAAAAATTATCATAAATATGAATTGCATTTTAAATCAGTAGAATAGGATAAAAAATATTTACGGATTAATTCTTACAAAATATTATTTTTTAAAATTAATATATATATATATATATATATATATATATATATATATATATATATATATATATATATATATATATATATATATAATTATGGGAATCGACTTACTTAGTTTTTTTAACTTACTCTAAACCATAGTCTTTAATTTAATTAACTATGAGATTAGATTCAATTTAAAGACTATGATTTTGAGTAAGCTAAAAAAATTTACTCTTGAAGTAAATTGATCCTACTTGTCTGTGTGTGCGCGTTGTGTATATGTGTGTGCGTGAGCGTGTGCGCGAGTGTGGGCGCGTGCGGTGTGTGTGAAATTAGAACTTTATTAAATTTATAATATTTAAAACAAAATTATTATTAAAAATAGCAAAAATAAAAATATTGATATTATGTTAATTTATGAGGTGAATCACTTTATCAAGTAATGTAGTTTTCGTACCATTAATTATGATTTGGTAGTGTGTTGAATTGATCTCATCGCATTTTTCTCGTCTGCTATTTCTTAAAATGAAAATGTTTATGTGCAAAGACATATGGATTACAAATAAAGGCGAATTAGTTTGATTCTCATCTCCTAAGGTGAATCTCATATTTATAGAGTAGTTGTGCTCATATACTCTTCGTATAATTGGTATTTATATCGTAAAGATTTCATATATGTTCATGAATAAGTATGACTTTGTTATTAAACCTAACTCCAATATATATATAGTATCACCTATATGGATCGACTATGTTCCAAATAGATTGGAATGGTGAGGACACATAGATGCCTTTAGATGCTGGATTTGTAGGTGCATTATTTTTATATGATGGCCACATAGGTCTTGAAAAAATATGAATTCTTTCTGGGATGTGATTCTCCTAATTTGAAGTGTCATACTAATGTGGTACATGAAGCCTCATAGACTTGTAGCTAATATATGAGGTGAAAGTCTGAGTTTTGATGAGTCTCCACATCGTTGTTTACATGTTCTCGAGATCTATGTTATGACATGTGTGTTTGTCAATTTTTCTGAACAATGTAATGATGATGTGCTTGTAAGTTTTTTAGATATTATTAGGACCACAAGATATACTAATTTTGCATGTGGTCATTTGATTGCAATTATTAACTATGAAGCGCTTGTAATCGTTAATATGGTGTTTTCATCGCTTGTTTTTATTATTTTTTATTTCTTATTTTAACTTTTATCTTGCATTTACGTCAACTTACAAGCCTTCTAGTTTTTTTTTTTCAATTTATGTTTTGTCTTCGTTCCTTACTTTGGTTTAACCTAGTTTTTCTTGGTACCTCTTTATTTCCCCATAATTCCTACTTGTATTGTGAGAATGGTTAATCCCAATATAGTTAATGTCAATGACTTTGAAAGAACTTTTATGGATTTAATGCTTCAATTAAATCCTTTTTTGAAGAGAATTGGACAAAATTTACTCGATCATCTTCTACAGAAAGGTATGACATTAGGCTAGGTTATGGTGTATTCTTGTACAAACCTTATAACAAGCTTCGTGAAATTAATTTGTCAGGATATGATTGGTTATAGGAGAGCATCATATAGGGGTGTTATGTGATTTTAGATAAGGGCCTTGTTAGGCAATTCATCATGTATCATTATACTCAAAAAGAGTTATCAATTTTTCAATCTCCAAGTCTTGAGAGGCGTGAAGAAACAAGGTTTGTATATCCTTGAGGCTGAAGTTATAAGTGGTTCGATAAATATTGCATCTCCGAAACCTTTGTCAAAGATAGAAATTTTGCACATGAGATTGGGCCATGTCAGTGAAAGGGGTCTGATCGAATTGGGGAAACAAAACTTGCTTGGTGGAGACAAAGTCGAAAAGCTGAAATTTTGTAAACCATGTGTACTTGGAAAATCTTGCAGAGTGAAGTTTAACAAAGGTAAACAAAGAACACATGGATCTCTTGATTAATCCATGTTGATCTTTGGGTGCCTGCAGGGTGTCCATCACATTCAGGGGAAAGGTATTTTCTATCCATAGTAGATGATTATTCCAGAAAGTTATGGGTATTCATCCAGAAAACTAAGGATAGAACTTTTGAGAATTTCAAAAGTTGGAAGACCTTGGACGAAAATCAAGCTGGCAGAAAGGTCAAGAGTTTGAGAACCGACAATGGCGTTGAATTTTGCAATGAGGCTTTTGATAAATTTTGTGTTGCCTCTGGTATTGCAAGGCACAGAACTACTGCAGGTACTCCACAACAAAATTATTTGGCTAAAAGGTTTAATCGAACTATTTTGGAGAGAGTTAGATGCATGTTGACTAGTGTTGGGTTAAATAAGGTGTTTTGGGCTGAGGCTGTTTCGACAACAACATATCTGATAAACATATGTCCTTCGAATGCGTTAGATATGAAGACACATGAAGAAGTTTGGTCGGGACATTCACCAGATCTCGACAAACTGAAAATATTTGGCTGCATATCCTATGCTCACATTAGGAAAGACAAGGTCAAACCTAGAGATCTTAAATGAATGTTCATGGGATACCCTAAAGGAGTCAAAGCTTATAGGCTATGGTACCTAGAGCCAAGTCACAGGAGGTATATCACCAGTCGAGATGTCGTTTTCAATGAAGCTGAAATGGCTTTCAAGAAAACTGATGATGTTGGTCGAAGTGAAGAAATATTTGACGAAAAGTAGGAATAGGTATTAATTTTTGTTGAGGTGAAGCATGTTGATGTTGAATTGTGTACCCCATATGAAGTCGAAGAAGAAGCAGAAGATGTTGATGAAGTTGAGGAAACTGTCGATGACTACCTATTGGAAATAGATAAAATGCAAAGAGTCATCAAGCCACCTCAGAGACTTGGGTATGTAGATCTTATAGCTTATGCCTTAATGTCTATAAGTGAGGTTCTAGACGAAGAACCCAGAGACAATAAGGAAGTTATGAGGATTCGAAATAAGACTGAATGGCTCAAGGCCATGGATGATGAGATGAAATCTCTTCATGATAATAATACTTGGAAGATGATCACCAAACCTGCTGGAGCCAAGTTAGTAAGCTGTAAATGGATTTTCAAAGTTAAGGAAGGAATCAAAGGAGTGGCGTTGAAAAGATACAAGGCAAGGTTGGTTGCAAGGGGTTTCACTCAGAAAGAAGGTGTCGACTTTAATGATGTGTTTTCTCCTGTTGTGAAGCACATGTCCATTCGAATGTTGCTTGCCATGATGGCATAGTTCGACCTTAAACTGGAACAAATGGAT
Source organism: Vicia faba (assembly GCA_948472305.1). Lineage (NCBI taxonomy): Eukaryota > Viridiplantae > Streptophyta > Magnoliopsida > Fabales > Fabaceae > Vicia > Vicia faba. The sequence continues at coordinate 1,169,542,822 of OX451737.1, read as the reverse complement.
GTCAAGAATGTGTCCTTATATGGTGATCTAGATGAAACAATCCTGATGAGCCAACCTAAAGGGTATGTTGAAAAGAGAAAGGAAGATTATGTGTGCAATTTGAATAGATCTTTATATAGGATGAAATAATCTCCTCGACGGTAGAATAGGATATTCTACAAGTTCATTACATGTATAAGTTATGTTAGAAGTCAGTTCCACCACTGTGTTTACTTCAGATTTCTTCCTGGTAATTCATTTGTTATTTTTTTGCTTTATGCTAATGATATTCTCATAGCAAGCAACAATGTTGAAGATGTAATGAGGCTGAAGGTTGAACTCAATAAGGAGTTTGAAATGAAGGATCTGAAAGCTGCATCCAGGATTCTTGGGATTGACATTTAAAGAGATAGAAATCAGTCGAAATTATGCTTATCTCAAGAGGCATACCTATGAAAGATTCTCGATAAGTGGTATGTAGAATTCAATGCCTGTTATGACTCAAACAAACCCCCAATTCAAGTTGAGTATTAAATCAGTGTCCCAGTACTGATATCGAAAGAGATTATATGAATATCATACCATATGCTAATATAGTAGGTGTTGTACCCCAAAATTTTCCCTCTCATTTTATCAAGATTTTCCTCACAAGACTCTTTGGACTCAAGACCAGATTAGGGTTTGCTCAACTCAAGACATCTCCTTGCACTTATGGCCTGAAATTAGGGTTTGAGTTTGCACAAGGATTTTTGGATCATCAATGCTTCATGTGACTTTCATACACCATCTTGGACCCCTAAGATTGCCCATGACAAGTTTCAAGCCTTGAATCACATTTTTGCCCAGTCAATTGGACAGTTGACCTAAAAATCAGCTGTATTGGGGAAAAAGTCAACCATGGCCAATTTACAGTCAAACTTCATAATTTTTTATCCACAACAACATTATAGGCTCCTATGTACCATTTGATCAAGTTTGGATCACAACTCCTCAAGAAATTTGATCAGATCATCAAAAGGGCAAAATGGTCAAAATTAGGGTTTTGACTATATAAGGGCAGTTTCTGATTGTTTATCTAGCCAATGACCAATTGGGTTCAAACATGGTTTCAATGACTCAATAGCATCATCTTGACCTAATCACATAGTTCAAAATATCTCAAATGCATAGGATTGACAAATGAATTTTGTAGTCAACTGATCAAAAATCAACTATACACTGAAAAGTCAAACTTTGACTTTTTGGTCAAAATCAAGTGCCAAGGGTCATAATTCATCAAGATATGTCAAAATATGACACTTGTTGACCAAGAAACCTAAAATTCCAAATTAGGGTTTTAATTTGAAATTTTTCATAACTTAGAATTTTTCTAAGTTATGGAAATTTCTTATTTTTTCCCAACTTTCCACAATTTTTTTACCATGATGCAATTGGATTGAAAGAAAACTTCAAACATGAAAGTTTTATTCCTCCATGAAATCTACAACCTTGATTCACAAAGTTTTCCCAAAAGATTCTTGGATCTCAAGTTATGATTTTGTGAATAGGGGTCCATAAACTTTTTAACTTAGTGAAATTTTGCCCTAGTTTAGGCAGGTTTTTGACCTAACTTCATGGAAATTTTTCACCTAGTTCCAAGAGGAATCTCAAAATAAATTTCAAATATGGATTGTAGAGCATGTTACAAGCTTTCCAAAATGTCTAAGAACTCTCCAAGATCATTTGTGGTTAGGGAGAATCTAAGAAGAGAAAATGGCAATTTATCACTTTTGTTCAAGCCATGTTTCACAATGTTACAAGTTGCAAATCAGATCCTAGCATGCTTGTACTTGGTATTACAGGTCCTAATCATTTCTACACTCCATAATTGAATGCTAATTTAGTGGACAATGGATTTATTTTAATCTTTGGAGCATTGTACAATGAATTAATCCATTTATGGCATAAAGTTCATAATACTACTTTCATAAAGCTAGCTTTTTACAACTTTGCAAATCTTGAGCCATGGACCTGATCTTTTGTTGCAAACAAGATCCACAAACATTAGGCAAAGTACACCAACCCTATGAATCTAACAAGCAAGCCTGTACAGGCCTTTGGGATTGGTCATGTCAACTTTCTTCAAAAGCAAGCAAACTTGCAAAAGTCAAGACAACTTGTGTATTTGTTAAAGGAAAGACTTTGTATCATTTCGAACAACTTCAGAACCTTGTAACAAGCCTAAGCACGAATTGCTAAGATCCCAAACACTCTCAAACACCAAAATCACACTTTTCTTCCCAAACAGGGCATCATCTGCAGAACACTTTCCAACTTGAAACTTGCTCGTGCGTTTTGCCTTTCAACCCTTCAAACACATTACATACATCCTACCTAAAGTGTCCAGGCCCTTGTCTTGCAACTGTGTGCCCTATTTTAAGCTTCACCATTTTCATTTTGCAAGGTTTCAGGTTGACTCTTGCAAGGAGATTCAAGCATCTACAAGGCCAACTAAGCATTGGAAAAGGTTGAGGGAACTTCAACGAAGCTCACACGATCTTCAGGCCTCACTCAAAGTTCCAACATTTCCATATCCAAACTCAATTGAACAAGGTATTTTTCAAGTTTCTATCTCTCTATTTAGGCATCCTTAGGTCACGATTTGTGAAGCAAAAATGTAGTCCTTAACTTGCTTAAGCTGTACATATGCATAGTTGTCATTTGTATTAACTGAGCTAAGAGTATTTGGTTGTTTAAGTTCATGAAAAAACTAGGTCAGAAATTAGGGCCATTAAAATTCTCCCTGGTCTTTGAGAGTTATGTCATGAATTTTATATCATTGGAATCGTGAGTTTACAAGCTACACTTTTTATGTTATGAGTTTTTGATTTCATGCAAGATAGAGCAAGATACAGGTTTGGCTCAGAAACGCGCGCAGGAGGGAGCTGAAGGACAGGGACGAAGCTGTCCTGGGCCTGGCGCCTTGGGCCTGTTGTTATTCACGTCCCCTGTTTTGCTTTTACACCCCCCTGACCATTTTTATTTTATTTTTTATATTTTCTTACATATTTTATATTTTGACTTGCATTTATTTATTTTCTGAACATTATAAAATCAAAAAAATATTTTCTTAATTTTTTGCATTTTTATTTTATTTTTTTAATTATTTTTTGGCTTAAAAAATAGTTTATTAGTAATAATATACTTTATTTTCTTAAAACTTGTAAATAATTTAAAAATACTATACATTTTTATTTTTATTATTCATACATAAAATATTATTTTACATATTTTATTTTTTAATACTTGTAAATATTTTTATTTATTTATTTCTTGTACAAAATGAATAAAATAATAATAAAAAACATATTTTCTTTTAAATCAAAACTAGGGTTTTTCACCCTTCCAAAAATAATAATATAATTTTTTTCTTATTTTTAGGAATTAGATAATGTTATTTTCTCATACATAAAACAATTACAAAACATTTTTGCATATTTAGATTTTATTGCATATTTAAATAATTGTTTATTTATTTATTGTACAATAAATTCAATTGGATTGTAATAGTAAATTAGGGTTTTATTTTGAGCAATATCCCCCATTCAAAACTTGTATCCCCCCTCCTATAATATTGTTGTAATAGTTTAGATTTACTTTACGCAATTTATCGCATTATATACATGTTTAGTAAATTAGGGTTTGTATGATAAGACAAAAATCAAACAAATAGCATGACCTAATGCAAGACAAAAATGCATGAAAAATGAAAACACATTGCACACAAGCACCCCTAGGGTTTCACCCACTTGGTTTCCTAAACAAAATGGCCATGGTATGCATGCTAGGTGTCTTGGCAAAGCAAAACAAAACAAAAGATCATAGTCCATCGGTGACGCTAGACAAGGTTGCCTAAAAACAAATGATCTTAGTCCCTAAAACTTGCTAAGATACTTGGCACCATTGTTATCATGGTCATACGATGACCCACGCCCGTCCCATTTAACATCCAAAGATAGGTTTGTTTACCAAAGCAATGGTAAATCAACAATGTCAAAGGAATAAAAATGTACAAGAAAGACTTTTGAGTAGGTAGATGCTTCTAGTTACTTGATCAATTTACAAACCATCCTTGCTATTTTCAAACAAACACATACACATTTCAAAACAATTTCCAAACAACTTTCAAAACATTGAAACATTTTTTCAAAAGACAAACATCTTTGTATACATTCTTGCAAACAAGAATCATTACAAAGATTGCCTAAACAAAGGTCTCTTTTCAAAATACTTTCAAAACCACACAAAGCACCATTTCAAACAATTGGAAAAGCAAAGAAAGTGATCTAAACAAGTAACTAAGAGCCCATGGAAAACCATGGATGAAAAGGGTGCTAGCACCTTCCCTTTTCATAATCTACCCCCCGAACTCAAGAAAACATCTCAAAGGTCTTTCCTGTGCTTTTTGACCTTTCCTTTTGGATAAAATAAAAGCCGGTGGCGACTCTTGCTAAACCGAAACATTTGCGAACACAAACGTGAAACCTCAAGTCAGTTCTCCCACCGTATCACACTAGGTTCTTTAATGTATGTTATGGTCTGTACGAGACTCGATATAGCATATGCAGTAAGTCTTGTAAGCAGGTACATTTCAAATCCTGGAAAGGCTCACTAGTAAGCATTGAACTGGATTCTAAGGTACATAAATGGGTCTCTGAACAAAGTCTTAATTTATGGTGGAGCCTTGGGTGAAGATAGTAAAGCAGTAATCAAAGGATATGTCGATTCTGATTATACATGTTGTATGGATTCCAGAAAATCTATTTTTGGATATGTTTTTACTATTTTTGGTTCAACAATTAGTTGGAAAGCAACACTTCAGAAGGTTGTTGCGTTATCAACCACTGAAGCGGAATATATTGATTTAACTGAAGCTGTGAAAGAAGCATTATGGCTTGAAGGTTTTGTTAAGGAGGTGAAAGTTCAAGGGAAAGTTATCACTGTTAAATGTGATAGTCAAAGTGCAATACACTTGTCAAATAATTCATCCTATCATGAGCGAACCAAGCACATCAATTTGAGGTTGCATTTCGTCAGAGGGGTAATCAAGCGTGGAGAAGTCCAAGGGCTGAAGGTTTCGACTGATCATAATTTTGCTGATATGATCACCAAGACATTGCCTAGTTATAAGTTTTTTCACTGTATGTGGTTAATAAAGTTTCATGAAGAAAGCTAGTTTATTCTTTGATATTAGAGTTTATTCCAAGGTGGAGATTTGTGATATATTGGAATTGAACTCTAGTTGGTCGAAGGTGGCTTTTTGGTTTCGACAATTTGATAGAGTTTAGCATGTCGTCGAAGATTGCTCACATGTTGTTGTCGAAGAATTACATGTTGTAGTCGAAAGGTGTTCTAGTGTGTAGATGTCGAAGAATGCTAGGATTGTTAGCATCAAATTGGGCATGTTTGGTATGTCCAATTGTTTAAGTTAGCTTGTACCATAAGTTAGCTTGTAATGGGTATTTGTGAAAAAATCCCATTAGTTTAGTATGTTAGGTTTAATATAAATAGCTGTTGTACCCCAAAATTTGCCCTCCCATTCTTTACAGAAAATCACAACCCTAGGGTTTCTCAGGTATTCAAGAATGGCTCAAGAATCGATCAGACAGATTTTCTCCTATGGCAGTAAATCAGGAATGAGGGTTTTTTCTTGCATTTCCCAGAAGAAACTGAATCCTCAGAAAGTCAATTGGCTGTCACATATTTTCACGCTCTCTCAAATTTACTAGAAAAAGGCAGTGTTTGTTTGATCCAGGTTAACCAGTTAATTTGTGTCTTTTAAAACATCTGCTTGTTTATGGAATAAACATTTGCCTGTTTATTGGAATGGACAATGTGTGTTTTGACTGGAATACAGTTGCAAGATTACAGAGTTATTGGATTACTTGGAGTTTAAGTTATCAGGATTGGAATTATTGGAATGCAGTTTCAGTTATCTTTAATCAAGAATCTTAAAGGATCAGTGAAGACATAAAGAAAGAATTACAAGTTACTAACAGTAATGGATTATATCGGATATCAGATTATCTCATAAAGACTTTCATTTATTTCAAATGTTGTTACAAAATAATTTATTATTCATATGCTTTAGGTTTTACAACTTATCGTACTTGAAAAATAAATTAATACAGCTCATTGAAAATCTCTCTAAGTTACAAATCTAAGCCTAAGCTTCCATTGCTCCCATGCTCGCCACAAAGTCGTCTGCTTCCTCTGCTTTGTCACCATCCAATTTGCGCTCACATGAAAGAAAGACAGAAAAAAAGATTAGTACAGTTAATTGAACATAAATAAAAATTTCAAAAAGAAAGAAAAATGTTCATCATTAAAGTTTGTCGTTTGGAATCAGAGGGCTATTTTCATTTCATCACGTTTTTTATTTTTCTATTTGAAAATCACAAGAAGATTGCTCTTCTTGGTTCACAAAAAGAAAAATAAAAGTGCAAGCATTACAAAGTACAAGGCAACTAGACAGTAGCAACAACAATGCAAGCATTACAAGCAAGTAACTCAGCAGGCGCGCAAATTGCCCAAGGCAAACTGAATAAAGCCAAACTGAACAAAGCCAAACTGAACAAGGAAAACTCAACAAGGCCAAACTATACAGCAGCAAAACAAAGTACAAAGAAGTATGGTAAACCAAATAAAAAGCAAAAGGGCTTGTTGCATATAGCCTTTTTTCATCATTTTCCTAAGAGTTGGCAAACTTTTCAGAGAAAACAGTGGAAAAGCAAATTGCTTTTATCATTGAGAGAGGAGAGAGAGAGAGAGAGAGAGAAAAAGATATCATCTAAATTGTGGGAAAGGTACAAATTGGCCATCCTATCCACAGGCTATCAAAGAAGAGCAACTAGGATATAACAGTAAAAAAAACTGCAAGGAGAGAACATTTTTTTTGTAAAAGGCCGAACATTTTGCAAAAACAGAGAAATCCCAAGCCAGAATTCAAAACTGTAACAAAACATTTCAAAACTGTATAACTGTTTCAAACAACAAATATCCCAACCTATTAACCAAAGTCAACTCAGTTCAACAGCAAAAAAACCTGCATAACCAAAACTGTGAAGCCAACAACCAGTTTCAAAGCCTAACAAAACTGTACAACAACAAAATCATCATTTTCCATCTCAACGACCAAAAACCTGTTATCAAACCAGAAAACAGCCAAAAACACTTAAACGTGCAAAAGCCAATAAGCTAGCCAAAACTCTCAAGCCTACCCACAACTGTAACAACAATTTCAAACAGCCAAACCACAAAAAACACTCAAACCTGCAGAATTCAGTTAAAGAAGACAACAAAACATGTAACTCAAATCCTCAAACCTCAAAACCTGCATAACTCAGGAATACACCAACAACCTTCAGCAACTCAAACCACAAAAACCTGCCAAACTGTACCCAAAACCCAAAACTTACAGAACCTAACTGCAAAAGATTCAAACTATCAAAACATGGTTCAAAACCAAAAAACTTGAACTCATTTCAAACAAGCCTGAAAACTGTAAAACCAAGCAAATCTTCAAACTAACCAACAATCATCCTCAAGCTAGCATACAGTCTAAACATACAGACACAAGTTTCAGAAGCAATCATCATCAAACTGTAACCAAAACAGTCAGAAGTGTAACACCATCATCACTCAAGTTCAAGAGAGAGGAAAGAAATAATGAAGTCAGAAACACCATCATCATCTCAAGTTCAAGGAACAAAGAAAAGATTACCAGAAGCTCTCGTGTCCATCATCATTTCTTCCCTCCTATTTCCGGCCGCCAAGGAGCACTGTCACCTCCCTCAAGCCTCACCATTCCCTTCCATTCCAGAAAAGCCCTAAACAGGTATAACTCTATCTCCCTCATAACACTTTCTGCATCTCAAAATGTAATACAATAGATTAACAATCAAAACGTGAACAAGATTAACAATAATAAAAAAATGTTCAAGCTTCAAAACCCAGAATCATACCTTTCAAAGAATTGAAAAGCATTAGCGATTAGAATGTGAGAGGGATAGTGCTCCGGTGACCGGGATGGGAGAGGAAAGATCAGTGTAAGCAAGCGTTTTTAAGTTCAAATCATAACCTAGGTCTTTCCATAGAAAAGCTTTTCGTTCATGAATCAAAGAGAGATAGGGACATTCAATGAGGAAGATGAACGAGAGAACGAGTGAGAAAGAACGAAGGAGCAACGGCGCCGCTGTGAGCGCAGAACACAAACCCTAATCCATTTCCCCTAATCAAAAAACCCTAAACTGAGTTATGAGGTAATGGGCTCCATTTGCAAAACCTTAGGCCCATATAACAATTGCTGGCTCGCACCCCCCTCCATCCTTGCCTTATTTCTTTTTTTTTTTATTTTGGACCTAGCACCTTACTATATCCCTTAAGCCCATTTCCTCTCTCTTTTTGTTTGTTTGTTTTGAAAAATACTAATAATGCTTTTTGTATATTTTTTAAAACCCTAAAAAATCAATTTTTACTTTTTCTTTTCTAACCTTTTATTTATTTTGATACACATAATGAAAATACCAAAAGAATAATAAAGATTTTGTTTAATTAAATTTTCTTTCTTTAAACTTTTCCTTTTAGAATTAATAAAAATACATAAAAGAATAATAATAATATAATTTTTTAATCTTTTTTTTAGAATAGATTTTTATTTATTCCTTTCCAAGTAAATACATACATCTCATGCTTTGTTGATTTTATTTTGTCATAGATTTGTGTTGAATCGCACAACAATTCGATTTGGTTGTAATATTTGGACATTGTTGTTCTTATGAGATTCATCCCCATTTGTAATAATTGTAACCCCATTCCCGGATACTTTTGTAATAGCTTAGACTTTTAATTCCTGCAATTTATCGCTTTCGATATACTGTGTAGTTATTAGGCATGTATGGCAAGATTCAAAAATCAATCACTAGATGACCTAATCCAAGAATAAATAACTTGAAATCAACACACTTCTCACACGCGCACCTCTAGGGTAATCTCGCTTGTTGCCTCGGAAACACAATCATGTCCCTCAAATATGAGACACTCTAGCAAATGACCCTTCGATAAGCAAAGATCGTAGTCCCTCGATGACCCTTGATGTTGCCTTCGATAAAACGATCTCGTCCCTTACAAAATTGCTAGAGCGTCTCACAAGTTGCTTTCAATGATTGTATACGATGACCCACGCCCGTTTAACATCCAAACACAAGGTTGTTTACCAAATACAATGGTAAAACAACAATGTCAAAGGGTTAAAAATGTGTAGGAAAAATCTTTGAGTAGGGTAGACAACTCCTAGTTACTTGATCATTTGCAAACCATCCTTGCTATTTTCAAAAACACAATACAACACATTTCAAAACATTTTCCCAAAACAACTTTCAAACATTGAAACATATTTTCAAAAGACAAACACCTTTGTAAAACATTCAAATAAGAATTGTTACAAAGGTTGCCTAGACAAGGCCTCTTTTCAAAGCATTTTCAAAACCACACACAAAGCACCATTTCAAACAATTGAAAAGCAAAAGCAAGTGATCTAAACAAGTAACTAAGAGCCCACGGATAACCATGGATGAAAAGGGTGCTTGCACCTTCCCTTTTCATAATCTACCCCCCGAACCCAAGAAAACATCTCAAAGGTCTTTTCTGTGCTTTTTGACCTTTCATTTGGATAAAATAAAAAGTCGGTGGTGACTCTTGCTAAACGGCACAAGTGCGAACACAAACGCAAAACCTCAAGTCAATTCTCCCACCGTATCACAGAACTGACGACTCTGCTGGGGAAGAACTAAAAGTGGGGTTACCTTAGGGTTTTAGATCACCTTTACATGCTTATCTTATTTGACTTGTATGCTTTACTTTTTGGTTCCTTATTTGGGTTTGTTTTAAATCCTACACCCGGATTTGGGGGCACCTTTTAGGTAAGTAGCAATAAATTGTGAGGGAACTGTGCATGGTATAACGACATGGTTGAAGCAGTAGCTACGTTGATGTGGCACATTGGTTGGTATCGGTCACCCTTGAGTTGAATCAAGTAGAGTACGGGGCCTTCGCGTGGTGTCGTAAAGCATCAACTGACCTTAGAACCTTACTTGACTATCTTGTCCTTTTTAGGACGTAGTGAGATGACTGGTTTCGGTGTAGAGATGAAAATTGGTTGATACTCCATACTACACTCATTGAGGGTTGTTTCCTTAGAATATTTCGGTCGCCTGTAAGAGGCTAAATTGAAACAATAAACAAGGAAACCATCAAGTGATATTGAGCTCCATAGAACCCGGTTACTATTTCTAGGACAGGTTGAGCCATCTAGACTTCAAGAGGGTACTTACCTACAAGCTCCATGCAAGCCTAAACCTAAGGACTTGTCTGTTTTGTGTGAATATGATTATTTGTATATAAACTTGTTTACTTCACATATCTGTACATAACATCATACCATAGCATTTTCAATAACCATTTCAAGGATCTTAAGGGTCTTTGATGCAGGGTCACGTTGAACCAGACGTCTACCAAAGGGCAAGCGGATTCATTTTCCTCTAAACAAACGCCGTTAAAATGAAATACAGCAACTTGAGTCAAAGGATATGACCCACTTGACATGGTGAACTTGATTCTCGCGGAAAGACATCCATCGATACAAAGTTCTCCAATCAAGGATGTTCAATTTCTAACATTTTCTTGTGTTTACCCCGCGAGATCCTTGAAAACATGCATCCACATATCATGCATCGTATCATGACAGGTTTCCCCCTTTCAGGTCTCCTTATCTTCCTACTATTTATTTCAGTAGAGATGGCTCTAGAGAAGACTATCAAAGACATCCAGGCTCAAAACGCTCAACTTCAAGAGATGTTTTTGAACCTGTCCAAGGGACAAGAAGAGGTGAAAGCTCTCCTCACAAGGGGCATGGTCACAGGGAATCCAGGGGGCATCAGGAATGGTCAGTTGGAAGGGCTACAGATTGAGATGGCAACAATGAAAATTCAGATGATGGGACAACTGGTGGGCCAGATGGCTCTCATCCAAAACTTGGCCCAAGGACAAGAAGAACTAAAGGTCCTCATCAACAAACTGCATCGGGATGGATATAACCAAATGGGTAAAACAACTAAGGTCGAAGATCAAGTCATCATTCAGTCTCCCTTAAGACAAGAAGTCGAGGGAAAGCTTCCCCAGTTTGCTTCAGGGTCACAAGCTCGACAGCAACCTCACCAGGGTAATCAGCGTAAGCAAAATACATCTGAAAAGCGCTTCACTGAGATTAACATGCCATTCTCCCAAGTGCTACAATGCTTGTTGGAGGTCAAGCTGATTGTATTAAAGGACCCCCCTCAGCGTCCCAACACAGCCGCTCCAGGGTACAATCCAAATGCGAGATGTGTGTATCATTCCAACAGCCCTGGACATGACACCGATAGTTGTTAAGCATTGAGAAACAAAATTCAAGATCTGGTTAAAGAAACAACGCTGGAGTTCATACAGGATGGCCAGATGAAAATCTTCCTCTGAGGATTCTCCACCTGAAATGACAAGTTCGAACTAAGAGGATTTTGTTTCATTTGAATTTTCAAGTTGTAATTTCTTTTTTTATTCAAACAATTATCTATTAATATCAAACTTTGTTTCATTAATGCATTGCATATGTTTGTCTTGAATTCATCCATTAGTTTTCACTATACCTAAACTATGCTTTCTACTTTCTTTATGACATTTAACTCTTGCTAAAAGTTACAAACCTTTAGAGGGAGGATGACGAAAACAATGCCATAATCTCATACAGTATGCTTTTGGACAAACCCTGCTGACGATGTACAGGCGTTTCTTTCAAATCCTAAACACTAGAGTTATAAGGAAGATAATCCCTAGTCAACCCCTTCGAGCCAAAGAAGTAGAATTTTTCTGTTTTAACACAAATTGAAACCTTTAATCAAAACCTGGGGCAGGGTAGTCTCTCAGTTAATTCAAACGCGCATTAAGCCGCGAACTCTCATTCCGTAATACAACGAATGACATCGAAAACATTCCTCTGGAATCAAAAGAAAATGATGGTTCCAAATTGCACATGAAGTCATTAGCTCTCAAGAGAAAAGCCCACTAAGTCAAAACCTACGAAGGAGATTTAAAGAAAAAACAGGGGCATCCCGCTGACTGTAATCTCAAAACAAGAACAGGGATAATAAATCAAAAGAAAGGGGTCACTACAAATCCTCAAAAACAAAAATAATGTTGCAAAAAATGACTTCCTTCCATCAAATTCAACTTGTGTGAACCATCACCAAAATGTCGTCCCAGACTCATTTGGAGTTCAAACGCACGATTAACTGAGTTTAGGACTGAAGTACATCACGAAGAGAGGGTGGGTAAAAATATTACTTTGAGCCTTTATCCTTTGTTTCTTAAACCGTGAACCAAGCCACGCTATAACCTTTCAAAAGTCCTAATTGAAGCATGGGTTAGTTCGAAAGCATACTGTTACAAAAGGTATCCTGACTCCTGTAAGGCTTTGCTCTAAATCTTGAGTTGAATTTTTCTTATAAAAGTTTTCTGCTAAAAAATGCATTTTTCAAAATTTCAAGACAAGCATAAACTTTGCATTATTTGAGTATCGTTGTTTGCATATGGATTTTGTTTGACAATGAATAAATTCACACAGTGAATATCCGATGAACGAAAGCTCTCTCAATGAATAAAATCAATTCAAGTGGGATGACACTTCCGTTGCAAAACTTTCCTATCAGCAAAGGGGACATGGCATGGCATTGTCCAATAAACCTGGGGCAGTCCAGTCAAGATTTCAAGAAATCTCTTAAAGTCTAGTTAACCTGGGGCAGTCCAGTCAAGATTTCAAGAAATCTCTCAAAGTGCAGAGTAGCCAGGGGCAAGTCTCTGTCACCGTCACTTGGGGCATTGAACGTCAATCCCAACAAAGCGTTGCATACATTCAAACATTTCCTGGCAAAGCCATAAACACTCGCTACTTGGGGAAGTGAAAAATCTCTCCAAAATCCTTCTCATAAGATGGCTCCCATCCAGAGTTTCAATCTTTGATAACCTCTTCCCAGCTAAGTCGACCTCAAGAATTCCTGAGAATTTTTCCCATTGAAGTCGTCAGATTTTTCACTATCGGAAACAAAGAATCCAACTCTTTTCTCCATCACCAAGTCGGGATTTATTTTCCCCAGCGAGAGGTCGTCTCGGAAACATTACACATCCGTACATCAGGACATCATACAACGCAATCTCATTTATTTTGAGAACATCATTGTTTGATGTATGTCATGCAATTAACCTTTACCTTTCAGGAAATATGCGATCAAATTCTCACAAAATTCAAGCTATGAAGCCTGGATTTTGACCAAATAACAGTAAGGTACACTGTGAAGCTTGGATTTTGACCAAATAGTAGTTTACCCGGCCAATTACTTTGAAGCCCGGATTCAACCGAATGTTAGTAGACCCCAAAAACCAAAGGGAAGCCCGGAGGCGACCAAATAACCATTTGATTTCCTTTTGAAGCCTGGATTTTGACCAGATAGGAAGTAAGGTATCATGAAGCCTGGATTTTGACCAGATAACGGTACAAGACACTATGAAGCCTGGATTTTGACCAGATAACGGTACAAGACAATGTGAAGCCTGTATTTTGACCAGATAACGGTACAAGACACTGTGAAGCTTGGATTTTGACTAAATAGCAGTTCTTACCTGGGCAATTACTAAGAAACCCAGAGTCGACCAAATATTAGTATGCCCTTTGAATTCAGTTTGAAACCCGAATGCGACCGAATAACCACTTGATTCCTTCTGAAGCCTAGACCACGACCAGATAGTAGTTCATTCAACTTTCCCCTTCAACAGCAGTCCAGGATTTATTTTCCCCGGCATCAGTTGAAGATACCCCAAGACTTTTGTTTGGATCAGTTAAATCGATTCTAAGATTTTTCTGATTCTTATCCAGTCAAAGTTAATTCAAGACCTTCTCTAGCTCATTCAGATCAACACTAAGATCTCCCTGATTCTTATTCTAGTTGAAGATACCCCAAGACTTTCGTCTGGCTCAGTTAAAACGATTCTAAGATTTTTCTGATTCTTATCCAGTCAAAATTAATTCAAGACCTTCTCTGGCTCAGTCAGACCGACACTAAGATCTCCCTGATTCTTATTCCAGTTGAAGATATTCCAGATTTTGTTGTTTCAGATTTTGCTGTTTCAAATCCAGTTCAAACTTCTCGTCAACAATTACCTTTGGATGGCATCTTTAAGCCCATTTCCATACACAATCTCTACAGCACGTCTTTAAGAACCCCAACGGAGATGAGACTACCAACTACCAATCTCCAACGGAGCTGAAACTATCAATCCACAACGGAAACCGTTCAGCGTCTCCGAATTCTCCAGCAATTTGTCTTAAAGTCTGAGAATCAATCAAATAACGATTAACTTTTGTCTTATCCCTAACCTAGGACAATTCCCCAGTAGATTGGCATACAACCCAAACTCCTGATCTCCCCAGCAGGATAGCTTGCTCTCCAGCAGTATAGTTGTTCCCCACAGAGTTTTTACTCCCCAGCAAAATGAAGATTCTCATTCTTGATTCTCCAGTGAAGTTTCCAGAGACTTCTTACTCTCAGCATGAATTTGTAAGAATTTTTAATCCCCTGCAGATCGAAGATTCTCGGTCTTGACTCCTCAGCACAAATTCCCCTAGCAGAATGAAGATTCTCATTCTCAATTCCCCACAGAAGTTGTCAAAGTTTTGATAATCCCTGCGAGTTGTCAAAAATCTTGAATCTCCAGCAGCAGTCATGGATTTATTTTCCCCGACAGCAGTCGAGGATTTTATTATCTCCAGTTGTCAAGGATTTATTTTCCTCAGCAAGATAGCTAATTAGCTTGCATGCGCATACATTACAATCATATATCATAAGCATTGATAAAACACATATATTTCATCATACATTTCATGCAACATAACTTTGTGTTTCAGCTAATATTTTACCCTTTTCAGGATAAGATTAACAAGCTACCAGTACAGGATCATGAAAACAGTTTACGGATGCTCCAGACACGGATGCTAATCTATTGCTTATTCAAATTCAAGGATCATGAAAATAGTTTACGGATGCTCCAGACATGGATTCTAATCTATCGCTTGTTCAGATTTAGCCTCAAAAAATAGTTTACGGATGCTCCAGACACAGATGCTAATCTATTGCTTATTCAAATTCAAGCATCATGAAAACAGTTTACGGATGCTCCAGACATGGATGCTAATCTATCGCTTGTTCAGATTCAGCCTCAGAAAACATCCTAGAGATACTCCAGACACTGATGCTAATCTATTGCTTATTCAAATTCAAGGATCATGAAAACAGTTTACGGATGCTCCAGACATGGATGCTAATCTATCGCTTGTTCAGATTCAGCCTCAGAAAACAGCCTAGGGATGCTCCAGACACGGATGCTAATCTATTGCTTATTCAAATTCAAGGATCATGAAAACAGTTTACGGATGCTCTAGACATGGATGTTAATCTATCGCTTGTTCAGATTCAGCCTCATGAAAACCGTTTACGGATGCTCCAGACATGGATGCTAATCTATTGCTTATTCAAATTCAAGGATCATGAAAACAGTTTACGGGTGCTCCAGACATGGATGCTAATCTATCACTTGTTCAGATTCAGCCTCAGAAAACAGCCTATAGATGCTCCAGACACGGATGCTAATCTATTGCTTATTCAAATTCAAGGATCATGAAAATAGCCTAGAGATGCTCCAGACACAGATGCTAATCTATTGCTTATTCAAAATTCAAGGATCACGAAAACATTTTACGGATGCTCCAGATATGGATGCTAATCTATCACTTGTTCAGATTCAGCCTCAGAAAACAACATATAGATGCTCCAGACATGGATGTTAATCTATTGCTTATTCAAATTCAAGGATCATGAAAACAGCCTAGAGATGCTCCAGACACGGATGCTAATCTATTGCTTATTCAAAATTCAAGGATTATGAAAACAGTTCACGGATGCTCCATACATGGATGCTAATCTATCGCTTGTTCAGATTCAGCTTCAGAAAATAGTTTACAGATGCTCCAGACATGGATGCTAATCTATCGTGTATTCAGATTCAGTTTCAGAAAACAGTTTATAGATGCTCCAGACATGGATGCTATTCTATTTGCTTATTCAAATTCAAAAGCTCAAATAAAATAGCTCAGAGACGTTCCATACACAGATACCTTTCTGATACTCATTCTTTTGACTTACAACATACAATTCAACAAACATTCTCAGATGGCATCTTTAAGCCCATCTCCGACAAGATTTTGTCACATCTCCAAATGGCATCTTTAAGCCCATTCCCTCAACTACACTTTGACGAGTGCAAATTTATGGGCACTCTAGTGTCCAATCATCTTATACCTTCAAGTCGCGAATGGCACACTCGCCGATCTAATTCTTCGGGTTCAAGAAGATTGAACAGGGGAAGTTGTTGTACCCCAAAATTTGCCCTCCCATTCTTTACAGAAAATTACAACCCTAGGGTTTCTCAGGTATTCAAGAATGGCTCAAGAATCAATCAGACAGATTTTCTCCTATGGCAGTAAATCAGGAATTAGAGTTTTTTCTCGCATTTCCCAGAAGAAACTGAATCCTCAGAAAGTCAATTGGTTGTCACATATTTTCAGGCTCTCTCAAATTTACTGGAAAAAGGCAGTGTTTGTTTGATCCAGGTTAACCAGTTAATTTGTGTCTTTTAAAACATCTGCTTGTTTATGGAATAAACATTTGCCTGTTTATTGGAATGGACAATGCGTGTTTTGACTGGAATACAGTTGCAAGATTAGAGTTATTGGATTACTTGGAGTTTAAGTTATCAGGATTGGAATTATTGGAATGCAGTTTCAGTTATTTTTAATCAGGAATCTTAAAGGATCAGTGAAGACATAAAGAAAGAATTACAAGTTACTAACAGTAATGGATTATATCGGATATCAGATTATCTCATAAAGACTTTCATTTATTTCAAATGTTGTTACAAAATAATTTTGTTATTCATATGCTTTAGGTTTTACAACTTATCGTACTTGAAAAATAAATTAATACAGCTGATTGAAAATCTCTCTAAGTTACAAATCTAAGCCTAAGCTACCATTGCTCCCATGCTCGCCACAAAGTCTCCTGCTTCCTCTGCTTTTTCACCATCCAATTTGCACTCACATGAAAGAAAGACAGAAAAAAAGATTAGTACAGTTAATTGAACATAAATAAAAATTTCAAAAAGAAAGAAAAATGTTCATCATTAAAGTTTGTCGTTTGGAATCAGAGGGCTATTTTCATTTCATCACGTTTTTATTTTTCTCTTTGAAAATCATAAGAAGATTGCTCTTCTTGGTTCACAAAAGTAAAAATAAAAGTGCAAGCATTACAAAGTACAAGGAAACTAGACAGTAGCAACAGCAATGCAAGCATTACAAGCAAGTAACTTAGCAGGCGCGTAAATTGCCCAAGGCAAACTGAACAAAGCCAAACTGAACAAAGCCAAACTGAACAAGGCAAACTCAACAAGGCCAAACTAGACAGCAGCAAAACAAAGTACAAAGCAGTATGGTAAACCAAATAACAAGCAAAAGGGCTTGTTGTATATAGCCTTTTTTCATCATTTTCCTAAGAGTTGGAAAGCGTTTCAGAGAAAACAGTGGAAAAGCAAATTGCTTTTATCATTGAGAGAGGAGAGAGAGAAAAAGATATCACCTAAATTGTGGGAAAGGTACAGATTAGCCATCCTATCCACAGGCTGTCAAAGAAGAGCAACTAGGATATAACAGTAAAAAAAACTACAAGGAGAGAACATTTTTTTTGTAAAAGGCAGAACATTTTGCAAAAAAAGAGAAATCCCAAGCCAGAATTCAAAACTGTAACAAAACATTTCAAAACTGTATAACAGTTTCAAACAACAAATCTCCCAACCTGTTAACTAAAGTCAACTTAGTTCAACAGCAAACAAACCTGCATAACCAAAATTGTGAAGCCAACAACAAGATTCAAAGCCTAACAAAACTGTACAACAACAAAATCATCATTATCCATCTCAACGACCAAAAACCTGTTATCAAACCAGAAAATAGCCAAAAACACTTAAACCTGCAAAAGCCAACAAGCTAGCCAAAACTCTCAAGCCTACCCACAACTGTAACAACAATTTCAAACAGCCAAACCACAAAAAACACTCAAACCTGCAGAACTCAGTTCAAGAATACAACAAAACATGTAACTCAAATCCTCAAACCTCAAAACCTGCATAACTCATGAATACACCAACAACCTTCAGCAACTAAAACCATAAAAACCTGCCAAACTGTACCCAAAACCCAGAACTTACATAACCTAACTGCAAAAGATTCAAAGTATCAAAACATGGTTCAAAACCAAAAAACTTGAACTCATTTCAAACAAGCCTGAAAACTGTAAAACCAAGCAAATCTTCAAACTAACCAACAATCATCCTCAAGCTAGCATACAGTCTAAACATACAGACAAAAGTTTTAGAAGCAATCATCATCAAACTATAACCAAAACAGTCATAAGTGTAACACCATTATCACTCAAGTTCAAGAGAGAGGAAAGAAATAACGAAGTCAAAAACACCATCATCATCTCAAGTTCAAGGAACAAAGAAAAGATTACCAGAAGCTCTCGTGTCCATCATCATTTCTTCCCTCCCATTTCCGGCCGCCAAGGAGCATCGTCACCTCCCTCAAGTCTCACCATTCCCTTCCATTCCAGAAAAGCCCTAAACAGGTATAGCTCTATCTCCCTCATAACACTTTCTGCATCTCAAAACATAATACAATAGATTAACAAGCAAAACTTGAACAAGATTAACAATAACAAAAAAACGTTCAAGCTTCAAAACCCAGAATCATACCTTTCAAAGAAGTGAAAAGCATTAGCGATTAGAATGTGAGAGAGATAGCGCTCCGGTGACCGGGATGGGAGAGGGAAGATCAGTGTAAGCGAGCGTTTTTAAGTTCAAATCATAACCTAGGTCTTTCCATAGAAAAGCTTTTCGTTCATGAATCAAAGAGAGATAGGGACATTCACTGAGGAAGATGAACGAGAGAACGAGTGAGAAAGAACAAAGGAGCAACGGCGCCGCTGTGAGCATAAAACACAAACCCTAATCCATTCCCCTAATCAAAAAACCCTAAACTAAGTTATGAGGTAATGGGCTCCGTTTGCAAAACCTTAGGCCCATATAATAATTGCTGGCTCGCACCCCCCTCCATCCTTGCATTATTTCTTTTTTTATTTTGGGCCTAGCACCTTACTATATCCCTTAAGCCCATTTCCTCTCTCTTTTTTTTGTTTGTTTTGAAAAATACTAATAATGCTTTTTGTACATTTTTTAAAACCCTAAAGAATCAATTTTTACTTTTTCTTTTTTAACCTTTTTTTATTTTGTTACACATAATGAAAATACCAAAAGAATAATAAAGATTTTGTTTAATTAAATTTTCTTTCTTTAAACTTTTCCTTTTAAAATTAATAAAAATACATAAAAGAATAATAATAATATAATTTTTTAATCTATTTTTTAGAATAGATTTTTATTTAAGCCTTTCCAAGTAAATACATACATCTCATGCTTTGTTTATTTTATTTTGTTATAGCTTTATGTTGAATCACACAACAATTCGATTTGGTTGTAATATTTGGACATTGTTGTTCTTATGAGATTCATCCCCATTTGTAATAATTGTACCCCCATTCCCGGATACTTTTGTAATAGCTTAGACTTTTAAATCCCGCAATTTATCGCTTTCGATATACTGTGTAGTAATTAGGCATGTATGGCAAGATTCAAAAATCAATCGCTAGATGACCTAATCCAAGAATAAATAACTTGAAATCAACACACTTCTCACATGCGCACCTCTAGGGTAATCTCGCTTGTTGCCTCGGAAACACATTCATGTCCCTCGAATATGAGACACTCTAGCAAATGACCCTTCGATAAGCAAATATCGTAGTCCCTCGATGAACCTCGATGTTACCTTCGATAAAATGATCTCGTCCCTTACAAAATTGCTAGAACGTCTTACAAGTTTCTTTCAATGATTATATACGATGACCCGCGCCCGTTTAACATCCAAACACAAGGTTGTTTCCCAAATACAATGGTAAAACAACAATGTCAAAGGGTTAAAAATGTGTAGGAAAAATCTTTGAGTAGTGTAGACAACTCCTAGTTACTTGATCATTTGCAAACCATCCTTGCTATTTTCAAAAACACAATACAACACATTTCAAAACATTTTCCCAAAACAACTTTCAAACATTGAAACATCTTTTCAAAAGACAAACACCTTTGTAAAACATTCAAACAAGAATTGTTACAAAGGTTGCCTAGACAAGGCCTCTTTTCAAAGCATTTTCAAAACCACACACAAAGCACCATTTCAAACAATTGAAAAGCAAAAGCAAGTGATATAAACAAGTAACTAAGAGCCCATGGATAACCATGGATGAAAAGGGTGCTTGCACCTTCCCTTTTCATAATCTACCCCTCGAACCCAAGAAAACATCTCAAAGGTCTTTTCTGTGCTTTTTGACCTTTCCTTTGGATAAAATAAAAAGTCGGTGGCGACTCTTGCTAAACCGCACAAGTGCAAACACAAATGCAAAACCTCAAGTAATTTCTCCCACCGTATCACAATAGCATACTAGTCTCTCATCATTGCACGCTGCAAATCCTAATTTAGGGTGAGAGGGTTATTTGTTATTATTGAGTACTTGTAATTTGATTTAAAGAGAAAGTAAAGAATAACAATTAATAACCAATCCTTGTGTTATTCTTGTTTTTCCATCTTTTCTACCCTTATTTGTTTCTTGATCATAAAGAAACAAGTTTATATTTTGTTTCAAGGTATCGTTTTTCACAACATGAACTCTAATTCCTAAAGTATAACTTATTGTTTTTATTCTTCATTGCTTTGCCTCTCCCATTTTTATTTTCTCTTCTTCTTTTCCTATTTGCCAAAATGAATATTCAAGGGTGTCTTTTGCTTAATAAAACTAGTTCAGTTTAAGAAGAAGAGGGAATAGATGTTCGTGTGACATTTAGTCACTGTTGATGATATCATAGACTTATGAGAATATTGGAAGAATGTTTTATAATAGTGGTCATTTTAAGGTTATGAAGTAAAAATATTTAAGTATTTTCAGTGGTTTGATGAAGAAATGAGCAATTGTGTAAAAGACGTAATTAGATCATTGAAACACACGAATTATAAGCTTGTAGAGGTATTTAGCAACCAAAAAAGCAAAGAATTGTTAAAGATGATGAATCAATTTATGGGTTATTTTTTGGATTTAACATTGATGTATGTACTATTATTGGTGTTTGTATTAGCTTCAACACATGTGTTGAAGTAAAGTAATGTGATTTGTCATTTTATATTTAAGTATGTAATAAATTAGGTAAAATATGTGCTTGTATTATGTTTTGTATCAATGAATTAATGAAATGAATTTTGAATTAAATTTAATTCAATTGTATTGTGTTTTATGTCATTTTGTTTTCTGTTAGTGAATGTGACATAATAGAAATGCAAAGGCATTGGTCAATCTTACATAATACGACCAATATTAATGACCAATTTAATAATGAACCAAAGTTCTTTATGTACTTAAACAAGAACCACATTATAGCATTATATTATATTATGTTTTTTAAAACTTGTGCTTTACATTATAGCATTAGCATTACATAACAAGATGACCATATTATAGCATTAGCATTACAATGGATCATGTTTTTCTCTTTTGTAACCGACCATAACAAATTACAATGGTTTAGTGCTTATGCATAACAAATTTTGTAAAATCACAACATTTCAATGGACCGTATTATAGAATTAGCATTACATTAAAGTGGACCATATTAAACTATGAAAAAAACCATAACAGGTGTAAAAAACAAGAACCTATGTAAAACTTCTCTTGTGTAAATTACTTGTGCAACTGTATAAAAAACTAGAATTACATTTTAATTCTCTTATGTTTGTGAAACTTGTAAAATAAAATTATAGAACCATATATTTTCAAAAACCTGTACAAAAATATGTACCATATTTTTCTAAAACTCGTACAAAAAACTGAAGGAGAAGGAAATTTTTTTAAAACCTATACAAAAATTGGTCATCAAACTTATATGTTTGCAGAGCTAAATTTTACAGAACCTTGTTGTACCCCAAAATTTTCCCTCTCATTTATCAAGATTTTCCTCACAAGATGTCTCTGACTCAAGACTAGATTAGGGTTTGACCAGCTCAGAACATCTCATCATGCACTGATGACCCAAAATTAGGGTTTAAGTTTGCATAATGATTTTTGGACTATCAATGCTTCATATGACTTTCAAACATCATTATGGACCCCTAAGATTACTCATGACAAGTTTCAGGCTTTGAACCACATTTTTGATCAATCAATTGGACAATTGACCTAAAAATCAGTTGTATTAGGGAAAAAGTCAACCATGGCCAATTTACAGTTAAACATCATAATTTTTGATCCACATCAACATTTTATACTCATATGTATCGTTTGATCAAGTTTGGATCACAATTCCGCAAGAAATTTGATCAAATCATCAAAAGGGCAAAATGGTCAAAATTAGGGTTTTGACTGAGGAAGGGAAATTTCTGATTTTTGACCTAGCAAATGACCAATTTATTTGAAGCATGATTTTAAGGATTCATTTGTATCATCTTGAGCTAATTACATGGTTCAAAACATTTCAATTTCATTGGATAGACAGATGAAATTTGTAGTCAACTGATCAAAAGTCAACTAACTGTATACTGAAAAGTCAAACTTTGACTTTTTGGTCAAAATCAAGTGCCGAGGGTCACAATTCATCAAAACATGTCAAAATGTGAAGCTTGTTCATCAAGAAATCAAGGATTGAAGATTAGGGTTTAAAATTGGAAATTTTCTTAACTTAGAAATTTTTCTAAGTATAGAAAATTTCTTATTTTTTCTCAACTTTAAGCCAAATTTCCACCATGATACAAGATGATTCAAGGAAAGTTCCCAACATGAAAGTTGTAGACCTCCATAAAATATAAAAATTTTCTTCACACACTTTTCCATAAAGATGCTTGGATCTCAAGATATAATTTTGTGAATACATGCCCATGAACTAAAATAACTTAGTGAAATTTTGCCCTAATTTAGGCAGGTTTTGGACCCAACTTCATGGAAATTTTTCACCTAGTTCCAAGAGGAATCTTGAAATGAATTTTAAAGATGAGTTATATAGAACATTGCAAGATTTCCAAGATGTCCAATAACTCCTCAAGATCATTTTTGAGTAGGGAGAATCGAAGAGATGAAGATGGCAATTTCTCACTTTGAATTCAAGTCATTTCATGAAGAACAAAATTCAAATTTGAACCTATGCTGAGGAATGATTCAAAAGTCTGCCTCAGACCAACCGAGAAACAACCATCCGAGGAATGATCAGCCGAGGAATAATCAGCAAAGGGTGGAAAGGCCTGTAAAGCAATTCAACAAGATAAACATGACTCATGCTCAAGTCCTACCACATCTCTTGAAGTTGAATTTGGCCATGCTGAAAGAGGCCCATAAAAATCCTAATACTTCATCTCCGCACTACCATCTGAATTCCAGGTGCACTTACCACTCAGAAAGTCCAAGGCACGACACCAACAACTGTTGGGCTCTGAAGAATAAGATTCAAGATCTGATCGATGCAAAGGAAGTTAAATTTGAAGCTCCTGAAAAGCCGAATGTTATATCTGCTCCAATGCCTAGGCATGGACACAATGCCAGTACTGTGGAAGAAGACCTGTTTGTTTCTACTGTGGATGAACTGGTAACTCCTCTCCTAACCGTCAAGTTAAATTTGTTGAAAGCTGGGGTGTTCCCAGGTTGTGACCAAGATTGCCATGCTTGCCTATCCTCCCCATTTGATTGTCCTCTGTTGAAGAAAGGAATCCAACAATAGATTGATAACAAGGAAATTTTGTTTGAGAAAGCTCCTGTCTCACCCATTCCAGTTCCAGAAGTTTCAATAATAACCATATACGCCAATCCTTCCAGGGTTCCTAAAAAACCCGTTAGGATTACATCCCCTCCTATGACTACTCCATTGAAGATAACAATTCCCAGACCAACCACATACAAATCCGATAAAATGGTAACATGGAACTATGGTGGAGAAGTCTACTACCATGGTGTCAAACAGATTGAACAGATTGCAGAAGAAGAAAGCTCCGAAGAGGATACTCCCGACATCAGTAACATTGCCGAAACAAGCAAGGTTACTCGTAGCGGGAGAATCTTTTCTCCAGAGATTGCTCCTCCAGCAACATTCTTTGGACCCGTGGCCACTCCGAAGATTACCCCTGTGATTGTACCTGCAAGTGTACCCGCCAACAATGACTATACAATTCCCATCCCTGTTTCCGTTGCTGAGAAAAAAGGAAAGAATGTTCAAGAGGAGCCCGTCTTGATGAAGGCTCAATCACTAGTCATTCCTGATACATCCCAGAAAGAGATGGAAGAGATTCTGAGGATCATTAAGAAAAGTGATTATGATGTTGTTGAACAACTGGGGCATACCCCCTCCAAAATCTCTATGTTAGCCCTGTTGATGTGCTCTGAGGCACACGCTAAAGATTTGGTCAAGTTTTTGAAGACGGACCACGTGCCGCAAGAAACCTTCGCTGATCAATTCCAGGAATGCGTGGCTAGTTTAACAGCTGACAATGGTCTAGGATTCTCCGATGCAGATTTAACTTCGAAAGGGAGAAAACATAATGACGCGCTACATGTCTCGGTGGAGTGTAGGGGAACCACCCTAGCTCATGTCTTGGTTGATACTGGGTCGTCTCTAAATGTCTTGCCGAAGAAAGCCTTGGATAGATTAGATTGTGAAGGCCTAACCCTAAAACCCAACAATATCATTGTCAGAGCCTTTGATGGTTCTAAGAGGATAATCCACAGGGAGGTAGACATCCTGATCAAGGTGGGTACCCAGACGTTCAATTCAACATTCTACGTGATGGACATCCGTCCTTCCTACTCTTGCCTGTTGGGACGCACCTGGATTCACAATTCCGGAGCCTTCACTTCCACCTTGCACCAGATGCTTAAGTACCCTGTCCAAGGGAAAATCATAATTGTTCACGGTGAAGAGGAATATATGATTAGTCATCTGAATTCCTTCTGTTATGTGGAGTTAGATGGAGAATTCATAGAGACCCTTTTCCAACACTTTGAAGAGGTTTATGAGGAAATAGAAGCGACTAAAATAGTATCCTAAACTCCTATGATCACAAGACCTGTACCTCGGATGTCATCTCTCAAGGATGCTAGGGCAGTAGTGGAAGAAGGCGGATCCACTATCTGGGGGAAACTTCCCGACTTTCCTTTCAAATCAGACAAATTCGGCTTGGGATTTACTTCGACTAGTCAGAAGGTTGTGCGCCGCTCCCGTGCCGGAGGGCCACCTGTGAAGATCAGCCACCGAGGGGGTTAATGCACTAGAGGACTGTGAAGAAGAGGGCAGCTTTGAAGACTATATTTTTCCTACTGTTGGCGGAGGATTGTGCAACTGGGAAGCAAAAGACTTTGTTGCGATTACTTTCATAAATCAGTAATTTATCTTTTCCATTTCTGTTGGACTGTAACAAATCACAAAAAATTCGTACTTTTTCAACCTTGTGTCTTACCCGAGGCACATAGGTCCATTTGTAAGGGTTCTTATTTCATTTTCATATGTCATTTTAATGAATCATGGACGCTTTTCATATTTAAACCTTTTGTGCTCATTGTCTTTCTTTTACATTTTGTTGTTTTAAGATGGCTATCCCTTACACACACCCATACTCACAAATGCAAGCACCCTTCCATTCCGGAACCCATGGGTAACGATACTGCTATAGCCTTCAGTGACTCTTAAGATCTGATCTACCAAGCCGAATATGAAGGTGGGGAAGATTGTGAGGTGCCAGGGGAATTGTCCAGATTACTTCAACAAGAAGAAAGAGCAATTTTGCCTCATGAGGAGTTGTTGGACACAATCAACTTGGGTACTAAGGAAGACAAGAAGGAAATCAGAGTGGGTGCCAACCTAGAGCCAAGTGTCAAGGAGCGCCTAATTCATCTGTTGCATGAATATGTTGAGATTTCTGCCTGGTTATATGAATACATGCCGGAACTTGATACAGACATTGTGGTACACAGTTTACCAACAAGAGAAGACTGTCCACCAGTTAAACAAAAAGTCCGCCGTATGAGACCTGACATGTCAGAGAAGATCAAAGCCGAAGTTATGAAGCAGTTCAATGCAGGGTTTCTCGCTGTTACTTCTTATCCACAATGGGTTGCTAACATTGTGCCCGTGTCTAAGAAGGACGGCAAAGTGAGAATGTGCGTGGATTACAGAGATTTAAACAGGGCCAGCCCTAAAGATGACTTTTCACTTCCGCACATCGACATCCTGGTTGACAACACAGCTCAGCACAAAGTATAAAAATGTCAAAGGAATAAAAATGTACAAGAAAGACTTTTGAGTAGGTAGATGCTTCTAGTTACTTGATCAATTTGCAAACCATCCTTGCTATTTTCAAACAAACACGTACACATTTCAAAATAATTTCCAAACAACTTTCAAAATATTGAAACATTTTTTCAAAAGACAAACATCTTTGTATACATTCTTGCAAACAAGAATCATTACAAAGATTACCTAAACAAAGGCATCTTTTCAAAATACTTTCAAAACCACACAAAGCACCATTTCAAACAATTGGAAGAGCAAAGCAAGTGATCTAAACAAGTAACTAAGAGCCCATGGAAAACCATTCCCTTTTCATAATATACCCCTCGAACTCAAGAAAACATCTCAAAGGTCTTTCCTGTGCTTTTTGAAATTTCCTTTTGGATAAAATAAAAGTCGGTGGCGACTCTTGCTAAACCGAAACATTTGCGAACACAAACGCAAAACCTCAAGTCAGTTCTCCCACCGTATCACAGTAGGTTCTTTAATGTATGTTATGGTCTGTACGAGACTCGATATAGCATATGCAGTAAGTCTTGTAAGCAGATACATGGCAAATCCTGGAAAGGCTCACTAGTAAGCATTGAACTGGATTCTAAGGTACATAAATGGGTCTCTGAACAGAGTCTTAATTTATGGTGGAGCCTTGGGTGAAGATAGTAAAGCAGTAATCGAAGGATATGTCGACTCTGATTATACATGTTGTATGGATTCCAGAAAGTCTATTTCTGGATATATTTTTACTATTTTTGGTACAACAATTAGTTGGAAAGAAACACTTCAGAAGGTTGTTGCATTATCAACCACTGAAGCGGAATATATTGCTTTAACTGAAGCTGTGAAAGAAGCATTATGGCTTGAAGGTTTTGCTAAGGAGGTGAAAGTTCCAGGGCAAGTTATCACTGTTAAATGTGATAGTCAAAGTGCAATACACCTGTCAAATAATTCATCCTATCATGAGCGAACCAAGCACATCAATTTGAGGTTGCATTTTGTCAGAGGGGTAATCAAGCATGGAGAAGTCCAAGGGCTGAAGGTTTCAACTGATCATAATTTTGCTGATATGATCACCAAGACATTGCCCAGTTATAAGTTTTTTCACTGTATGCGGTTAATAAAGTTGCATGAAGAAAGCTAGTTTATTCTTTGATATTAGAGTTTATTCCAAGGTGGAGATTTGTGAGATATTGGAATTGAACTCTAGTTGGTCAAAGGTGGATTTTTGGTTTCGACAGTTCGATAGAGTTTAGCATGTCGTCGAAGATTGCTCACATGTTGTTGTCGAAGAATTACATGTTGTAGTCGAAAGGTGTTCTAGTGTGTAGATGTCGAAGAATGCTAGGATTGTTAGCATCAAATTGGGCATGTTTGGTATGTCCAATTGTTTAAGTTAGCTTGTACCATAAGTTAGCTTGTAATGGGTATTTGTGAAAAAATCCCATTAGTTTAGTATGTTAGGTTTATTATAAATAGCATACTAGTCTCTCATCATTGCACACTGCAAATCCTAATTTAGGGTGAGAGGGTTATTTGTTATTATTGAGTACTTGTAATTTTATTTAAAGAGAAAGTAAAGAATAACAGTTAATAACCAATCCTTGTGTTATTCTTGTTTTTCCATCTTTTCTACCCTTATTTGTTTCTTGATCATAAATAAACAAGTTTATATTTTGTTTCAAGGTATCGTTTTTCACAACATGAACTCTAATTCCCAAAGTATAACTTATTGGTTTTATTCTTCATTGCTTTTCCTCTCCCATTTTTATTTTCTCTTCTTCTTTTCCTCTTAGCCAAAATAAATATTCAAGGGTGTCTTTTGCTTCATAAAACTAGTTCAGTTTAAGAAGAAGAGGGAATAGATGTTCGTATGACATTTAGTCACTGTTGATGATATCATAGACTTATGAGAATCTTGGAAGAATGTTTTATAATAGTGGTCATTTTAAGGTTATGAAGAAAAAATATTTAGGCATTTTCAGTGGTTTGATGAAGAAATGAGCAATTGTGCAAAAGACGTAATTAAATCATTGAAACACACGAATGATAAGCTTGTAGAGGTATTTATCAACCAAAAAAGCAAAGAATTGTTAAAGATGATGAATAAATTTATGGGTTATTTTTTGGATTTAACATTGATGTATGTACTATTATTGGTGTTTGTATTAGCTGCAACACATGTGTTGAAGTAAAGTAATGTGATTTGTCATTTTATATTTAAGTATGTAATAAATTAGGTAAAATATGTGCTTGTATTATGTTTTGTATCAATGAATTAATGAAATGAATTTTAAATAAAATTTAATTCAATTGTATTGTGTTTTATGTCATTTTGTTTTTTGTTAGTGAATGTGACATAACAGAAATACAAAGGCATTGGTCAATCTTACATAATACGACCAATATTAATGACCAATTTGATAATGAACCAAAGTTCTTTATGTACTTAAACAAGAACCACATTATAGCATTATATTATATTTTGTTTTTTTAAAACTTGTGCTTTACATTATAGCATTAGCATTACATAACAAGATGACCATATTATAGCATTAGCATTACAATGGATCATGTTTTTCTCTTTTTTAACCGACCATAACAAATTACAATGGTTTAGTGCTTATGTATAACAAATTTTGTAAAATCACAACATTTCAATGGACCGTATTATAGAATTAGCATTACATTAAAGTGGACCATATTAAACTATGGAAAAAACCATAACAGGTGTAAAAAACAAGAACCTATGTAAAACTTCTCTTGTGTAAATTACTTGTGCAACTGTATAAAAAACCAGAATTACATTTTAATTCTCTTATGTTTGTGAAACTTGTAAAATAAAATTATAGAACCATATATTTTAAAAAATCTGTACAAAAATATGTACCATATTTTTCTAAAACCCGTACAAAAAACTGAAGGAGAAGGAAATTTTGTAAAACCTATACAAAAATTGGTCATCCAACTTATATGTTTGCAGAGCTAAATTTAACATAACCTTATTGTACCCCAAAATTTTCCCTCTCATTTATCAAGATTTTCCTCACAAGATCTCTCTGACTCAAGACTAGATTAGGGTTTGACCAGCTCAGAACATCTCATCATGCACTGATGACCCAAAATTAGGGTTTAAGTTTGCACAAGGATTTTTGGACTATCAATGTTTCATATGACTTTCAAACATCATTATGGACCCCTAAGATTACTCATGACAAGTTTCAGACTTTAAACCACATTTTTGATCAGTCAATTGGACAGTTGACCTAAAAATCAGCTGTATTAGGGAAAAGGTCAACCATGGCCAATTTACAGTCAAACTTCATAATTTTTTATCCATATAAACACTTTAGACTCATATGTATCGCTTGATCAAGTTTGGATCATAATATCTCAAGAAATTTGATCAAATCATCAAAAGGGCAAAATGGTCAAAATTAGGGTTTTGACTGAGGAAGGGCAATTTCTGATTTTTGACCTAGAAAATGACCAATTTATTTGAAGCATGATTTTAAGGATTAATTTGTATCATATTGACCTAATTACATGGTTCAAAACATTTCAATTTCATTGGATAGACAGATGAAATTTGCAGTCAACTGATCAAAAGTCAACTAATTGTATACTGAAAAGTCAAACTTTGACTTTTTGGTCAAAATCAAGTGCCAAGGGTCACAATTCATCAAAACATGTTAAAATGTGAAGCTTGTTCATCAAGAAATCAAGGATTGAAGATTAGGGTTTAAAATTGGAAATTTTCTTAACTTAGAAATTTTTCTAAGTATAGAAAATTTCTTATTT
The DNA here is from genome assembly GCA_948472305.1 of Vicia faba. Taxonomy (NCBI): domain Eukaryota; kingdom Viridiplantae; phylum Streptophyta; class Magnoliopsida; order Fabales; family Fabaceae; genus Vicia; species Vicia faba. The sequence continues at coordinate 1,169,512,396 of OX451737.1, read as the reverse complement.
TTTCTCAACTTTAAGCCAAATTTCCACCATGATACAAGATAATTCAAGGAAAGTTCCCAACATGAAAGTTGTAGACCTCCATAAAATATAAAACTTTTCTTCACACACTTTTCCCTAAAATATGCTTGGATCTCAAGATATAATTTTGTGAATACATGCCCATGAACTAAAATAACTTAGTGAAATTTTGCCCTAATTTAGGCAGGTTTTGGACCCAACTTCATGGAAATTTTTCACCTAGTTCCAAGAGGAATCTTGAAATGAATTTCAAATATGAGTTATAGATCACATTGCAAGATTTCCAAAATGTCCAAGAACTCCTCAAGATCATTTTTGAGTAGGGAGATTCGAAGAGATGAAGATGACAATTTCTCACTTTGAATTCAAGCCATTTCATGAAGAACAAAATTTAAATTTGAACCTATGCTGCCTAATCCTTGCTTTACATGTATCTAACTTGTTTCTTACTTCATAATTTAATTCTTACTCAGTTTACAAAGCTTTAATTCAAGCTCAAGAGCTTTTGTCCAAGTTGTAATTCCATAAATGGCATAAAGTGACCATTGCCATTTTGAAAAAGCTTCACTTTTGCAACTTTACAAATCTTAAGCATTGGACCTGTCCTCTCTGCACACAAAAAATCCTCCAGGCCTAAGGCAACTTGTACAAAGCTCATACCAACCCCAAGCAGGCCAGTACAAGCATGTGAAGACTTGTCTCTTCACTTTGCTTCAAAAGCAAGAAAGTGTGCAAAAAGGCTAGAGCTCACAAATCTGTTGGGGAGCTGACTTGAAATCTTTTATATATAAATATACAAACATATTACAACTTGAAAGAGGATTGAAAAAGGCCTGAAACATTCAAACACTCCATATCACCAAAAAACTGTCAAAACTTGCAGTTTTTGCATAAGCATAGCAATCCATCATTTGGCTCGTGCGTTTCAAGTTTTAACCATCAAAACACTTTACCTACTTGATATCTAAGTAATCCAGACCATCATCCCTGCACTGGAACACCTCATTCTTCATCTGCCATTTTTGTTTTCAAGGCTTGCATGTTGACTTGGATAGAGAGTTCCAGGCACTTCCAAAGCAAGGCAAGGATTGGAACACACTCAGGGAGGTTCAAGCAAGCTCAAGCAATCATCAGGCCTTCATAAAACTCACTCAAACTCCATTCACGATCTCAGCTGAAAGAGGTAAGAATCTCAACTTCTATCTCTTCATACAGGCATCCATTGGCCACGATTTGTGAATAAACAATGTAGACCTCATTGCTACGAAGCTGTACATATATATAACTTGCATTTATTTGACCTGAGTTGAGAGAGTTTTGAACTTGAAGTTCCTGGAAAAATTAGGTTTAAATTTAGGGCTTTTAAAATTCATTTTGATCTTTGATTGTTAGCTTACATGATTTACATGGTTAGAATCGTGAGACAAAATGCTACAACATTCATGTTATCAGTTTTCATTTTTATTGAGAGATGAGAAAGTTACAGAGCTTCCGGATGGCCATAGGAAGAAGACAAAGTACAGGGCCATGGAAGCGTTTCATGTTATGTTTTTCTTGTTTCATTTAAATCAACGGATGTGTGGCCACCCCAGTGGCAAGGTAGCGCGCTGGTGAGGCCCAGGTCAGGGGTTCGAACCTTGGCGCTACCTTTTGTTTTTCATACTTTTCTTTTTTTTTCATTTTTGTTGTTTTGCAGGTTTGAGCTTCAACACTGGACCCTATGTTTTTTTTCTAACATCCACCTCCTGATTTTTCAGGATACCCCCCTGGCCCAATCTTTTATTTATTTGTTTTATTTTACCTTTTGGTTTTTATTAAATATTTCCTTAAATACATAAAATCCTAAAAAATATAAAATATGACAATTTTGCATTTTGATTATTTTATTTTTATTTTCACATAAAAATATTTCTATTAAACTATATATTAATTATTTCTTTCTTAAATAAACTTGTAAATATAATAGATTTAGGTTAATTATTTTATCCTTTTAATTTTATTCATACATGTAAATATCTATTGTGACATACAAAAGCTAAGTATTTTTCATAAAATATTATTTATTTTTAATACAAAAAATATACAAAAAATAATACATAAGAACTTTATTTTCTTTTAAATTAGAAATTAGGGTTAACTTTGGTTTTCAAGAATTAATTTCTTAAGTTATTAGGTTTAGTTCAAAATTCCTTTTCACATGAAAAAATAGAATAAAATCTTTTCTTGCATATACATATATCATTGCATATTTTATTTAAATATTGTATATTGTTTATTCTAATATTTGTACAAATTCGATTTGGTTGTAATAGTTTAATTAGATTTATAGTCTTGCAAATCCCCATTTATAATTTGTATTTCCCCCTCCCATAAAAATGTTGTAATAGCGTAAGACATTTAAATTTCGCAATTTACCGCTTTATATACCATGCTAGTAATTAGGGTTTGCATGGCAAGATCAAAACAAAACAAATAGAAAACCCTAATCCAAAACAAAATCAAAGCATGAAAATAACACAATTGCACACGAGCATCCTTAGGGTTTCTCCACTTGGTTTCCTTATACAAAAATGGCCATATTACGCATGCGAAGTAGGCAAAACAAACAAATATAAGATCATAGTCCCTCGATGACGCTATTCAAAGTTGCCTTACAAAATGATCTTGGTCCCATAAAAATGCTAAGATACTTTGCAACATTGCTAATCATGGTTATACGATGACCCACGCCCGTCCCGTTTACATCCAAAGATAGGGTTGCTTACCAAATTAATGGTAAGGCAACAATGTCAAAGGAATAGAAAATGCACAAGAAATACATTTGAGTAGGTAGATTACTTCTAGTTACTTGCTCTATTTCCAAACAACTATCCTTGCTATTTTCCAAAACAAACACACACATTTCCAAACATTTTACAAACATTGAAACATTTTCAAAAAGACGAACATCTTTGTATACATTCTTACAAACGAGAATCATTACAAAAATTGCCTAAACGAATGACCTCTTTTACAAAATATTTTCAAAACCACACAAAGCACAATTTCAAAACAAAAGCAAGTGATCTAGCAAGTAACTAAGAGCCCATGGAAAACCATAGATGAAAAGGGTGTTAATACCTTCCCTTTTCATAATTTACCCCCCGAACTCAAGAAAACATCTCAAAGGTCTTTCCTGTGCTTTTTCACCTTTCCTTTTGGATAAAAGAAAAGTCGGTGGCGACTTTTGCTAACCGCAAAATTTGCGATAAAACGCAAAACCCTCAAGTCATTTCTCCCACCGTATCACAGAACTGGCGACTCTGCTGGGGATATTTATAAAAGTGGGGTTACCTTAGGGCTAGATCGCATTTATTTGCTTACATTGTTTGACTTGTTTTCTTTACATTATAGTTCTTTGTTTGGGTTTGAAATCATATACCCGGATTTGGGGATACATTATAGGTAAATAGAAATATGTTGTGGAAACTGTGCGGGGTATACCGACATGGTCTAAACAATAGCTATGTTAGTGTGACATATTTGTGGGTACCGGTAGCCTTTGAGTTAATCAAAGAGAATACAGGTCCACTGAGTGATGTCATGAAGCACTAATGAACTTTTAGAACCCTTTACTTGACCAACTTGGCCTTTAGGATGTAGTGAGATGACCGGCTTTGGTGCAGTCCGAAGTTGGTAGATACTCGATACTACACTCATTGAGTGTTGGTTTCTTGGGATATTTTGGTCGCCATTAAAGAGGCTTGAGCTGAAACAATGACCAAGGAAACAATCCGGTGATATTCGGCTCCTTAGAACCCGGTTACTATTATTAGGACAGGTTTAAGCTAACTAAACTTCAAGAGGGTACTTACCTATAAAACCCCATGCAAGCCTAAACTAAGAACTTATTTGTTTTGATTGTATATGCATACTTGTACATAACATCATGGACATTATGAGCATCATATGCATTCACTAACCATTTCAAGGGTTTTGGAGATTCATCTTTGTTCTTGTTTTGTAGGATATGGATTCACTTTGCAGGAAAACTATCCAAGTCAACCTTGTAAGAATTCCACCACAACTCAAGGAGCTAGCTTCAAGGATCCTTGAGAACTCTCCATTCACCGAGAGGCATGGCCGTCTACTCAATATGGTCACCTCCAACCCAAATTAGGATATGATGAAGGTGCTCTTCCAGTTCTTTGATCCTTTGCACCATTGCTTCACATTTCCCGACTATCAGCTTGTGCCCACTTTGGAAGAATTCTCTCAACTCTTGAGGATTCCTATTCTCAATCAACTACCTTTCAACGGTACAGAAAGAGACCCAAAGCCAGAAGAGATTGCTCAAGCTCTGCACTTGCACTCATCTGATGTCACAACTCATTGGGAAACTAGAAGTGGTGTCAAAGGCTTCTTAGTAAAGTTTCTATTTGAGAAAGCCCAAAGATGTTGGAATTCCTTAGACTTGCAAGCTTTTGAGGAAATGGTGGCTCTCCTCATCTATGGGATAGTTTTGTTTCCCAATCCTGACCAACTCATATATGTGAGCGCCGTCAAAATCTTCATGTCATGCAATCCGGTGCCTACATTGCTAGGGGATATCCTACACTCTTTTCACACTCGCACAATGAGGAAAAGAGGTGTCTTTATGTGTTGCACTCCTCTCCTGGCAAGATGGTTTATTTCTCATCTTCCCCAACCAGTCTTAAAGAATGGGCAAGGATTAAGGTGGTCACAAAGGTTAATGACACTCAAACATTCAGATATTCATTGGTGCTCCCGATCCAAGGAGAATGTTATCATTGTTGACCATTGTGGGGAATTCCCTAATGTCCCTCTACTTGGCATTAGGGGAGGCATCACCTACAACCCATGCTTAGCTCTAAGACAGTTTGGTTATGCCCGAAGGGATGGCCCGCATGAGATGTTGATTCAAGGCTTAGTATTCGACTACGACAACAACGATCAAGGTCTTCGCCAGAGATTCATTCGAGCTTGGAGGATGCTAAATAGGGTGGATAGCAAGACTTTGGGACACAAGAATTACATCCCTCTTGCGCCTTACCTCAAGTGGGTACGAACCCGCACTCAAAGTCTTATGATGCCTTACCCTTCAATTATCCTGGTAATCATTGAGCCTGTTAAGGAGGGAGAAGTTCCATACACTATCCTACATCCTGACATGCCCACATCTCTTGAAGACCTACACAGGGATTAGATATAGCTCAAAGGAGAGCGAGATGCTTTCGAAGCCCAATTCTACGCAAGCGAGAAGAAGGTTTTGGAACTCACTAGGCTACTTCATGAGGAGCAGACTCTAAATGCCTACATTGCACCAAAGAGGATGCGCACTACTTTTTTATCTTATAGTTTTGTATTATTTTTCCGAAGGGGAATTGATGTATTCAAACTCTATCTTATTAATATAACGTGTGTTTCTTTTTGTCTAAAACGAACTTGAATCTTTAAAAATCCTTGAAAACATTACATATGCACATGTCATTCATAATAACATAAGCAGGTCTTTTACAACGAGTTTCCTCATCTCTCTACTATTTATTTCAGTAAGATGGATCTCAAAAAGACAGTCAAAGATCTTCAAGTTCAAAACACGCAGTTTCAACAGTTACTCATGACCCTAGCCAAGGGGAAATAAGATTTGAAGACTCTGTTAGCTGAAGAAAGAAAGAAGAAAATAAAGAAGGCCATTGGGGTTTCGAACATGGGGAGAAGGTTTCAGTGACAGACTAGAAGAACCTTGAATTTTGCAACCATTTCCGGGGAAGGAGAAGGGAAAGGAAAAGAAACAGCGGTTCTGTCAGAATCTGAAGAGGAGGAAGAAGAGGAAGACTACTCCGAGGAACAGTATCCTCCAGCAGATAATAAGTACAGACATCTTGAAGAGCTTTTGAGCTCTATGGAAATACAAAAGGTTCCAGGTCTAGACTTTGAAGAATTGGGACTAGTATCGGGAGTTGTGATCCCACCGAAGTTCAAAGTGCCACTGTTTACAAAATATGATGGGGTGTCATGTCCTAAGATGCACCTCCGATCATATGTGAGAAAGATCCAACCGCACTTCGCTGATAAAGACCTATGGGTGCATTTTTCCAAGATAGCCTATCTGGAACACAACTCGATTGGTTTTACCAATTGGAAAGGGCCGACGTCCACAACTGGGAAGATCTTGCCGCAACTTTCTATAAGCAATACCAATATAATGCAGATTTGGCGCCTACCCATACTCAACTTCAGAGTATGGCCATGGATTCCAATGAGGGTTTCAAGGATTACACGTAGAAATGGAGAGATATAGCTGGGAGAGTACAACCCCCTCTGTTTGAAAGGGAGTTGGTGGATATGTTCTTAGGCACTCTATTGGGCCCTTTCTTCAACCATCTGATTGGAAGCTCATCCGCGGGATTTACTGAGTTAATACTAACCGGAGAGAGGGTGGAAGCTGGCATAAAAAGTGGAAAGATTCAGAAGGATTCATCTGCCTCTACAGCTGTGAGAAAGCCTTTCACTGGGAAGAAGGAGGTATTTGCTGTTTATCCATAAAGGAACCAAGGGAGAGCTGAACGCCGACCAATGGTAGGAGCTGTTATGATCCCAAAGCCTACATCTGATCAACCAAGAAGTAATCAACCAAGGGTGGAAAGGCCAGTCCGACAATTCACCAGAATTAATATGACTCTATCCCAGGTTTTACCGCACCTTCTGAAATCCAATTTGGTAACTTTAAAAGAAGCTCCCAAGAACCCCAACACAACGTCCCCTCATTATCACCCAAATTCCAGATGTGCATATCATTCCGAAAGTCTGGGTCACGACACTAACAACTGTTGGGCCCTGAAAAACAAAATTCAAGACCTTATAGATGCAAAAGAGATTGAGTTTGATGCACCCGAGAAGCCAAACGTCATTTCTGCTCCTATGCCTAGGCATGGTCACAACACCAATGCAATTGAAGAAGATTTGTTTGTTACCACAGTTGATGAACTCTTGACTCCACTCCCAATCATTAAGATACACTTGTTAAAAGCCGGTGTATTCCCAGGTTGTAATGAAGACTGCCATCTCTGCTTATCCTCACCAATTGTTTACCCTTTGTTGAAAACAGGCATTCAACGCTTGATAGACAACAAAGAGATTCTGTCTGAAAGTACTCTTGTTTTACCTGTTCCTGTTGAATACATTTCAATCATCACCATCTCCGCCAATTCTTCCAAGGTCCCCAAAAGACCCGTTAGGATTACATCGGCTCCAAAAACTACTCCTCTTATAATCACAATGCTCGGGCCAGTCCCGTATGAATCAGACAAAACAGTGTCGTGGAATTACGGTGGAGACATCTACTACCATGGTATCAAACAAGATGGGCTGACCGCCAAAGAGATGAGCTCCGAAGAAGAACACTCCGACATTAGCAATATTTCTGAAACCAGTAAGATTACCCGTAGTGGTAGAATCTTCTCTCCAAATATTGCCCCTCCAAAGGCAGTTTTTGGACCCGTGGTTGTTCCAAAGGTTACCTCCGTACCAATAATCATATCTGCAAGTGCTCTTATTGACAAAGATGACACAACCCATGTTGACATCCCTACCAACACTCCTACTGCTGAAATTCAAGGAAAAAGTATTCAAGAAGAGCCTGTCCGGATGAAGGCTCAACCATTGACTATCCCCGAAACCTCCAAGAAGGAAATGGAGGAGATCCTGAGAATAATAAAGAAGAGCGACTACGACGTGGTTGAACAGTTGGGGCAAACTCCCTCTAAAATTTCCATGCTAGCATTGTTACTGTGCTCAGAGGCACATGTGAAAGCTCTGGTGAAGTTTCTGAAGACAACCCATGTGCCTCAAGAGACATCAGCTGACCAATTTCAAGATTGTGTGGCCAGTTTGACGGTGGACAACGGCCTAGGCTTCTCGGATGTTGATCTGACACCAAGGGGAAGAAAGCACAATGAGGTATTGCATGTCTCTATGGAATATAGAGGAACAACTCTGGCCCATGTCTTGGTGGACACCGGTTCATCTTTGAATGTTTTACCGAAGAAAGCTCTCGACAGACTAGACTGCGAAGGATTAATGTTGAAACCCAGTAACATAGTCGTGAGAGCGTTTGATGGCTCAAAGAGGATGGTGCACGGGGAAGTGGATATCCCCATAAAGGTTGGGACTCAAATTTTCAACTCAACCTTCTATGTAATGGACATCCGCCCCTCTTACTCCTGTCTGCTAGGACGGCCATGGATCCATAATGCCAGTGTTGTCACCTCTACACTGCACCAGATGTTGAAATACTCGGTCCATGGAAATATTATCACTGTCCACAGAGAGGAAGAGTATATGATTAGCCACCTCAATTCTTTCTGGTATGTGGAATTAGACGGAAAATTCATTGAAACTCCTTTCCAACATTTCGAAGAAGTCTCCCAAGAGGTAGCAGTAACCAAGATGGTGTCCCAGATCCCTAAGATTACAAGACCTCCACTCCGTATGTCATCTCTGAAGGACGCCAAGGCAGTAGTAGAGGAGGGTGGATGCACCATCTGGGGGCAACTTCCGGATATTCCATACAAATCTGACAAGTTTGGCTTAGGATTTACTTCAAGTGCTTAGAAGGTTGTGCGTCGTGCCCGTACTGGAGGGCCACCTTTGAAGGTTAGCAACCAAGAGGTCAATATAGTGAAAGATGGTGAAGAGGATTGCATCTTGGAGGATTGGATATTTCCTACTGTCAATGGAGGACTTCGCAATTGGGAAGCCAGAGAATTTGTCCCAATAACTTTCATCCCTCAGTAATTTATCTTTTACATTTCTGTTGGACTTGTAATATTCATAAACAATTTGCACATTTAAAACCTTGTGTCTTGCCCGAGGCACAATGGTCCATTTGTAAGGGTTTTTATTTCATCTTCATATGACATTCAATGAATCATGGACGTTTTTCACATACAAACTTTTTGTGCTCATTGTTTTTCTTTTACATTTTATTTTTAAAGATGGCTATACCCTTACACACACCCACACTCACAAATGCATGTACCCCTCCATTCCGGATCTCATGGGTAACGATACTGCTATGGACTTTTGTGACTCTGAGGATCTAATCTACCAAGCCGAAGACGAAGGTGAGGAAGATTGTGAAGTACCAAGGGAACTGGCCAGACTACTACAACAAGAGGAAAGAGCTATTCAGCCTCATGAGGAACTGGTAGGTACAATCAACTTGGGTACCGAGGAAGATAAAAAATAAATCAAAGTGGGTGCCAATCTGGAGCCTAGTGTCAAGGAGCGTATGATTTAGCTGTTGCATGATTATGTTGAGATCTTTGCCTGGTCATATGAAGACATGACAGGACTTGATGCAGACATCGTGGTACATCATCTGCCAACAAGAGAAGATTGTCCACCAATAAAACAAAAAGTCCGCCGCATGAGACCTGACATGTCAGAGAAGATCAAAGCGGAAGTCATGAAACAATTCAATGTCGGATTATTGGTTGTCACTTTCTATCCCCAATGGGTTGCCAACATTGTTCCCGTGCCTAAAAAGGAAGGCAAAGTACGAATGTGCATGGACTATAGAGATTTGAATAGGGCCAGCCTTAAAGATGATTTTCCACTCCCCCACATCGATATCCTGGTTGACAATACGGCCCAACACAAAGTGTTTTCCTTCATGGACGGATTCTCAGGTTATAATCAAATCAAAATGGCACCTGAGGACATGGAAAAAACTACATTTGTCACACAGTGGGGCATATTCTGCTACAAAGTGATGCCATTCGGACTGAAGAATGTTGGGGCCACCTATCAGCGCGCCATGGTAGCTTTGTTTCATGATATGATACATCATGAAACAGAGGTCTACGTAGACGATATGATAGCCCGATCACAAACTGAAGAAGAGCATCTTGATCACTTGCAAAAGTTGTTTGAGAGGTTGAAGAAGTACAAGCTAAGGTTGAACCCAAACAAGTGCACATTCGGAGTACGGTCCGGTAAACTCTTAGGTTTTGTCGTCAGTAACAAAGGTATTGAAGTTGATCATGACAAAGTCAAGGCGATACAAGAAATTCATATTCCTCGTACTGAGAAGGAAGTCAGAGGATTCTTGGGACGCCTGAACTATATTGCCAGATTCATTTCTCACCTAACAGCTACTTGTGAGCCAATCTTCAAACTATTGAAGAAAGATCAAGTAGTCAGATGGAATGATGAATGCCAAATTTCTTTTGACAAGATCAAAGAGTACTTACAAGAGCCTCTTGTTTTGATGCCACCAGTCAAGGGAAGACCACTGATCATGTATCTGACCGTTTTAGAAAATTCAATGGGGTGTGTATTGGGGCAGCACGACGAGTCTGGCCGAAAAGAGCACGCTATTTACTACCTGAGCAAAAAGTTTACCGGCTGTGAAACCAGATATTCATTGCTCGAGAAAACTTGTTGCGCTCTGGCATGGGTTGCTCGCCGGCTAAGATAGTATATGTTGACTCATACTACCTTGTTGATATCTAAGATGGATCCGATAAAATACATCTTCGAAAAGCCTGCTCTGTCTGGGAGGATAGCTAGATGGCAGATGATCCTAACAGAATATGACATACAGTATACTACCTAGAAAGCTATAAAGGGCAGTGTATTGGTTGATCACCTTGCTCACCAATCTGTAGAAGATTATCAGTCCATGAAGTTTGAATTCCTAGATGAAGACATCATGACATTAGACAACTGTGAAGAAATCAGGCCATACGACAGACCTGAACAAGGATCCCGATGGACCCTGTTCTTTGATGGAGCATCCAATGCACTTGGTAATGGTATCGACGTTGTACTCATATCTCCATAAGGGTGTCATACTCCCTTTACTGCCAGACTTTGCTTCAATTATACAAACAACATGGCGGAGTACAAAGCGTGCATCTTTGGTCGCAGAGCTGCCATAGACTTGGGAATCAAATATTTAGATGTATTCGGAGATTCAGCTTTGGTCATCAGTCATATCAAAGGGGAATGGGATACTAAGCATCTAAATTTTATCCCTTACAAAGAACATGTCTTGACATTGCTACCGCATTTTGAGAAGATTACCTTCGAGCATTTCCCGCGAGAAGAAAATCAGCTAGCATACGCTCTAGCCACAATGTCATCTATGTTTAAACTTAATTGAGATAACGAGGCTCCCCAGATCACCATCGAACGAATGGATGAACCAACACATTGTCACGAGATTAATACTGAAGAGGTAGTGGACCAGCCTTGGTTTCACGAAGTTAAAAAGTACCTCGAGGCTCAAGAATATCCAGAAGGAGCCTCAATTAATGATAATAAGTTCTTAAGGAGATTCTCTGCTAAGTTCTTCCTTAGTAATGGCATCTTGTACAAATGCAATCATGACTCCATTCTGCTTCGGTGTATGGATAAGATTGAGGCAGAAAAGATCATGGTTGAATTACATGAAGGTACTTTTGGCACTCACTCCAGTGGGCATACGATGGAGAAGAAAATCCTACGGGCAGGCTATTATTGGTCTACCATGGAAGCATATTTCTATCAACACTCTCGGACCTGTCATAAGTGTCAAATTTATGCTGACAAGGTGCATGTACCTCTGGTTCCTCTGAATGTCTTGACGGCTCCTTGGCCCTTTGCTATGTGGGGAATTGATATGATTGGAGAGATCAAGCCTACATCCTCCAACGGACACCGCTTCATCCTAGTGGCCATTGACTATTTTACCAAATGGGTCGAAGCAGCTTCCTTCGCTTCCGTTACCAAGAATGTTGTTGCCCGCTTCATCAAGCAAAATCTCATTTGCCGGTACGGTATCCCGGAAAGGATCATCACTGACAATGGTACAAATCTTAACAACACTATGATCACCTCTTTGTGCGAGCAATTCAAGATTCAGCATCACAATTCTTCCCCCTATCAGCCAAAGATGAATGGTGTTGTCGAAGCTGTAAATAAAAACATTAAAAAGATCATACAAAAGATGATAGTCACATACAAAGACTGGCACGAGATGCTACCATTCGCTCTCCACAGGTACCGTACCACGGCTCGCACATCAACTGGGGAAACACCCTATTCTTTGGTATATGGCATGGAAGTTGTTTTGCCTATTGAGGTCCAAATCCCCTCTCTGAGGATTATGAATGATGCAGGTTTGAGTGAAGACGATTGGATCCAGAATCGACTTGATCAACTGAACTTAATTGATGAAAAGAGGCTTACTGTTGTTTACCATGGTCAAATGTATCAAAAACGGATGATCAAGGCTTTCAACAAGAAAGTCAGACGCCAAGTATATCAAGTTGGGGATCTGGTGATCAAACGTATCATCTTTCCACAAAGTGGTCCCAGGGGAAAATGGACTCCTACCTATGAAGGACCATTTGTAATCAAGAACATATTCTCTGGTGGGGCAATGATCTTGACCACCATGGACGGTGACGACCTGCCACACCCTGCGAACATGGACATAGTCAAAAGATACTACACATAAGAGACCCGCTAGGTTGATACACCTAGGCAAAATAAGGGCATTCCGGCGAACCAAAAAGGTTCGGGCAAAAATTAGGGATAAAATAAAAAAATATGTACACCCGACAAGTTGAAAACCCGAAAGGGCGACTTGGGCAAAAAAGGGTTTCCCGGTGGACTGAAAACCCGAAAGGGCGGTCCAGGCAAAAGTTAGGGAATTAAAGCGTATGGCTATGTCCCGTCGGATCACTTTACGAACAACCTTTGATTTCCACAGACAAACTCGGAGGTTCTGATCAATTCAATCATCTTCGGATGAAGCAACAAATAGACGAGATGCTCAGAGATACGAAGGCTATAGCAGAATGGGAACCCCATGGGATTATTACACATAGCTATCTTTCGTTGTATAAATTTTTCTTGTTTTTATGGCACTATTCTCTTACTAGAATGATTGCCTCCTCTGATCGGTGGAAATAGAACTGACAGTTTTAAAGTTGGTTCGCGAAATGTCGCGGTAAGCAAGAGTCGCCACCGTCTTTTATATTCTCCAACAAGGAAAGGACAAAATCACAGCAAAATTCCTTTTCGAGATGTTTCTCGGTTCGGGAGGTAGATTATAGAAAGGGGAGGTGTTAGCACCCTTTCTATCCGTGGTTATCCACGGGCTCTTAGGTACTTGCTCACTATGTTTTCAAAAATGTTTGCTTTTCAAGTGTTTGTGGGTTTTGAAAAAAGTTTCGTTTTGAAAACTTCTAGGTAACTCTTGTATCAGTCCTCAAGAGTGTATGAAGTATTTGTTTGAAAACTTTCTGAAAGTGTGAGTGCGAAAAGTTTGTTTTGTTTTTGAAAGAGCAAGTACCCAGGAGAAATCTACCTACTATAAGGAATTAAGCTGTGTAGATGTCCTTTAGACAGTACTATCCCACTATTGAGAAGTAGGTAGCACCGTCGTTGGAGTTATTCGGGTCAATTCGATTATAGGGACATGTGGTCACCAAAGCAATAGTAGGACGCCTTAGCGGTAACCCTAATGTCCTAGATCCTTTTTTATCCGAGGCAAACGTTTCGAGGCAACTTTGATCTTTAGACAGGAGGGCGACCTCTAAAACACCCTATACTTGACGACCACGTCGGGGTAACCAAGTGAGGCGTACCCTAGGAGTGGCATGTGCACGTGTGTTGTTTCAGTTTAAATTGTCTTTGCACATGTATTTGTGAGCTACGGATTGATTTTATTTTTCAAACAAGTCTTGCATGCATAATTAACAATTAATATTTGTGCGGAAAGTAAATTGCGGAAAGTGAATCTACGCTATTACAAGGCGTCGGGTATTTACATCGCCAAAAACATAACCCTTGAAAATAAATGCGAGAAAGTAAAGAAAGCGATAAAAGCCTAATTATCTATTACATTCTCGGAGCAGATACATAAATATAATAAAAATAATGAATTAAAAATAAATATGCACGCGAAAGAATTGAATCGGGACGTCCTTAGGGTTTTGACCCTTTTTGAGAAAAGAATTGAATTTGGTCCTTTTTTTGTAATTAATTCAAATTAAACCTAATTTACTAACTAATTAATTAATTAATTACAAGAAAAAGTATTTTTGTGTTTTTTATGTTTTAATGAAAATAAAATAAAAGGAATTAAAATTGTCAAAAGAAAAACCCTAATTCTAAATTGGTTTTATTTATTGTAAAAAAGATTAAAATTGTCCTAATTAAACAACTAAACTAATTAATTAGAATTTATTTACAAAATAATAATTAAGGGGAACTTAATAATAATAATAATAATAATAATAATATAAATATTTACTGAATTTATTAGGAAAATAATAATTTGTGAGTTAAATAATAATAATGATAATAATTATAATTAAATAATTAAAAGAAAATAAAAATATAAAAGAAGAAAAGAAATAATTAAACCAGGGGGGTGATGGGCCCAAAATGGAGGTTTGCAAGCAGTTCCAAGGCCCATTAACATCAAGCCTTTATTGACTTTTTGGATCATCCACGCCTGCACTGACTGGAGAATATCATGATCTTCATCTTTTGACCATTGGATTTGTGATAGTGGACACATGGCGCCTGATTGCTTGAAGCGCATGGTGGGACGTTGTTGGAACGCTGCATGTAATCATGTTAGAAAAAATAGAAACAAAGGTTTGGGGGACCTAGGAATCGAACCCAGGTCCCAATGGTTAATGTCCACCTCACTAGCCACTCAGCCACTTGCCTGCGTTTGTTAATATAATAATAAACAATGATAATATGTGAAAACCAACGCATATACTGTAAACAAAGCACGCGCGCCTTTTTATTTGAATGGACTAATCATGCGCTTACACCTATTGTCTTCTTCGCTGAATACCTGCAAAAACAAATCAAATAGCGGGGGTTTTTAACCCCCATAACCTGCATCAACAAAAAATAGCGAATAGGCGTGTGCTGTATATAAATTGTTCGCGAGGGTTGGGTTCAATTTGTCTTGATCTCCTAAGTTCAACCATAGGTCTTATGAAGCTTGATTTTTCCTATACTGAAAAGCCCCAATTTGGAAGCTTGGAAAACCTAGAATTCGTCAATGGTGATTTGTGATTCAGGACACCATAATGCAATTCACCTGTACCATTAGCTTCAGAGAGGTTCTAGCAATGCAAAGCACACAAAAAATCTCGTTAATGATGCATGAATAATGAATTACGATTGTGAAAAAAAGTACCAAACCGTGTGACTGTAAACGGCGATTTCTTGAGGTTAAACGCTTGGTTTTGGTCCCTACACCTTCCTGGGGATCCCTGCAATGGATTAGAATTAACAAAAAGCTCTGAATTAACCTGGAATTAGGAAAACATTTTTCAAGTTTTTCTTGATTTTTTCAATGTTGCATATGGCTTTCTTGCAGAGTTTTCACGTGTAAGGCATTAGGTTTAGCTTCAGTACTTATAATAGAATGGATTTAGGTTAAATCTTTGACCAAAGATCCATGGAATTATGGTTTGTATATTTGATTTTCAATCATATCCTTTTGCATCTTTTTGATTGAAAAATCTTGCCAAATTGAGAGATCCTTGTCCCCTTGATGTGTACACGAAATCTCCAGCACATGTAGGTCATATTTGCTTCATGAAAAGATTGCAAAACCATATCTTGATATTTTCCTACAATTAAATGAATTAAATGAATTAATATTGATTAAAAATTCAATTAATTAATAAAAAATACGAAAATAATTCAATTTAATCTCAATGAGTCGTGCATAGGCCTTGGATAAAGTTTCAAGAAGGAATTTAAGGCCCATTAGCAAAAACAAAGTGTTTTGAGCAAAGTTGACTTTTGCAAATTCACAAAAATTTCCCAACTTCTCCAATGCATATCTTGCTCAATTTGGATCATATGAACATGTTCTTTGACATTTTGGAAAGGTCTTGAAGTCCTCTAACCAATGCCTTTGGTCCCATGTCATTTGGATTTACCAATCTCAAGTTATGGTCTTTGATTTAAAGTGCATTTTTGTTGACTTTTGAAATTGACCTATAATGTAGAAATTGATAACTTTTTGTGAGAGCATTTCTTGGACTTGGAATGTGAAGATGAGTTGTAGGAAATGTTATCCCCTTCAAAATGAGCATTGTATGGGATTTTTCTGATGAACCATGAAAAAGTTATGCCTTGGTCAAGTTACAGTTGACTTTTCAGCTGTCCAAAAATAGCAACTTTTGCATCTTTGATGATTTTTGAGCCATGCTTGTGGAATCATGATCAAGACTTGATCAAATGATGATTGTGTGCTCAAAATAATATGTTGACCAAAAATTTTGACTTTTGACTGTAAAATGACCATTTTACCCCTGCAGTTGACTATAAAGCAAATAGGGCTTTTGACTGTGCAACTTGGCATTGTGAATCTTGAAACTTGTCATGTAGATGCTTGACAATGTGTATAGGCCTATGAGACTTGGTTGGACCCTTGAAAACCTCAAATTCCTTGCAATAACCAAAACCCTAATTTCAACTGGCTTATGAGGCATTTGGACTGTGCAACCTTAGAGAAATCTTGAACCATTTGAAGATGATTCTTGATAAATATGGGAGGGCAAATTTTGGGGTACAACAGTTGCCCCTGTTCAATCTTCTTAGACCTGAGGATGTAGATTGGCTTGCGTGCCTTTCGTGATCCGAAGGTGGAAGATGATTGAACACTAGAGTGCCCAGAAATTTGTACTCGCATAGTGGAGTATCAGCAATGTGATGTTGGGAATGGGCTTACAGATGCCATTTGGAAAGATGATGGATAGGAGGATGGGCTTATAGATGCCATCAGGAGATGTGACAGAATCTTGTCGGGAATGGGCTTACAGATGCCATTTGAGGATATAATGGATAGGGGTGGAGATGGGCTTAAAGATGCCATCCGGGGTGTCGACCGTGTGATCGGTGGAAATAGAACTGACTGTTTTAAAGCTGGTTCGCGAAATGTCGCGGTAAGCAAGAGTCGCCATCGTCTTTTATGTTCTCCAACATGGAAAGGACAAAAGCACAACAAAATTCCTTTTCGAGATGTTTCTCGGTTCGGGAGGTAGATTTATAGAAAGGGAAGGTGTTAGCACCCTTTCTATCCGTGGTTATCCACGGGCTCTTAGGTACTTGCTCACTATGTTTTCAAAATTTGTTTGCTTTTCAAGTGTGTGTGGGTTTTGAAAAAGTTTCGTTTGAAAAATTTCTAAGTAACTCTTGTATCTGTCCTCAAGAGTGTATGAAAAATTTGTTTGAAAACTTTTGAAAGTGTCAGTGTGAAAA
The DNA here is from genome assembly GCA_948472305.1 of Vicia faba. Taxonomy (NCBI): domain Eukaryota; kingdom Viridiplantae; phylum Streptophyta; class Magnoliopsida; order Fabales; family Fabaceae; genus Vicia; species Vicia faba. Next base: position 1,169,495,077 of record OX451737.1, on the reverse strand, counting down.
GATGTTTTTGTTTGTTTTGAGAGAGCAAGTACCCATGAGATCTACCTACTCTAAGGAATTAGGTTGTGTAAGAGTCCTTTAAACAGTACTATCCCACCATTGAGAGGTAGGTAGCACCGTCGTTGGAGGTATTCGGGTCAATTCGATTATAGGGACAGTGTGGTCACCGAAGCAATAGTAGGACACCTTAGAAGTAACCCTAATGTCCTAGATCCTTTTTATCTGAGGCAACCGTTTCGAGGCAACTGGATCTTTAGACAGGAGGGCGACCTCTAAGACACCCTATACTTAATGACCACGTTCGAGGTAACCAGTGAGGCGTACCCTAGGAGTGGCATGTGCTTGTGTGTTGTTTTTCAGTTAAGGTTTATCTTTGATCATGCATTTGTGAGCTACGGGTTAATTTTATTATTCATACATTCTTGCAGGCATAATTAACAGTTAAGAGTGCGGAAAATAAAGTGTGGAAATATGAATCTACGCTATTACAAGGCGCGGGTCTATACATCGCCAAAAAACAAAAACCCGTTTTGAAAAAGTGCGGAAAGTAAAAGAAAGCGATAAAATCCTAATTACTATTACATCCTTAGAAACAGTTACATAAATGATTAAATAAATAATGCGCGAATAAATTAAATCAGGACGTCCTAGGGTTTTTGACCCTTTTGAGAAAAGAAATTAAGTTTTGTCCTTTTTTGCAATTAATCAAAGATTAAACCTAAACCTAATTAATTAATTAATTAAAAGAAAAGTGTTTTTTTTTGTGTTTTTTTTTATGTTTTATGAAAATAAAAGAAAAAAGAAATTAAAAGTCAAGAAAACCCTAATTCTAAATTATTTTACTTATTATAAAAAAAGTTAAAGTTAACCTAATTTAACTAATTTAATTCATTTACATTTTATTTACAAAAATAATAATAATTAATAAATAATAATAATAAGAAAATATGATTGAAAATTGTCAAACCCTAATTCTACATAATTTTTATTTATTGAGAAAAAGGTTAAAATTAAACCTAAATTAAACTAAATTGGTTAATTAGAATTTATTTACAAAATAAATTAATAAATAGGAATAATAATAATTAATGAAAGTATTTACATTTTTTTTATTCTATGAATTTTATTAAAAATATTAATTTATTAGTTAATAATATTAATAATTAGTAATTAAGATAAAACAAAATAAAAATAAGAAAAAAAGAAGTAATTAACCAGGGGGGTTGGATGACCCAAAGGGAGGTTTACTTTGCAGATTTTAGGCCCAATAACACAAAGCCCTTGTTGACTTTCTGGATTGGCTATGCACGCTTTGACTGGAGAACATGGTGGTCAACCATCCCTGGCCTTTGGATTGAGCTTCATGGCCACTTGGCAAGCTTGGAGGTGAGATACATGGTGAAACGCACTGGGCAGCCTGCATAGAATCATGTTATGAAAATAGAAATAAATATTGGGGTGGACCTGGGAATCGAACCCAGGTCCCAACAATTGCCAGACACGTCCCTTTCCACTGAGCCAGTTGAGCGCTTTTGTTATTATAGTGGCAATTAAATATATTATATAGAAACAACGTCCATGCTGGAAACATAAAAAAAGCGCGCGCCATTTTTGAATGATCCACTAGCAAGCTGACACGCCCTTTGTCTTCATCCTTTTTTCCTGTAAAACAAAACAATTAGCGGGGGTTTTTAACCCCCACAAAGCAAAACTGCCAATAATAGCGAATAGGTCTACATGTAATATAAATAGGGCGCGAGCATGGTGTTGAATTCGTCTGGCCTTGACGAATTCAACCATAGGTCTAAGAAGGTCCATTTTTTCCTCAATAGCAAACCCCTAATTTTGAAGCTTGGAAACCCTAGCATTCTCCAATGGCAGTTTTCGTTTTAGGGCACCATAATCAAATTCAATCACACTAATAGCTTCGTATGAGTCCTATAAACACAACACAATCAATAAAAGATGTTAAAAATGCATGAATCGATGATTATGATTTTGAAAAAAAGTGGTAAACCGTATGACTGTGTAGAACGATTCTTTGAGTGTTAGAGCTTATTTGTGATTGCAATAGGTTCCTGAGTGTGCTAGCAACGTGATTGAATCAAGAAAAGGCTTTGAATTGTGCTGCAAGGTTGATTTCAGTTTTCAACTTTTTCTTGATTCTTTGGAATTTGGTTATGGTGTTTTACAGCAGCTTGCCCTGATCTTATTTGCTTCACAAAAGATTTAAAAATCATATCTTTTGAATTTTCCTACAATTAAATCAATTAAATGAATTATTAATCAATTAAAAATCCAAATAATTAATAAAAATAAGAAAATAATTCAATTTAATCTTAATGGGTCGTGCATAGGCCTTGGGCAATGATTCAAGAAGAAATTTGAGGCCCATTAGCAAAAATGAAGTGTTTTAGGCAAAGTTGACTTTTGCAAATTCCCAAAAATTTCCCAACTTCTCCAATGCATATCTTGCTCAATTTTGAAGCTATGAACATGTTCTTGGACATTTTGGAAAGGTCTTGAAGTCCTCTAACCAATGCCTTTGGTCCCATGTCATTTTGATTTACCAATATCAAGTTATGGTCTTTGACTTAAAGTGCATTTTTGTTGACTTTTGAAAATGACCTATAATGTAGAAATTAATAACTTTTTGTGAGAGCATTTATTGGACTTGTAATATGAAGATGAGTTGTAGGAAATGTCATCCCCTTCAAAATGAGCATTGGATGGGATTTTTCTGATGAACCATGAAAAAGTTATGCCTTGGTCAAGTTACAGTTGACTTTTCAACTGTCCAAAAATAGAAACTTTTGGCATCTTGATGATTTTTGAGCCATGCTTGTGGAATCATGATCAAGAATTGATCAAATGATGATTGTGGCTTCAAAATAAGATGTTGACCAAAAATTTTGACTTTTGATTGCCAAATGACCATTTTACCCCTATAGTTGACTGTAAAGCAAATGAAGCTTTTGACTGTGCAACTTGACCCTGTGAGCCTTGAAACTTGGCATGTAGATGCTTGAGGATATGTGTAGGCCTATGGGACTTGATTTGACCATTGAAAACCTCAACTTCCTTGCAAGAACCAAAACCCTAGTTTTGACTGGCTTAGGAGGATGTTTGACTGTGCAACCCTCTAAGAGATCTTGAACCATTTGAGGATGATTCTTGATAAACCTAGAAGAACATGGGAGAGCAAATTTTGGGGTACAACAGTTGCCCCTGTTCAATCTTATTAGACCTGAGGATGTAGATTGGCTTGCGTGCCTTTCGTGATCCGAAGGTGGAAGATGATTGAACACTAAAGTGCCCAGAAATTTGCACTCGCATAGTAGAGTATCAGCAGTGTGATGGAGGGAATGGGCTTACAGATGCCATTTGGAAAGATGGTGGATAGGGGGATGGTCTTATAGATGCCATTTGGAGATGTGACAGAACCTTGTCGGGAATGGGCTTATAGATGCCATTTGGAGACTGTTATGGACAATTGTGGAGATGGGCTTACAAAGGCCATCGGGGTGTCGATCACGTAAGAGATTCCTTAGCAAGAACTTGCGTACCTGAGAAAGAAAGATAATTTTCTGGCCTGTTACAGGGGTTGATCTTCAAACTCTTCATGCAAATATGCCCTGACTAGATACAGGTGTCGAATCTACAATTGATTGCTCACAGATATGCCCTGGCTAGATATAGGAATCGAATCCGGAACTTCAAAAGGTTGCTTAGAGACGTGCCCTAGCTGGATACAGGAATTGAATCTCTAAACTCTTCATGCAGATGTGCCCTGGCTGGATACAGGTATCGAATCTACAATCAGTTACTCACAGATATACCCTGGCTAGATACAGGAATCGAATCTATAATCAATCGCTCACAGACATGCCCTGGCTGGATACAGGAATCGAATCCGGAACTTCAAAAGGTTGCTTACAGACGTGCCCTGGCTGGATACAGGAATCGAATCTCTAAACTCTTCATGCAGACATGCCCTGGCTGGATACAAGTGTCGAATCTACAATCAGTTACTCACAGATATGCCCTGGCTAGATACAGGAATCGAATCTGGAATTCTTCGTCTAGAGATATGCCCTGGCTGGATACAGGAATCGAACCTCCAAACTCTTCATGCAGACATGCCCTGGATGGATACAGGAATCAAATCTACAATCAGTTACTCACAGATATGCCCTGGCTAGATACAGGAATCGAATCCGGAATTAGTCGTCTACAGATATGCCATGGCTGGATACAAGAATCGAATCTCTAAACTCTTCATGCAGACATGCCCTGGCTGGATACAGGTATCGAATCTACAATCAATTATTCACAGATATGCCCTGGCTAGATATAGGAATCGAATCTGGAATTCTTCGTCTACAGATATGCCCTGGCTGGATACAGGTATCGAATCTCTAAACTCTTCATGCAGACATGCCCTGGCTGGATACAGGAATCGAATCTACAATCAGTTACTCACAGATGTGCCCTTGCTAGATACAGGAATCGAATCTGGAATTCTTCATCTACAGATATGCCCTGGCTGGATACAGGTATCGAATCTCTAAACTCTTCATGCAGATATGCCCTGGCTGGATACAGGTATCGAATCCATAATCAGTTACTCATAGATATGCCCTGGCTAGATACAGGAATCGAATCTGGAATTGCGACAGTTGATAGTAATCATCTTTGGATTGACCTTTTTTCCTGAAAAGGCAAAACATCAATTGTATGCAATGTCATGATGTATGAAATGCATGATGTCATGATGTTCTCAAGAATAAATGAGATTGTGTGTTATGATGCATATATGCATGTGTCATGACAACGTGATGTTTATAAATGTATTTCGTCTAGGAAAATAAATCCTTGACGACTGCCGGGAAGTTCATTGAATCCTGGGCTGATGTTGAAGAGTAGAGTTCTTCGTTTCCGCTGGGGATGATGATTGCAAGAATAAACCGGTAGGAGAAGATGACTCCGTTGGGGGATAAACTTGTTTGAGAGATACTCTGCGGGGAAATACTCTGTGGGAAGAGATGCTTCGCTGAGGTTTGATGATAACTCCGCTGGGGATTCCATTGATAATTTATGTTGGGGAATTTGATGAACTCCGCTGGGGGATAGGAAGAACTTCGCCGAGGACGGTCTTTCCATGGTAGTTAGCTGAGGATAACCCAGTTAGACCCTGGTGGGGAATAGCCTCTGAACATGGTCGGGGAGAGATATTCGTTTGTGTTCTGCAGGGGACAAGCTTCCAGAGTCTACTGGGGATAAGCTTCCAGAATCTACTGGGGAGGATGATTCAACTCTCCTGGGGAAACTTTTGAACTGTACTGGAGAAGTGGTTCCACTGGGGTGTCCTGTATTCCGTCGGGGAACAATCTTATATTAAGACTGTCGGGGATGCTTGTTCAGGAACATCTGCATACTCCGCTGGGGAATGTTGAGATTTTCTGGGGATTCCCGACTTCCTTAAGGCTGATAGTAGGCTACTCTGCTTGGGGAGAGTGTTGCTGACTTGCTGGAGATACTGTGCCTTTTCGGAGCTGAGGAGAGACCAACTCTGCTCGGGGGAGAGTATTGCTAAGTCTTGTCTTACTCTGCGGGGAGTGAAGGTATCTTGGTCGCATTCTTCAGCTGAACTTAACTTGGTACCTTGGTGGACAGAGCAACTAGATTGCTTAGACAACTCATTATTGCCCCTGTTTCTGATGTCACCTGTAATTAGTCCTTTGTTTCGTATGCAAATATTTATGAGTTAGCAATTAGTGTCAAATGCATATATCAAAAATGAATATTGGACGTTCTTCGCAAGACAAAACAAAAAAAGGAAAAACAACTGGCAATTTGTATGGAAAAGTGGATTTGTATTGATTTTGAATTTGCCTGTAAATAGGCGTTTTTGTACAAGAGGCTGACGTCCTAGTAAGAGAACACCGCCGAACAACATAGAGTTTATACAATTTTGTGAAAAAGAAAACAAAACAGCTATGTGAAAGGAATAATCCCACTGGGTTCCAACTCTGCTATCGCCATTATGTCTTCGAGCGTCTCATCACTTTGTTGCTCGGTTGAAGATGAAGCTGATTGATCGATGTCGTCTGAACCTGATAGTTGATACCGGATTCTGGATGCAAGGTGATCCAATGAGACATAGTATTACGCTTATATCCCTAACTTTTGCCTGGACCGCCCTTTTCGGGTTTTCGGTCCACCGGGATACCCATTTTTGCCCAAGCCGCCTTTTCAGGTTTTCGACTTGCCGGGTGTACAGATTTTTTCATTTCATCCCTTATTTTTGCCCGAACCCTTTTGGTTCGCCGGGAAGCCCTTATTTTTGCCTAGGTGTGTCAACCTAGCGGGTCTTTTATTATGCGTAGTATTTTTTTACTATGTCTGCATTGGCGGGGTGAGGAAGGTCGTCACCATCCATGGTAGTTAGAATCATAGCTCCTCTTGAGAAGATATGCTTAACCACAAATGGCCCTTCGTACGTAGGGGTCCATTTGCCCCTAGGATCACTTTGAGGAAGAATGATGCGCTTGATTACCAGGTCTCCGACTTGATACTCTTGTGGTCTGACTTTCTTGTTAAATGCTCTGATCATCCGTTTTTGGTACGTTTGACCATGACAATAAGCGGTGAGTCTCTTTTCATCGATTAGGTTTAATTGATCAAGCCGAGTCTGGATCCAGTCATCTTCGTTCAAACCTGCATCCTTCATTATCCGGAGAGAGGGTATCTGGACTTCAATAGGCAAGACTGCCTCCATGCCATAGACCAAGGAAAAGGGAGTTGCCCCTGTTGACGTCCGTGCTGAGGTACGGTACCCATGAAGAGCAAAAGGTAGCATCTCGTGCCAATCTTTGTACGTCACTGTCATCTTCTGCACAATCTTCTTGATATTCTTATTTTCTGCTTCTACAGCCCCATTCATCTTCGGCCGGTAGGGAGAAGAGTTGTGGTGCTGTATCTTGAATTGCTCGCAGAGCTCAGTGATCATCTTGTTGTTAAGATTGGTACCATTATCCATAATGATCCTTTCCGGGACACCGTATCGACAGATCAGGTTATGCCGAATGAACCGCGCCACGACGTTCTTGGTTACCGTAGCGTAGGAAGCCGCTTCAACCCACTTTGTGAAGTAATCAATCGCTACCAGGATGAAGCGATGCCCGTTGGATGCCGTAGGTTTGATTTCGCCGATCATATCAATGCCCCACATTGAAAAAGGCCAAGGTGCTGTCAAGACGTTCAGAGGAACTGGAGGAATGTGCACCTTATCAGCATAGATCTGGCATTTATGACACGTCCGAGAATGTTGGTAACAGTCAGCTTCCATTGTGGACCAGAAATATCCTGCCCGGAGGATTTTCTTTGCCATGGTATGTCCACTGGAATGTGTTCCGAAGGTACCTTCATGCAGCTCTGCCATGATCCTTTCTGCTTCAGTCTTATCCACACAACGCAGTAAGGTCGAATCATGATTTCGCTTGTATAGAATGCCATTGCTGAGGAAGAACTTTGCCGCGAACCTTCTCAGAAACTTCTTGTCATTAACGGATGCACCCTCGGGGTATTCCTGAGCTTCAAGGTACCTCTTCACTTCATGATACCAAGGTTTTTCAGTTACTTCTTCAGCCTCAAGATCACAGCAGTATGCAGGTTCATCCAGTTTCCAGATAATGATCCGGGGAGCCTCGTTGTCCCATTTGACTTTGAGCATAGAAGAGATCGTAGCTAACGTGTCCGCCAACTGATTTTCCTCTCTTTGGAAATGTTCAAAAGTTATCTCCGTGAAATGGGGGATTAACGTCAACACACACTCTTTGTACGGGATAAGGTTTGGGTGTTTCGTATCCCACTCGCCTTTGATCTGATTGATCACGAGAGCGGAATCTCCGAAGACACTCAGAAACTTGATCCTTAAGTCAATTGCAGCTTGAAGACCCATGATACATGCTTCATACTCTTCCATGTTGTTGGTGCAGTTGAAACATAGCCGAGCAGTAAGTGGAGTATGAGTGCCTTTTGGGGATATGATCACAGCGCCGATACCGTTACCCAAAGCGTTTGAGGCTCCATCAAAGTGCATAGACCATCGGGATCCTTCCTCAGGTCCTTCATCCGGTCCAGGTACTTCACAATCAGTCACTACCATGATATTCTCGTCTGGAAACTCAAAGTTCATAGATTGGTAGTCGTCTACTGCCTGGTGTGCCAAATGGTCTGACAATACACTTCCCTTGATGGCTTTCTGAGTCGTGTACTGGATGTCATATTCCGTCAAGATCATCTGCCATCTTGCTATTCTTCCGGACAGGGCAGGCTTTTCGAATATGTACTTTATTGGATCCATTTTTGAAATCAAGAGAGTAGTGTGAGTCAACATATACTGTCTCAGTCGGCGAGCAGCCCATACCAAAGCACAGCAAGTTTTCTCGAGTAGTGAGTATCGGGTCTCACAGTCGGTAAACTTTTTGCTAAGGTAATAAATGGCGTGCTCTTTTCGGCCAGACTCGTCATGCTGCCCCAGCACACACCCCATTGAGTTGTCCAGTACTGTCAAGTATAAGATTAGGGGTCTCCCTTCAACCGGTGGCATAAGCATGGGTGGCTCTTGGAGATACTCTTTGATTCTGTCGAAAGCGGCCTGACATTCATCGTTCCAACGTACTACTTGATCTTTCTTCAGTAGCTTGAAGATTGGTTCACAGGTAGCAGTTAGGTGCGAGATGAATCGGGCAATGTAGTTCAGTCGTCCTAGAAAGCCTCTGACTTCTTTCTCTGTCTTGGGAACTGGCATCTCTTGTATGGCTTTCACCTTGGCAGGGTCCACTTGAATACCTTTGTCGCTCACGACGAAACCTAGTAGCTTTCCAGACCTCACCCCAAAGGTGCACTTGTTTGGGTTCAACCTCAGCTTGTACAACTTCAGACGGTCAAACAGCTTCTGCAGATGGTCAAGGTGTTCCTCCTCAGTTTGGGACCTTGCAATCATATCGTCGACATACACTTCGATCTCATGATGGATCATGTCATGAAATAAAGCAACCATTGCACGTTGGTAGGTTGCCCCAGCATTTTTCAACCCAAAAGGCATGACCTTGTAGCAAAAGGTGCCCCACTGAGTAACAAAAGTGGTCTTTTCCATGTCTTCAGGAGCCATCTTGATCTGATTATAACCGGAGAAGCCGTCCATGAAGGAGAACACTTTATGCTGAGCAGTGTTGTCCACTAGAACGTCGATGTGAGGCAGAGGGAAATCATCCTTAGGGCTGGCCCTATTCAAATCCCTGTAGTCAACACACATTCGGACCTTACCATCCTTCTTCGGCACTGGAACCACGTTGGCAACCCACTGAGGGTAAGAAGTCACTGCTAGAAACCCAGCATCAAATTGTTTCATAACCTCAGCCTTGATTTTCTCGGACATCTCTGGACGCATACGGCGGACCTTCTGTTTAACCGGAGGGCAGTCTTCCTTGGTAGGTAGGTGATGAACCACAATGTCAGTATCCAACCCAGGCATGTCTTCATAAGACCAGGCAAAGATTTCCACATAATCATGCAGCATCTGAATCAACTGTTGTTTCACCCTGAGCTCTAGATTGGCACCAATCTTGACTTCCTTTCTGTCTGTCTCAGTACCCAGATTTACCGTTTCCACTGGCTCTTCATGTGGCTGAATGGCCCTCTCTTCCTGGAGTAACAGTCTTGCAAGCTCGCCAGGCACTTCACAATCATCTTCACCTTCGTCTTCGGCTAAGTTGATCGGATTTTCGAAGTCATAACTGGCAGTAGCAGATTCGTTACTAGTGAGATCCAGAGTGGATTAGAACCTGTATAAGTGAGTGTGTGTAAATATAGTTGTTTTGCAATATATAAAGAAAGAAAGGGAGCACAAGATTTGAAATGCGAAAAACATCCAATGTTTTTATTCATGATATATGAAAATGACAAGTAATAAGCCCTCACAAATGAAGCCACGGTGCCCCGGGTAAGACACCGGGCCATAAAGTTTCAAATTATTGTTTGTTACAAATTTAAGACAGAGGAGTTCATTACTGAGTGACAAAAGTAATAGGTATGAAATCTTTCACAGTCCAGTTGTTCGGTCCACCGTTGGTCGTTGGGTAGATCCAGCTGTCGAATTCAGATTCCTCCACTTCGTCTTCAATAGCATTTACTCCCGGGTTGGTGATGAATACAGGAGGTCTTCCAATCCTTGCCTTACGCACAGCCCTCTGAGCTTATGCAGTGAAACCCAAGCCAAATTTGTCATTCTTCGGAGTAAAATCAGGAAGTCGGCCCCAGTTTGCGCACTCACCCTTTTCAATCACAGCTCGGGCATCCTTTAAGGAAGCCATCTTCAGAGGAGACTCTTCTTCAGTTATAGTTTCTGTTGACGCCAATGTCTGAGGCACCTCTTCAAAGTGTTGAAAAGGGGTCTCAATGAACTCCCCATCCATCTCTATGTACCGGAACGAGTTGAGGTGGCTGACCATATATTCTTCCTCCCCTTGCACCGTAACAATCTTCCCTCTGACCGGGTACTTAAGCTTCTGATGTAATGTGGAGGTCACAGCTCCAGCCTTGTGGATCCATGGACGACCCAACAAATAAGAATAGGATGGTCGGATGTCCATCACATAGAAAGTAGAATCAAAAACTTGAGAACCAACCCTGATTGGAATGTCAACTTCCCCATGTACCATCCTTTTGGACCCTTTAAAGGCCCGGACAACGATGTTACTAGGCTTGAGCTCTAAACCCTCACAATCCAGCCTGTCTAGAGCTTTCTTGGGTAATACATTCAATGAAGAACCGGTGTCAACTAACACATGGGCAAGAGTAGTGCCCATGCATTCAATGGAGACATGCAGGGCATCATTGTGGTTCTTTCCCTTGGCAGTTAGATCGGCGTCAGAGAAACCCAAACCATTATCAGCAGTCAAGTTGGCCACACAATCAGTGAATTGATCAGCAGACGTTTCTTGTGGCACATGGGCCTTCTTCAGGAAGGAGATCAGGGCCTTGGCATGGGCCTCTGAACACAACAACAGTGATAGCATAGAGATCTTAGAGGGGGTGTGCCCCAGCTGCTCAACTACATTGAAATCACTCTTCTTAATGATCTTGAGAATCTCTTCCATCTCTTGCTGGGAAGCTTCAACATTGGTCTTTGGTGCCTCCGTCCGGGCAGGCACATCAGTAGCAATCCCTTTGCCCCGAGCATCGGATGACTCGGCAGCAGGGGTAGAAACAGGAACTTGATCATGAAGGGAAACAGGCACACTGGCAGGTGTGATGATAAGAGGTCTCTGGATAGCGGGAGGTGCAATATCAGGTGAGAAGAGCCTACCACTACGAGTGACTTTAGCAGGCCCGGTGATGTTGGTGATGCCGGTACTGGTATCAAATTCTTGTTTAACTCCCAACACATAAACATCCGCCCCATAGTGCCAAGGGACAGCTTTGTCAGATGTATCGGGGAGGGGCCCCGGAATAGTGATGATGATAGGAGCAATATTCTGAGTAGACATGATTTGGACAGGCTTCTTTGAGGGAGCCTTAGGAGAGTTGTTGAAGATAGTGACAATAGAAACTTCTTTAGTGGGGACAGCAGGAACAACAATCTTCTCGAACAAGATCTCTTTAGTATCCATCAGGCTTTGGATACCTGACTTCAACAAGGGACAACCAGCGGGTGAAACAGAACATAGAAGGCAACCTTTACTACATCCCGAAAATAAACCGGCTAGCAACAGGTTCCTTTTGACGGTCAATAACGGGGTAAAAATCTCTTCCACGGAGGCTACATACCGGTCTTCTTCCACAACACTCACTCCATGCTGGGGCATGGGAGCAGTCACAACATTGGGTCTTTCGGGCACCTCGAACTGTATTTATTTAGCATCAATAAGGTCCTGAACCTTATTCCTTAGAGCCCAACAATCATCTGTAGAATGCCCCGGGCTATCAGAGTGATAAGCGCAACGGGCATTGGGGTTGTATTTTGGAGAGGTTGTATTCACTACCTTCGGAGCTTCTTTGACAGTTACCAGATTGGTTGACAGCAGTTGCGGCAGGATCTGAGACAAGGTCATACTAAGCCGAGTGTACTGCCTTTTGGGCCTCTCACCCCTTGGTTGGTTATATTGCTGAGGAGCAGCAGCAGGCTTTGAGATTACCACCGCGTTGACAGCTTGGCGGCGTTCCGTTTTATTCTGTTTCCTTGACCCATAAACAGCGCTAGCTTCCTTTTTGAATGGTTTCTTTTCAGAACTTGAGGATGCACCTTTCTGTATCTTCCCCGACTTAATACCAGCTTCTATCCTCTCACCAGTTAAGATCAAATCTGTGAACCCAGCAGAAGAATTACCAATCAGGTGGTTAAAGAATGGACCAGACAGGGTCCCCAAGAACATGTCTACGAGTTCACGGTCAATCAGCGGTGGCTGCACCCTACCAGCCAGGTCTCTCCACTTTTGCGCGTACTCCTTAAAACCTTCTCCCGATCCTAGCGACATACCCTGGAGTTGGGTACGTGTAGGAGCAAGGTCGGCATTGTACTGATACTGCTTATAAAATGCAGTAGCCAAGTCCTCCCAGTTTCGAATACTGGCTCCATCCAGCTGATAGAACCACTCGAGTTGGGCCCCTGAAAGGCTATCCTGGAAGAAATGGATCCATAAGTTCTTGTATGCAGTGTAAGGTTGGATCTTCCTCACATAAGATCTGAGATGCAGCTTAGGGAAGGAAGCCCCGTCATACTTCACAAAAGAAGGTGCCTTGAACTTGTGTGGGATCACCACCCCAGAAGATAAACCCAGATCCCCAAAATCCAATCCAGGCACCTGTTGAATCTCCATGGCACTCAGACGGTCTTCTAGTTGCTTGTATCTGTCTTCAGCAGGAGGGTACTGCTCATCATTGAAATCCGTCTCGTTGTCGGAGACCACAGGACTAGGCACCCTTCCCCCTTGGGGACTATCTTTCCCTACAGAGGAAGCACCCTGATCAGCCTCATTTTGCAGTGTATTACCAAACCTCTGTCCAGTGTTAAACAGCACAATCCTCTTCTTCTTCTTCTTCACCAGTAGAGCCTTCAATTCCTCTTGACCTTGAGCTAAGCTCATGACCAGCTCTTGAAACTGGGCGTTCTGGGCCTGGAGGGCCTTGATAGCTTGTTCGTTGGATGATTCAGGATTCATGATGAGACTGCTGAAATAAACAGCGAAGAAGATTAAGCAACCTGTAAAAAGAGTACCTATTGTGCATATGATGAATGTAATGCGTATGATTTATGTTTTCAAAGACAATCGGGGTTCAACTTTGTAAACAAAAAGGAAACACACTTCATTAGATTAAACTTTGAATTGTTCAAGAAATTGCCCTTAGGCGTTACATAAATGAAAATACTGAAAAGGAAATGAAAGCCGTAAAAGAAAAATCCAAAGTCCATTAGTGCTCTGATAACACGAAATTGTATCGTTTATTTTCCATGAAATTTACCCGTTCTGTATTATTTTGACCCGATTAATTCCCGGATATTTCGAGTTTGTCATTACTTTTTACAGGTATTCATAACTCAGCTCAAAACAGAAGAAAACATGAAACAATGCAAGAAAGCATCAAAAGAATAGAAGAAAAAGATAAATCTGTCAAGAATTACAGATTTTGTAGCTGTGACGGTCGTAACGCATCTGCCACGACCGTAAGCCATCATGAAGCGTGTTACGACCGTAACACATCTGCCACGACCGTAACACGGGGAAACACCAAACCTGCTCGTAACGCCTCAGTGACGAACGCAACGCGTATATCAGTTATTTGAAAGTGCAGATCGTGGCAAAGCAAAACAGAAGGAGTTTTCAAACTCCTTAATTCTCTCCAGTCAAACCCCACGTTCACCACTTCTTCCTCAACTACCCACGTTCCTACATTTGTGGAGATTTTTAAGGAAAGCTTCGTTACAAGTCTTCAAGCCAACTGCCAAATTCATTCCTCTATAAATACCTCAACATTCAACGTTAGAAGTACAAAGCATATTACAGTTTACTTGTGCGGAAGCTCTGCCGAAATCAAAACCATTATTCCTTCAGTTGTTATTTTTATGCATTCGTTTATTTCCGTTCTTTTAATTTCATTGCCCAAATAATAATTTCCAACATCAGGAAATTATTATTATAGTTTAGGATTTATTATTCAAGCCTCAGAATTTTTCATATTACCGATACCAAGTCCGAGTTTCCGATTTGTGGAAGAGGGATTGAAGTATTGGCTTTATTTTCAGGTTTCTATTTTGCAATTGTATTACATACCTTTTAATTAATTAATGCATGTTTAATTTATTATTTATAATGTCCAATCTATATTTGTTTGTTTTTATTTCCCGTATGTTCATTATAATTTCCATGGCTAGCTAAACCTTTAGCGTCGGTATGGGATAGTAAGAGACATTAGGCATCTGATCAAACTTAGGCTAAAACTTTAATCAACTTAACTCTGGTTATAACTTTTTATGCTTAAAAATAAAACCTTTGTTACGAAAGTAAGAAGAGTAAATAGGTTAGATCGAGACCACGAAAGTGTGAGGTTTTTAACCGGATAGCTAAAGTTAGGCATTTGATTTAAAACAGTGAAACCCTTCGGCAACTGACCACTGCGGTTGACTTGCTCGCGACCCACAACATAGCCTTAGAGATCCAAATCTCCTAGCTTGAACAAAACCCTCTAGGACCCCTCCCTGAGGAAAAACTGGATGTTGTAACAACCATTAGTGAAAAACAAGTTGAAAATCCTAAGGAGAACGATAATGAGGTTGAGGAGAGCGATAATGAAGTTGAGGAAAGTGATGATGTGGATGAGGAGAGTTCAGACGAGAAAAGAGTAAAGATTGAGAAAAATCCTCCAACACCATCTAAAAGAGAGGTCGTAGAAGAGGTAGAGAAGGAAGAACCTATTGTTGTTCCTCATCCATATACCCCACTGATTCCTTTCTCAAAAAGTTTTATGGAAGCTCAGATAGACCCCCAATCTAAGACATATGTGAAGGTATTGGAAAATATCCAAACTAATGCACCCTCGTTGGAAGTCTCGCATAAAAAGAGAAAATTAGAGGACCGTGAAACTAGGGATATAATTACTGTTAAGAAGGCAAGGTTAACCTTTGAGGTGGTGGATGAAATCACTAATCCCAAACTTGAAAAGTTGATACTTAGGATAGATCCAGAACCACCACCACAAGTTCAGAAGAATGAACCACCCCACAGAAGAAAGAAAAGAAAAGGTGAGGGATATGTGAGATGGCTTGATAAGTGGCCATGGAAAACGATGATTACTAAAAGTTTCAACCGAGGAGTCATTCTCGAGAGAACCACCATGAGTGCTTGCACTCCTGAGCTGTCAGGCTTTTGACGTTAAAAACAGCACTGAGTGGGAGGCAACCCACCTATTTGTTAATTGTTAGTTATTATTCTTTTCATTTTTGAATTTATTTCTATTTAAAGTTTCATTTTCATTTCCTTTCTTATGTTATAATTTTCATGAAAACTGCTGCTAATTTCAAAAATAATTCTACTTGCCACAGGATTTCTGAAAAGTTTTTGTTTCTTTTGCACCTTCTCTTCTGACTAGTTTCCCTAACAATACCCATGGGACCAAAGCAACATAATTTCTTAGAAACCACCTTTAGGGGTATAAACCAGAAAATAAAATTCGAGGAATTGTCTAAAAGAAACATTGGCATAACACTTTATCATGATGAACCAACTATGAATGCCCTAGGTATATTAGCTAGTGTTATGTACTTGTTTAACCAGTTGGGGTGGGAAAAAGCCCTTATTAAGACTAGATTTGCTACCTACCGTGAGATCACTTTCGAATTCCTAAGCTCCCTGGTCCATTTACCTGAACACGGGAAAGGAACCCGTAAAGGATTCATAAGTTTCCGTCTCTTCGGCATTAATTTTGTTTACAATCATAAGGACTTAGCTGACTTGTTAGGATTTCCTAGCGGCCCTTTTGCCTTTTCCACTACCCAGGTTGAGCTAATGGACATTGAGCTAGACTACTTTTGGGGCACCTTGACTGGTAATTATCACCCCGACCCGGATAATATGGATAATGATGAAATTCATAACCCTGCTATCCGCTATTTCCATAAGATGCTAGCCCATACTGTATTTGGGAAAGAGGAGAACCAGACTGCCGTGTCCAAAGACGAGATATTTTTATTGTATTGTATGCACCAAGGCCACCCTATTAATGTCGTACCCTTCCTGATGCAAACTTTCTACCGCATTATAGATAACCCTGATGAACCCATCATCATAGGTGGCCTGGTCATAATGATTGCACATGCCCTCGGCCTAAGACACCAGGTGAATAGGCGCCCGCATTTTGGTACGATCCGTCCCATGAATCTTGCTTTTTGCTTTAACCGCCGAATGATTGCAAACCATGCTTACCCACCTTATGATTATCTGATAAGAGATGAAGTTGTAAACTTATTTAGCCTTCCTAACCATGACAAAGTGAGCGTCCACAACCGTGACAACTGGCTCTACGAGCTAAAACTGCCCGACCTACCTCCTACACCTAAGACACCGCAAGATTACCAAATCTTTGATGATATTATGTCCGATATGGGTGACCCGGAGACTCCTCCTGGTTATTACGAAAATGTCAACATGGCGGAAGCCCATGCAACCCCTGAAACAACAACTAAGGATTATACTGATAACCTTAACAAAATTGCCACCACGCTTAATACTTACCAGACTAATATTAATGGCTTAAAAGATGAGATAAAAAGCATGCGTCTGGAAATAATGGGATTAACCGACATAACAGTGGAGCAGTTTTATCATATTCATAGTTCACTCGAAGAAATTAAAGCGAAGCTTGGATGAAGTCACGAATGGCAGCTGCAGTTTTTATATTTCTTTTTGTTTTGTTTTTAGGTAGTTTCAATTTTTTGTTAAATTACTGCATTTCAATTTACAAGTCATTTATTTTCTGTCAAAAAGAACAAGTTACTCAATTTGAATTAATGTAATTGTTTGTTTTCAATTTTAAACTTACAATCATTATGCTGCTTATAATGTTTTATGGTTTTCTACTCTATTGCGAATTATATATGTTGGATTATATGTTGAATAAATTAATGTTGTGTTTATGTTGGAATGCCTGAGATGTTCTGCCTACTATAAAAATATATACTCTGTGTAATTGTGTTCTGTTCTGTTCTGTAAAAATTTGCAAAATTTGTAGCTGCCACAATCGTAATCCATCCCCCACGACCGTAACACGGGCTACATCAGTAACCCTGTTAGCAGAACGTTCCCTTTTCTTCTTCCCTCAACCTTTCTCTCTTCTTCCTCCATTAACTACCCATTAACCCCATTCAACCCACCACTAATCCCTATCAATTTTCAAACTTCCACTATCTCCTTCCACTATATATACATCCATTACCCGTATCATCTTCTCATTCTCTCATTCACCAACCATAACCATTCTCACTCAAACACTCTTGCATGCAAATGGCGAACATCAACCAACAAATCCCAGGCATCTACCTACGCGATGGCGAAGCAGGTGAAACCCAGCGCACAAGGTTCCTGAAGTTCCAACGCCGAGGCATCCACCCCACGAGGTTCGTCAACATTGACTGCCTCCGAGACCTTGGGTTACTTGAAAGTGTCCAACACCTCCTACAGAATGTCAACCTTTGGACCCTATGTAGCCAGCCACAACCAACGTACGAGAATCTCACCCTTGAGCTCCTCAGTTCATTTTGCTACATCACTCCAAATGGCCCAAGAAATCAACTTACCGGTGCGGTAAGGTTCCGCATTTTCGGCACCGAATACGATTTCTCTCAGAATGCATTCGGTCGCCTACTAGACTTCTGTACTGATGAAGGCGCCCACCTACGTGTGCCTGACACCTTTCATGAGGAATCCTTCAACCTTTGGCATAGCTTGACCAATAATCGGGCTAACTCATACGATCACCTCAATGCTACCCAAATCCACAACCCCGCCATTCGCTACTTCCACCGCATCTTATCCAACACCATCTTTGCAAGGGATAGTAACCACAAGCTCAACTCCAAGGAGCTATTTTTCATGCATTGTGCATTCTCGGGTCAGAAAATTAATGCCGCACCTTTCCTCCTGGCCCATATTCACTCCATCTGCACCAGAGGCGGCAAACCTTTCTATTTCGGAGGGCTTGTCACTTCTCTTGCTTTAGCACTAAGCCATGGTGACACCCTTGCTCATCTTCCATCCCGACCACCGGTCCTGCTTACTTTGGATCATTGCAAATCAGCCCCACCTCATCCATGAGCGGGACGACGGAAGATTCCATCCAGTGATACAAAACTGAGTTTACACTAACATTGTTTTGCCTTGCAGGGACCGAATCGACCCTCAAAACCGAGCCAACTGGCTATTTAACCCTGAAGGCCCTGCTGCTGCTCAAAAAGAACCTCATGTTGGCCCCGCTGATGAGATGCAGGAAGAACTGGATCGAGCTGTCCCCGTGCCTGACATTCCTGAGTCGTCCTCTTCTGCACCACCTCCTTTTACTATGGAGGACGTCCTCAGAGCCCTCCATCAGCAAAATCAGATGGTTGTAGCTCTTGAAAGAAAGAATCAGGAGCGTTTCGACGCCGTACTCGCGCAAAATGCCCAAATCTTGAGTGGTCAATGCTCAACGAATGAAAGGCTTGATGAAGTGCTATGCGAGCTTAATGCTTTAAGGATGGATGTTACATCTCTTGGACCCCAGGGCGCTGACTCTGAAGCTACTCCTTCCAGACGGTCACGAACCCGAAGCCGTCGTGGTCGCCAGTAGTTTTTCCTTTTCTTGTTGTTTTCCTTGTTTTTCTGATGTATTTATCATTTAACCTCGCCATTATATCATAACATTGAGACAATGTTTGATATAGTGTGGGAGGAGCACTGCATTCTTAATTTCAGAACGAGTATATTCATTTCTATTTCAGTTATATTTCGTTATTTCATTTTCTCCCCGTTTTATTTAGCCATACCAAAATTTTTCTCCTTTTATATTCGCATAACTGTTAGTTACCTACTTTAACTGAAATCTTAGTTAGAAGGCCGAGAGCGATCCAGCGAGAACTATACGATTATGACACCTTCGACTCCCTACTTACGCGAATCGTCTCCATTTTCGTTATACCGATACTTTGAGTTTTAAGTCTTAAATTAGCCCCTAGTAGTTTATATTAGCAGTCGGCACCAGTCTTAACACAAACCACGTGGAAAGTCGATGAACATAAGTGGATGATCTTGCAAATTGATTTAAAAAGAATGTTACATGCTTTAAGGAAATAGGTATTGCACCAATTAAATTGGGCGATCCTCACCCGATCGTTTAATCCAACGGATGCAAAAGCTTCTACTAAGTAACATGAGAATCCATTGTCTAGGTGGTTCAGAAGCATCTGGTACTGAACTCGGTAGGGCAGACTACGGTTTGATCCCCCGCATCTTGCAATTGGATAAAAGAGGTTGCCACATGATTGTGCCAGAAACCGTCGTGTTTTGATCAGAACCACTAACCGGCTATTCCACTACGTGCGTGCAAGGATAATGGGCTTAATGTGATTGCGCAAGAACGAAACCGGGTGAAATATGAACGAGAAACCTTGAGTTGAATTATAACGGTATAATAGGACGTTTTGTTTAAAACGGATAGTCGTCGACTAGCTTGTTGCTTGTGTCATTTACGTATCGTTGTGGTTTCATTCGATTTTCTCGGCCGAACTAACTTAAGATTTCTTGAAATTATTTGAAAACGAAAGGTATACTAGTTATTTGCGTTTATAAAAACTTGTCCGATATTTTTAATTGATTATTTTGCTTAAGGACAAGCAAAGGTTTAAGTATGGGGGAATTTGATAACACGAAATTGTATCGTTTATTTTCCATGAAATTTACCCGTTCTGTATTATTTTGACCCGATTAATTCCCGAATATTTCGAGTTTGTCATTACTTTTTACAGGTATTCATAACTCAGCTCAAAACAGAAGAAAACATGAAACAATGCAAGAAAGCATCAAAAGAACAGAAGAAAAAGATAAATCTGTCAAGAATTACAGATTTTGTAGCTGTGACGGTCGTAATGCATCTGCCACGACCGTAAGCCATCATGAAGCGTGTTACAACCGTAACACATCTGCCACGACCGTAACACGGGGAAACACCAAACCTGCTCATAACGCCTCAGTGACGAACGTAACGCGTATATCAGTTATTTGAAAGTGCAGATCATGGCAAAGCAAAACAGAAGGAGTTTTCAAACTCCTTAATTCTCTCCAGTCAAACCCCATGTTCACCACTTCTTCCTCAACTACCCACGTTCCTACATTTGTGGAGATTTTTAAGGAAAGCTTCGTTACAAGTCTTCAAGCCAACTGCCAAATTCATTCCTCTATAAATACCTCAACATTCAACGTTAGAAGTACAGAGCATATTACAGTTTACTTGTGCGGAAGCTCTGCCGAAATCAAAACCATTATTCCTTCAGTTGTTATTTTTATGCATTCGTTTATTTCCGTTCTTTTAATTTCATTGCCCAAATAATAATTTCCAACATCAGGAAATTATTATTATAGTTTAGGATTTATTATTCAAGCCTCAGAATTTTTCATATTACCGATACCAAGTCCGAGTTTCCGATTTGTGGAAGAGGGATTGAAGTATTGGCTTTATTTTCAGGTTTCTATTTTGCAATTGTATTACATACCTTTTAATTAATTAATGCATGTTTAATTTATTATTTATAATGTCCAATCTATATTTGTTTGTTTTTATTTCCCGTACATTCATTATAATTTCCATGGCTAGCTAAACCTTTAGCGTCGGTATGGGATAGTAAGAGACATTAGGCATCTGATCAAACTTAGGCTAAAACTTTAATCAACTTAACTCTGGTTATAACTTTTTATGCTTAAAAATAAAACCTTTGTTACGAAAGTAAGAAGAGTAAATAGGTTAGATCGAGACCACGAAAGTGTGAGGTTTTTAACCGGATAGCTAAAGTTAGGCATTTGATTTAAAACAGTGAAACCCTTCGGCAACTGACCACTGCGGTTGACTTGCTCGCGACCCACAACATAGCCTTAGAGACCCAAATCTCCCAGCTTGAACAAAACCCTCTAGGACCCCTCCCTGAGGAAAAACTGGATGTTGTAACAACCATTAGTGAAAAACAAGTTGAAAATCCTAAGGAGAACGATAATGAGGTTGAGGAGAGCGATAATGAAGTTGAGGAAAGTGATGATGTGGATGAGGAGAGTTCAGACGAGAAAAGAGTGAAGATTGAGAAAAATCCTCCAACACCATCTAAAAGGGAGGTCGTAGAAGAGGTAGAGAAGGAAGAACCTATTGTTGTTCCTCATCCATATACCCCACTGATTCCTTTCTCAAAAAGTTTTATGGAAGCTCAGATAGACCCCCAATCTAAGACATATGTGAAGGTATTGGAAAATATCCAAACTAATGCACCCTCGTTGGAAGTCTCGCATAAAAAGAGAAAATTAGAGGACCGTGAAACTAGGGATATAATTACTGTTAAGAAGGCAAGGTTAACCTTTGAGGTGGTGGATGAAATCACTAATCCCAAACTTGAAAAGTTGATACTTAGGATAGATCCAGAACCACCACCACAAGTTCAGAAGAATGAACCACCCCACAGAAGAAAGAAAAGAAAAAGTGAGGGATATGTGAGATGGCTTGATAAGTGGCCATGGAAAACGATGATTACTAAAAGTTTTAACCGAGGAGTCATTCTCGAGAGAACCACCATGAGTGCTTGCACTCCTGAGCTGTCAGGCTTTTGACGTTAAAAACAGCGCTGAGTGGGAGGCAACCCACCTATTTGTTAATTGTTAGTTATTATTATTTTCATTTTTGCATTTATTTCTATTTAAAGTTTCATTTTCATTTCCTTTCTTATGTTATAATTTTCATGAAAACTGCTGCTAATTTCAAAAATAATTCTACTTGCCATAGGATTTCTGAAAAGTTTTTGTTTCTTTTGCACCTTCTCTTCTGACTAGTTTCCCTAACAATACCCATGGGACCAAAGCAACATAATTTCTTAGAAACCACCTTTAGGGGTATAAACCAGAAAATAAAATTCGAGGAATTGTCTAAAAGAAACATTGGCATAACACTTTATCATGATGAACCAACTATGAATGCCCTAGGTATATTAGATAGTGTTATGTACTTGTTTAACCAGTTGGGGTGGGAAAAAGCCCTTATTAATACTAGATTTGCTACCTACCGTGAGCTCACTTTCGAATTCCTAAGCTCCCTAGTCCATTTACCAGAACACGGGAAAGGAACCCGTAAAGGATTCATAAGTTTCCGTCTCTTCGGCATTAATTTTGTTTACAATCATAAGGACTTAGCTGACTTGTTAGGATTTCCTAGCGGCCCTTTTGCCTTTTCCACTACCCAGGTTGAGCTAATGGACATTGAGCTAGACTACTTTTGGGGCACCTTGACTGGTAATTATCACCCCGACCCGGATAATATGGATAATGATGAAATTCATAACCCTGCTATCCGCTATTTCCATAAGATGCTAGCCCATACTGTATTTGGGAAAGAGGAGAACCAGACTGCCGTGTCCAAAGACGAGATATTTTTATTGTATTGTATGCACCAAGGCCACCCTGTTAATGCCGTACCCTTCCTGATGCAAACTTTCTACCGCATTATAGATAATCCTGATGAACCCATCATCATAGGTGGCCTGGTCACAATGATTGCACATGCCCTCGGCCTAAGACACCAGCTGAATAGGCGCCCGCATTTTGGTACGATTCGTCCCATGAATCTTGCTTTTTGCTTTAACCTCCGAATGATTGCAAACCATGCTTACCCACCTTATGATTATCTGATAAGAGATGAAGTTGTAAACTTATTTAGCCTTCCTAACCATGACAAAGTGAGCGTCCACAACCGTGACAACTGGCTCTACGAGCTAAAACCGCCCGACCTACCTCCTACACTTAAGACACCGCAAGATTACCAAATCTTTGATGATATTATGTCCGATATGGGTGACCCGGAGACTCCTCCTGGTTATTACGAAAATGTCAACATGGCGGAAGCCCATGCAACCCCTGAAACAACAACTAAGGATTATACTGATAACCTTAACAAAATTGCCACCACGCTTAATACTTACCAGACTAATATTAATGGCTTAAAAGATGAGATAAAAAGCATGCGTCTGGGAATAATGGGATTAACCGACATAACAGTGGAGCAGTTTTATCATATTCATAGTTCACTCGAAGAAATTAAAGCGAAGCTTGGATGAAGTCACGAATGGCAGCTGCAGTTTTTATATTTCATTTTGTTTTGTTTTTAGGTAGTTTCAATTTTTTGTTAAATTACTGCATTTCAATTTACAAGTCATTTATTTTCTGTCAAAAAGAACAAATTACTCAATTTGAATTAATGCAATTGTTTGTTTTCAATTTTAAACTTACAATCATTATGCTGCTTACAATGTTTTATGGTTTTCTACTCTATTGCGAATTATATATGTTGGATTATATGTTGAATAAATTAATGTTGTGTTTATGTTGGAATGCCTGAGATGTTCTGCCTGCTATAAAAATATATACTCTGTGTAATTGTGTTCTGTTCTGTTCTGTAAAAATTTGCAAAATTTGTAGCTGCCACGATCGTAATCCATCCCCCACGACCGTAACACGGGCTACATCAGTAACCCTGTTAGCAGAACGTTCCCTTTTCTTCTTCCCTCAACCTTTCTCTCTTCTTCCTCCATTAACTACCCATTAACCCCATTCAACCCACCACTAATCCCTATCAATTTTCAAACTTCCACTATCTCCTTCCACTATATATACATCCATTACCCGTATCATCTTCTCATTCTCTCATTCACCAACCACAACCATTCTCACTCAAACACTCTTGCATGCAAATGGCGAACATCAACCAACAAATCCCAGGCATCTACCTACGCGATGGCGAAGCAGGTGAAACCCAGCGCACAAGGTTCCTAAAGTTCCAACGCCGAGGCATCCACCCCACGAGGTTTTTCAACATTGACTGCCTCCGAGACCTCGGGTTACTTGAAAGTGTCCAACACCTCCTACAGAATGTCAACCTTTGGACCCTATGTAGCCAGCCACAACCAACGTACGAGAATCTCACCCTTGAGTTCCTCAGTTCATTTTGCTACATCACTCCAAATGGCCCAAGAAATCAACTTACCGGTGCGGTAAGGTTCCGCATTTTCGGCACCGAATACGATTTCTCTTAGAATGCATTCGGTCGCCTACTAGACTTCTGTACTGATGAAGGCGCCCACCTACGTGTGCCTGACACCTTTCATGAGGAATCCTTCAACCTTTGGCATAGCTTGACCAATAATCGGGCTAACTCATACGATCACCTCAATGCTACCCAAATCCACAACCCCGCCATTCGCTACTTCCACCGCATCTTATCCAACACCATCTTTGCAAGGGATAGTAACCACAAGCTCAACTCCAAGGAGCTATTTTTCATGCATTGTGCATTCTTGGGTCAGAAAATTAATGTCACACCTTTCCTCCTGGCCCATATTCACTCCATCTGCACCAGAGGCGGCAAACCTTTCTATTTCGGAGGGCTTGTCACTTCTCTTGCTTTAGCACTAAACCATGGTGACACCCTTGCTCATCTTCCATCCCGACCACCAGTCCTGCTTACTTTGGATCATTGCAAATCAGCCCACCTCATCCACGAGCGGGACGACGGAAGATTCCATCCAGTGATACAAAACCGAGTTTACACTAACATTGTTTTGCCTTGCAGGGACCGAATCGACCCTCAGAACCGAGCCAACTGGCTATTTAACCCTGAAGGCCCTGCTGCTGCTCAAGAAGAACCTCATGTCGGCCCCGCTGATGATATGCAGGAAGAACTGGATCGAGTTGTCCCCGTGCCTAACATTCCTGAGTCGTCCTCTTCTGCACCACCTCCTTTTACTATAGAGGACGTCCTCAGAGCCCTCCATCAGCAAAATCAGATGGTTGTAGCTCTTGAAAGAAAGAATCAGGAGCGTTTCGACGCCGTACTCGCGCAAAATGCCCAAATATTGAGTGGTCAACGCTCAACGAATGAAAGGCTTGATGAAGTGCTATGCGAGCTTAATGCTTTAAGGATGGATGTTACATCTCTTGGACCCCATGGGCGCTGACTCTGAAGCTACTCCTTCCAGACGGTCACGAACCCGAAGCCGCCGTGGTCGCCAGTAGTTTTTCCTTTTCTTGTTGTTTTCCTTGTTTTTCTGATGTATTTATCATTTAACCTCGCCATTATATCATAACATTGAGACAATGTTTGATATAGTGTGGGAGGAGCACTGCATTCTTAATTTCAGAACGAGTAATTTCATTTCTATTTCAGTTATATTTCGTTATTTCATTTTCTCCCCGTTTTATTTAGCCATACCAAAATTTTTCGCCTTTTATATTCCCATAACCGTTAGTTACCTACTTTAACTGAAATCTTAGTTAGAAGGCCGAGAGTGATCCAGCGAGAACTATACGATTATGACACCTTCGACTCCCTACTTACGCGAATCGTCTCCATTTTCGTTATACCGATACTTTGAGTTTTAAGTCTTAAATTAGCCCCTAGTAGTTTATATTAGCAGTCGGCACCAGTCTTAACACAAACCACGTGGAAAGTCGATGAACATAAGTGGATGATCTTGCAAATTGATTTAAAAAGAATGTTACATGCTTTAAGGAAATAGGTATTGCACCAATTAAATTGGGCGATCCTCACCCGATCGTTTAATCCAACGGATGCAAAAGCTTCTACTAAGTAACATGAGAATCCATTGTCTAGGTGGTTCAGAAGCATCTGGTAATGAACTCGGTAGGGCAGACTACGGTTTGATCCCCCGCATCTTGCAATTGGATAAAAGAGGTTGCCACATGATTGTGCCAGAAACCGTCGTGTTTTGATCAGAACCACTAACTGGCTATTCCACTACGTGCGTGCAAGGATAATGGGCTTAATGTGATTGCGCAAGAATGAAACCGGGTGAAATATGAACGAGAAACCTTGAGTTGAATTATAACGGTATAATTGGACGTTTCGTTTAAAACGGATAGTCGTCGACTAGCTTGTTTCTTGTGTCATTTACGTATCGTTGTGGTTTCATTCGATTTTCTCGGCCGAACTAACTTAGGATTTCTTGAAATTATTTGAAAACGAAAGGTATACTAGTTATGTGCGTTTATAAAAACTTGTCCGATATTTTTAATTGATTATTTTGCTTGAGGACAAGCAAAGGTTTAAGTATGGAGGAATTTGATAACACGAAATTGTATCGTTTATTTTCCATGAAATTTACCCGTTCTGTATTATTTTGACCCGATTAATTCCCGAATATTTCGAGTTTGTCATTACTTTTTACAGGTATTCATAACTCAGCTCAAAATAGAAGAAAACATGAAACAATGCAAGAAAGCATCAAAAGAATAGAAGAAAAAGATAAATCTGTCAAGAATTACAGATTTTGTAGTTGTGACGGTCGTAACACATCTGCCACGACCGTAAGCCATCATGAAGCGTGTTACAACCGTAACACATCTGCCACGACCGTAACACGGGGAAACACCAAACCTGCTCGTAACGCCTCAGTGACGAACGTAACGCGTATATCAGTTATATGAAAGTGCAGATCATGGCAAAGAAAAACAGAAGGAGTTTTCAAACTCCTTAATTCTCTCCAGTCAAACCCCACGTTCACCACTTCTTCCTCAACTACCCACGTTCCTACATTTGTGGAGATTTTTAAGGAAAGTTTCGTTACAAGTCTTCAAGCCAACTGCCAAATTCATTCCTCTATAAATACCTCAACATTCAACGTTAGAAGTACAGAGCATATTACAGTTTACTTGTGCGGAAGCTCTGCCGAAATCAAAACCATTATTCCTTCAGTTGTTATTTTTATGCATTCGTTTATTTCCGTTCTTTTAATTTCATTGCCCAAATAATAATTTCCAACATCAGGAAATTATTATTATAGTTTAGGATTTATTATTCAAGCCTCCGAATTTGTCATATTACCGATACCAAGTCCGAGTTTCCGATTTGTGGAAGAGGGATTGAAGTATTGGCTTTATTTTCAGGTTTCTATTTTGCAATTGTATTACATACCTTTTAATTAATTAATGCATGTTTAATTTATTATTTATAATGTCCAATCTATATTTGTTTGTTTTTATTTCCCGTACGTTCATTATAATTTCCATGGCTAGCTAAACCTTTAGCGTCGGTATGGGATAGTAAGAGACATTAGGCATCTGATCAAACTTAGGCTAAAACTTTAATCAACTTAACTCTGGTTATAACTTTTTATGCTTAAAAATAAAACCTTTGTTACGAAAGTAAGAAGAGTAAATAGGTTAGATCGAGACCACGAAAGTGTGAGGTTTTTAACCGGATAGCTAAAGTTAGGCATTTGATTTAAATACAGTGAAAGCGCTTTAAACCAAATTAGAATTAATTAAGTTTCCAAAAAAATACTTCTAAACACTTATAGGCTAGCGAAAGCAGGTATAAGGCTTTAGACGTATAATCCGAGATAAGACCATGAAAGTGTGAGTTCAGGGTTTTTAAACTGATTAATTCTACAGATAAACCAAGTTGACCATCCTTATATGCCTAGGTCCGATTAGATTCTTTAGGTCTACTCTATTGCATACCGACCATTTCATTTTATAATTACTTTAAAATCAATTAGTTTACCTTCCTTAACCTTCCCAAAACCAAACGTGACAATTTCCGCCTTAGCTAAACTAGCATTACTTTCCCGCACTAGAGTGATTACAAAGTCCTTGTGGATTCGACAATCTTTTATTACTACCGCGATAGGTTGTGCGCTTGCAGTTAAGATACCGTCAGACATTAGGTCGATCGCAGACACATCATGCTCCCATGGCCTCCTCTTCTCAGTACGGATGTAGTCATTCAGGACCTGCTCATTCTCCAACTACTTGGTCAGCTTCTGGATTTTCTGTTCTTGTTCGTTGAACCTTTCCCGATAAGAATCCCGCTCTTCATGTAGTTGCACCCAAGACCTCTTTAGTGTATCAACATCAGTAGGTATCTGAGGAGGGAGAACAGTTGGAGGAACCCCATCTTTGTCAGGAAATTCAAGAATGATGGGTCTGACAGCTTCGTATGGCATACCTAACTTCTGAGCACGGATACGGACCCATCTGTAGTAGGATTCCATAGGTAGAGAAGTCTTCGGTCCCAACTCATGTGGGTCAGCTTTGTGAATTCTGTCCCAAGCCTTGATGAATCTACGACGTAGCTCGTCACTATCTACCTGGAACTCAAAATTGATGTGAGGTACCAACATCTCATGAGGCCCTGCTCTTCTGGCTCTTCTAAACTGACGGAGGGCTAAACATGGATTATAAGAGATTCCTCCCTGGGTACCGATCAATGGAACATTAGGATATTCTCCGCAACAATCAATAACAGCTACCTCATCCAAACCTCTGAGAGTCCAAATGATGTCATTATCAGTGAGAGACATTAACCTATGAGCCCAGCCTCTTCCTTCTTTGTTCTTCAGCACGAACTTAGGGAGGTGCGAAATAAACCACCTCACCAACAAAGGAGCACAACACTACAGAGTTCCCCGTCTTCGAGCAGTACGAGCATAGAGTTGTTGCAGGATATCACCCAAGAGAGTGGGCACAGGGTTCTGAGACATGAAGATCCTTATGGAATTGACATTGACAAAGTTATCAGGATTTGGGAACAACACCAGACCATAGATTATGAGAGCCAGAATGTCTTCGTATGCCCTGAAGTCTAAGTCATTCCAGAAACTATTAGCCTTACCAATCAGAAACTTAGCCAAAAAGCCCTTAATTCCGCTTCTAGTCACCCAGTTATCCATTACCTCTTTGGTGGTCAAAGGAAGGGCTGCAGCAATCTCCTCAAGCCTAAGAGTCTTTTCCCAACCAGTGAAGGGAATATGATCCGAGATAGGGATACCAAGCAAATAAGAGAATTCTTCCAGGGTAGGGACCAGCTGGAAGTCTTGAAAGGTGAAGCAATGGTACAGGGGATCATAAAACTGGGTCAGGACACTCATCAGTTGTTGGTCTCACTTTGCAGTGACTAAACCGAGAAGAGAACCATGCCTCTGGATGAAGGAAGTAGTATTTGGAATTCTATCAACCAATTCTTTGAGCAAATCAGGTGGGTGAACAAAGTTGAGCCGGATAGTATTCCTTCGCACAGGCATCATAATGTCCTACGAAACAGAGCAAAGATGAAACCCTCTTGTCTTTGAAATGGGTCAGTCCTTATGCAGGATGCATGCAATGGTATGATGGTATGATGTTATGATAAAGCACACCACAAGTATTCACAAAGGCAAGCATGATAAGGCACACAAGTCACACAAGACAGCCCTTAGAGTTTAGGCCAGCATGAAGTTCAGGTACTACCCTCTTTCAGTTTCGTTGGTTAAGACCTGTCCTATCAAAAGTAATCGGGTTCTAGAGGATCCCAATATCATCGACTACCCTCAATCAGTCATAACTCCAGCATCACAATCTTTTCTTGCGGCCAGAACCATCGCGAGAGTTTAGCCTCAATGGGTGTAGCATACTGCTACTTTTCTATGGCCAAGTTGGGTCAATTTAGGGTTCTAAGGTCGGTTGGTGCTTAATGACTCCTCAGAAGACCCATATTCTCCTCGTTGTAACACAAGGGATATCGGTACAGACCAAGGTGTCACACCAACGTAGCCGCTGCTTCACCCGTGTCGGTCTATGCCGGACAGGTCCCTCACAGCTTATGCTACCTAAAAGGGTATCCCCAGATCCGGGTTAGGATCCACGAAACTCCGATGCAACCCACAATAATAAAGCAAACAAAACATTCAATTGAAAACATAAGTATGATCTAATCCTAAGGTACACCTTACTTATGTATTCCCTAGAAGAGTCGCCAGTTCTGTGATCGGTGGAAATAGAACTGACTGTTTTAAAGCCGGTTCGCGAAATGTCGCGGTAAGCAAGAGTCGCCACCGTCTTTTATGTTCTCTAACATGGAAAGGACAAAAGCACAGCAAAATTCCTTTTCGAGATGTTTCTCGGTTCGGGAGGTAGATTTATAGAAAGGGAAGGTGTTAGCACCCTTTCTATCCGTGGTTATCCACGGGCTCTTAGGTACTTGCTCTCTATGTTTTCAAAATTTGTTTGCTTTTCAAGTGTGTGTGGGTTTTGAAAAAGTTTCGTTTGAAAAATTTCTAAGTAACTCTTGTATATGTCCTCAAGAGTGTATGAAAAATTTGTTTGAAAACTTTTGAAAGTGTCAGTGTGAAAAGATGTTTTTGTTTGTTTTGAGAGAGCAAGTACCCATGAGATCTACCTACTCTAAGGAATTAGGTTGTGTAAGAGTCCTTTAAACAGTACTATCCCACCATTGAGAGGTAGGTAGCACCGTCGTTGGAGGTATTCGGGTCAATTCGATTATAGGGACAGTGTGGTCACCGAAGCAATAGTAGGACACCTTAGAAGTAACCCTAATGTCCTAGATCCTTTTTATCCGAGGCAACCGTTTCGAGGCAACTGGATCTTTAGACAGGAGGGCAACCTCTAAGACACCCTATACTTAATGACCACGTTCGAGGCAACCAGTGAGGCGTACCCTAGGAGTGGCATATGCTTGTGTGTTGTTTTTCAGTTAAGGTTTATCTTTGATCATGCATTTGTGAGCTACGGGTTAATTTTATTATTCATACATTCTTGCAGGCATAAGTAACAGTTAAGAGTGCGGAAAATAAAGTGCGGAAATATGAATCTACGCTATTACAAGGCGCGGGTCTATACATCGCCAAAAAACAAAAACCCGTTTTGAAAAAGTGCGGAAAGTAAAAGAAAGCGATAAAATCCTAATTACTATTACATCCTTAGAAACAGTTACATAAATGATTAAATAAATAATGCGCGAATAAATTAAATCAGGACGTCCTAGGGTTTTTGACCCTTTTGAGAAAAGAAATTAAGTTTTGTCCTTTTTTGCAATTAATCAAAGATTAAACCTAAACCTAATTAATTAATTAATTAAAAGAAAAGTGTTTTTTTTTGTGTTTTTTTTTATGTTTTATGAAAATAAAAGAAAAAAGAAATTAAAAGTCAAGAAAACCCTAATTCTAAATTATTTTACTTATTATAAAAAAAGTTAAAGTTAACCTAATTTAACTAATTTAATTAATTTACATTTTATTTACAAAAATAATAATAATTAATAAATAATAATAATAATAAGAAAATATGATTGAAAATTGTCAAACCCTAATTCTACATAATTTTTATTTATTGAGAAAAAGGTTAAAATTAAACCTAAATTAAACTAAATTGGTTAATTAGAATTTATTTACAAAATAAATTAATAAATAGGAATAATAATAATTAATGAAAGTATTTACATTTTTTTTATTCTCTGAATTTTATTAAAAATATTAATTTATTAGTTAATAATATTAATAATTAGTAATTAAGATAAAACAAAATAAAAATAAGAAGAAAAGAAGTAATTAACCAGGGGGGTTGGATGACCCAAAGGGAGGTTTACTTTGCAGATTTTAGGCCCAATAACACAAAGCCCTTGTTGACTTTCTGGATTGGCTATGCACGCTTTGACTGGAGAACATGGTGGTCAACCATCTCTGGCCTTTGGATTGAGCTTCATGGCCACTTGGCAAGCTTGGAGGTGAGATACATGGTGAAACGCACTGGGCAGCCTGCATAGAATCATGTTATGAAAATAGAAATAAATATTGGGGTGGACCTGGGAATCGAACCCAGGTCCCAGCAATTGCCAGACACGTCCCTTTCCACTGAGCCAGTTGAGCGCTTTTGTTATTACAATGGCAATTAAATATATTATATAGAAACAACGTCCATGCTGGAAACATAAAAAAAGCGCACGCCATTTTTGAATGATCCACTAGCAAGCTGACACGCCCTTCGTCTTCATCCTTTTTTCCGGTAAAACAAAACAATTAGCGGGGTTTTTAACCCCCACAAAGCAAAACTGCCAATAATAGCGAATAGGTCTACATGTAATATAAATAGGGCGCGAGCATGGTGTTGAATTCGTCTGGCCTTGACGAATTCAACCATAGGTCTAAGAAGGTCCAATTTTTCCTTAATAGCAAACCCCTAATTTTGAAGCTTGGAAACCCTAGCATTCTCCAATGGCAGTTTTCGTTTTAGGGCACCATAATCAAATTCAATCACACTAATAGCTTCGTATGAGTCCTATAAACACAACACAATCAATAAAAGATGTTAAAAATGCATGAATCAATGATTATGATTTTGAAAAAAAGTGGTAAACCGTATGACTGTGTAGAACGATTCTTTGAGTGTTAGAGCTTATTTGTGATTGCAATAGGTTCTTGAGTGTGCTAGCAACGTGATTGAATCAAGAAAAGGCTTTGAATTGTGCTGGAAGGTTGATTTCAGTTTTCAACTTTTTCTTGATTCTTTGGAATTTGGTTATGGTGTTTTACAGCAGCTTGCCCTGATCTTATTTGCTTCACAAAAGATTTAAAAATCATATCTTTTGAATTTTCCTACAATTAAATCAATTAAATGAATTATTAATCAATTAAAAATCCAAATAATTAATAAAAATAAAAAATAATTCAATTTAATCTTAATGGGTCGTGCATAGGCCTTGGGCAATGATTCAAGAAGAAATTTGAGGCCCATTAGCAAAAATGAAGTGTTTTAGGCAAAGTTGACTTTTGCAAATTCCCAAAAATTTCCCAACTTCTCCAATGCATATCTTGCTCAATTTTGAAGCTATGAACATGTTCTTGGACATTTTGGAAAGGTCTTGAAGTCCTATAACCAATGCCTTTGGTCCCATGTAATTTTGATTTACCAATCTCAAGTTATGGTCTTTGACTTAAAGTGCATTTTTGTTGACTATTGAAAATGACCTATAATGTAGAAATTGATAACTTTTTGTGAGAGCATTTCTTGGACTTGGAATATGAAGATGATTTGTAGGAAATGTAATCCCCTTCAAAATGAGCATTGGATGGGATTTTTCTGATGAACCATGAAAAAGTTATGCCTTGGTCAAGTTACAGTTGACTTTTCAGCTGTCCAAAAATAGAAACTTTTGGCATCTTGATGATTTTTGAGCCATGCTTGTGGAATCATGATCAAGAATTGATCAAATGATGATTGTGGCTTCAAAATAAGATGTTGACCAAAATTTTTTACTTTTGACTGCCAAATGACCATTTTACCCCTACAGTTGACTGTAAAGCAAATGAAGCTTTTGACTGTGCAACTTGACCCTGTGAGCCTTGAAACTTGGCATGTAGATGCTTGAGGATATGTGTAGGCCTATGGGACTTGATTGGACCATTGAAAACCTCAACTTCCTTGCAAGAACCAAAACCCTAGTTTTGACTGGCTTAGGAGGATGTTTGACTGTGCAACCCTCTAAGAGATCTTGAACCATTTGAGGATGATTCTTGATAAACCTAGAAGAACATGGGAGGGAAAATTTTGGGGTACATTAGACCGCGTAAGAGATTCCTTAGCGAGAACTTGCGTACTTGAGAAAGAAAGATAGTTTCCTGGCCTGTTACAGGTGTTGATCTTCAAACTCTTCATGCAGATATGCCCTGGCTAGATACATGTATCGAATCTACAATCAATCGCTCACAGATATGCCCTAGCTAGATACAGGTATTGAATCTGGAATTAGTCGTCCACAGATATGCCCTGGCTAGATACAGGTATCGAATTTGGAACTTCAAAAGGTTGGTAGAGATAGCTTTCCTGGCTGGATACAGGCGTAGACCTCTAATCAGTCGCTTACAGATATGCTCTGGCTGGATGCAGGTATCGAATCTACAAACAATCTCTCACAGATATGCCCTGGCTAGATACAGGTATCAAATCTGGAACTTCAAACTCTTCATGCAGATATGCCCTGGCTAGATACAGGTATCGAATCCACAATCAATCGCTCACAGATATGCCCTGGCTAGATACAGGTATCGAATCTGGAATTTCAAAAGGTTGATGGGTTGTCTCTACTGACAGGTTACCTCAGAAAAATCTTTAGGAACCGATTTAACTAAACCAGGGGAGGTTTTGTCTTCTTTAACGAGTTGTCTCTTTTAACGGGTCGTCTTCATGGACGGGTTGTCTTTATTTACGTGTTGTCTTTATTGACGGATTTTCTTTAATTACGGGTTGTCTTTAACGACGAGTTGTCTTCAACGACGAGTTGTCTTCAATGACGGGATGTCTTCAATGACGGATTGTCTTCAACGACGGATTGTCTTTAATGACGGGATGTCTGCAATGACGGGTTGTCTATAATGACGGGTTGTCTATAATGACGAGTTGTCTTTAATGACGAGATGTCTTCAATGACGGGTTGTCTATAATGACGGGTGGTCTATAATGACGGGTTGTCTATAATGACGGGTTGTCTATAATGACGGGTTGTCTATAATGACGGGTTGTCTATAATGACGGGTTGTCTATAATGACGGGTTGTCTATAATGACGGGTTGTCTATAATGACGGGTTGTCTATAATGACGGGTTGTCTATAATAACGGGTTGTCTTCAATGACAGGTTGTCTATAATGACGGGTTGTCTATAATGACGGGTTGTCTATAATGACGGGTTGTCTATAATGACGGGTTGTCTATAATGACGGGTTGTCTATAATGATGGGTTGTCTATAATGACGAGTTGTCTTCAATGACAGGTTTGCATTAGAAAGATCTTTAAGAATTGATTTAACTGGATTTGTCTTCTTTGACTGGATTTGTCTTCTTTAACTGAATTTGTCTTCTTTAACTGAATTTGTCTTCTTTAACTGGATTTGTCTTTACTGACTGAATTTAGAGTTTAACTGCATCTTTCCTGAAAGGTAGAGGTCAGTCATATGTAATGCATGATATGGATCTAGCAATGATGTTCTCAACATAAATGAGATTGTATGATATGATGCGTATATGCATGTATCATGATGTATGACAATGTGATGTTTATGAATGTATCTTCGTCTAGGAAAATAAATCCTTGACGAATGTCGGGAGCTTGTTGAATCCTGGGCTGATGTTGAAGAGTAGAATTCTTCGTTTCCGTTGGGGATGATGATTGCAAGAATAAACCGGTAGGAGAAGATGACTCCGCTGGGGAATAAACTTAGTGAAGAGATTACTCTGCGGGGAATTACTCTGTGGGAAGAGATACTTTGCTGAGATTTTGATGATAACTCCGCTGGGGATTCCATTGATAAGCTCTATTGAGGAACTTGATGAACTCCGCTGGGGGTAGGAAGAACTTCGCTGAGGATGATCTTTCCGTTGTAATCTGCTGAGGATAACCCAGTTAGACTCTGGTGGGGAATAACCTTTGAATATGGCTAGAGAGATGTATGTACTCTGCAGGGGACCAGCTTCCAGACTCTACTGGGGATAAGCTTCCAGAATCTACTGGGGAATGATTCAACTCTCCTGGGGAAACTTTTGAGGACTGCATTGGGGACATGGCTCCCCTAGGGCGTCTGGTATTCCGCCGGGGAACAATCTTATATTTCTATCGAGGAATAGTAATACTGTCGGGGATGCTTGCTGAGGAATATCTGTATACTCTGCTGGAGAATATTGAGATCTTCTCGGGGATACCCAACTTTCCAGGACTGGTGGTAGACCAACTCCGTTCGGGGGAGAGTATTGCTGAGTTGCTAGGGATACTGTGCCTTTTCGGGGCTGATGGGAGACGAACTCTGCTCGGGGAGAGTATTGTTGAAACCTGTCTTACTCTACGGGGAGTGGAGGTAACTTGGTCATGTTCTTCAGTTGAACTTACCTTGGTACCTCGGTGGACAAAGCAACTATACAGTTCAGACAATTCTTATTGCCCCTGCTTCTGTGGGAGAAGGTACCTATGAGGTGCTTGATGATTTCCGATTGACAAATCTTCTTCTGGCAGGCAAGTGACGAGATGACGGGACATAGTCGTACGCTTTGATCCCTAATTTTTGCTTGGACCGCCCCTTCGGGTTTTCAGTCCACCGGGATACCCATTTTTGCCCAAGCCGCCTTTTCAGGTTTTCGACTTGCCGGGTGTACACATTTTTTCGTTTTTCATCCCTTATTTTTGTCCGAACCCTTTTGGTTCGCCGGGAAACCCTTATTTTTGCC
The DNA here is from genome assembly GCA_948472305.1 of Vicia faba. NCBI lineage: Eukaryota > Viridiplantae > Streptophyta > Magnoliopsida > Fabales > Fabaceae > Vicia > Vicia faba. The sequence continues at coordinate 1,169,458,740 of OX451737.1, read as the reverse complement.
TAGGCCAGTCGACCTAGCGGGTCTTTGATTATGCGTAGTATCTTTTCGACTATGTCCATGCTCTCAGAATGTAGGGAGTTGTCACTGTCAGTAGCATTGTGTTGCCATACTACCATAAGACCTTTGATTGCCATAGATTCGTCGTCGGAATTCATGTCCAATGCCCCAAGTGAATCAGGCGGAGATTTGCCCCTGGCTGTTTGGCATTTGAGAGATTCCTTGAATCTTGACTTAACTGCCCCAGATGATGGACAATGATCACGTCTTCCCCTTGGTTGGAAGTGTTTGTTCACCAGATATTCGTCGTGCGAATTTCTCTGCTGTTCGAATAAATAGTCATATGCAAACAATGTTATTTTAAGAATGCAAAGCTTATGTCTGTCTTGAAGTTTTTTGAAAATGTATTTTCAGTAAAACAAGTGAATTTTTGTAAAACGTAATGTCAACTCAAGATTTTACAGCGAGCCCTATAGGAGTCAGGATACCTTTGGTAACAGTATGCTTTTGAACTAACCCATGCTTCAGCTAGGACTTTTAAGGGTTATAACGTGGCCTGGTTCACGGTTTAAGAAACAAGGGATAAAGGCTCAAAATTTGTTTGTACCCACCCGCTCTTCGTGATGTTCTTCGATCCTAAACTCAGCTAATCGTGCGTTAGACCTTGTTTGAGTCTTTGCTCTGATATTCTGGTGATGGTTCGGACAATTTATTTTGAACAGGCAGTCATTTCTTTTTTGTTGAGGGTTTGTAGAACCTCTTTCTTTTTTTTATTATTATCCCCGTCTTTTTGCCTGAACTGTTTCTTTTGTGATTACAGTCAGCGGGATGCCCCAGTTTTTGTAAGTCTCCTTCATAGGTTTTGACTTATTGGGTTTTTATTCTTTGAGAGATAATGAATGCCTGTCTTTATGATTATTCGGAACCATCACTGTCTTTTGTTTTGTAAGGACTTCTTTGGTGCCATTCGTTGTGCACTTGGATCAACTGAGAGAACTACCCTGCCCCAGGTTATGATTAAGGGTTTTAATTTTCGAAAAGAAAAACTCCAACTTCTTTGGCTCAGAGGGGTTGACGAGGGATTATCTTCCTTATAACTCCAGTGTTTAGGATTTGAAACAATGCATGTACTTCATCAGCGGGGTCTGTTTAAAAGCATACTGTAAAGATCATGGTATCGTTTTCGTCATCCTCCCTCAAAAGGCTTAGAATTTTCTAATCGGGAGTTGAACATCACAAAAAATGAAAGAATTTGAATATGGTGAATACGAATGGATTAATTCAAAACAGACATATGTGATGCATTAATGAAAGTAATAAAGTTTGCTATGACAATAATTGTTTGTATAAGCAAAGAAAAATACAACTTGAAAATTCCAATGAATAAAAAATCTTCTAGTCTCAGGACTTGTCAATTCAAATGGTGAACCTTGGAGGGATGGTAGAAGAACTCCGCCTGACCACCTTGGGTAAATTCCAATGCTCCTTCATCAATCGGGTCCTGGATCTTGTTCTTCAGAGTCCAACAGTCGTTGGTGTCGTGTCCTGGACTGTCAGAGTGGTATGCACACCTTTCACTCGGGTTATACTGGGAAGAGGAAGTGTTGGGATTCTTAGGAGGGTCCCTTAGCATTACCAGATTCAACCTCAACAGGCGTTGTAAATCTTGAGACGGTGACACGTTGAGCTTGGTGAATTGCCTCCTAGGCTTGTCTGGCTTGCTCTGATCAACCCGTTGTTCTTGGCGAGGTCGTTGTTGGACCTGTGAAGTAGTAGCAGCTTGGAGAGGTCTATTCATTGAACCAAACCTTTGACTTCTTGGAGGCTGATTACCGGTTTGGTCCCCAGCCTTGACTACTTGCTTCATACTGTCTTCCTGAAGCTGGTTGATCACAGTTCTCAACTCTTCTTGTTCCCGAGCTAAGCCTTGGATAAGGGCCATTTGCCCCAGCATCTGGGTTCTCATTGCATCTACCTCAGCTTGCAGATGTTTCAGTCGTTCATCCTTACTGTCTTCTGGACTGTTCTTGATCAAATTCCCCATGAGGAGTGCTCTCAATTCTTCCTGCCCCTTGGATAGGCTTAGGAAGATTTCCCTAAACTGAGTCTCTTGAGTACAGAGATCTTGGTTGTCTGGTTGGAAAGCCATTGTTGAAATAAAAAGCGAAGAAGGTAAGTGACCTGTAACCAGGGTACCTGTTATGCAATGATGTGTATGTATGCATGCAATGTTTTCAAGGATCTCGCAGGGTAAACAAGAAAATTGTTAGAATTTGAATTTTGCAGCTTGATTGAAGGAACTTCATGTTGCTGAGAGTCCTTCTTCAAGAGTCAAAGCTCACCATATCGAGTGGGTCATAGCCCCTGAATCAAGTCATCATGTTTTGATCTCCGAATGACCTTGGCTAGAGGAAAATAAATCCCCTTTGCCCCTTGCTAGACAGTTGGTTCATCATGACCTGCATCACAAACCCTTGAGATCCTTGAAATGGGTTAGTCCTTATGCAGGATGTATGCAATGGTATGATGGTATGATGGTATGATAAAGCACACCACAAGTATTCACAAAAGCAAACATGATAAGGCACACAAGTCACACAAGACAGCCCTTAGAGTTTAGGCCAGCATGAAGTTTAGGTACTACCCTCTTGAAGTTGGTGGGCTCAAAACCTATCCTATCAAAAGTAACCGGGTTCTAAGGAGCTCAATATCATTGGATTGTTTTCTATGTTCATTCTTTTGATTTAGCCACTGAACTGGCGATCAAAATATTCCAAGAAAACAACCCTCAATGAGTGTAGTATCGAGTATCTACCAACTTCGGACTGCACCAAAGTCGGTCATCTCACTACCCCTAAAGAGGCCAGGATGGTCAAGTAAGGTTCCTAAGGTCATTTGATGCTTCTCGACACCACGCGGCGGCCCCGTACTGTCCTTGACTTAACTCAAGGGTTACCGGTACTCACCAAAGTGCCACATCAACGTAGCAACTGCTTCAACCGTGTCGGTATACCCCGCACAGTTCCCTCACAGTTTGTTGCTACTTCTAAAAGGTATCCCCCCAGATCCGGGTTAGGATCTATGAAACTCCAAGACAAGCCCACAATATTAAAGCAAACAAAGCAAGCAATTGAAAACATAAGAGTGATCTAATCCTAAGGTACACCTTACTTATAAAAGTCCCCAGCAGAGTCGCCAATTCTGTGATCGGTGGAAATAGAACTGACTGTTTTAAAGCTGGTTCGCGAAATGTCGCGGTAAGCAAGAGTCGCCACCGTCTTTTATATTCTCCAACAAGGAAAGGACAAAAGCACAACAAAATTCCTTTTCGAGATGTTTCTCGGTTCGGGAGGTAGATTATAGAAAGGGAAGGTGTTAGCACCCTTTCTATCCGTGGTTATCCACGGGCTCTTAGGTACTTGCTCACTATGTTTTCAAAAATGTTTGCTTTTCAAGTGTTTGTGGGTTTTGAAAAAAGTTTCGTTTTGAAAACCTCTAGGTAACTCTTGTATCAGTCCTCAAGAGTGTATGAAGTATTTGTTTGAAAACTTTCTGAAAGTGTGAGTGCGAAAAGTTTGTTTTGTTTTTGAAAGAGCAAGTACCCAGGAGAAATCTACCTACTCTAAGGAATTAAGCTGTGTAGATGTCCTTTAGACAGTACTATCCCACTATTGAGAAGTAGGTAGCACCGTCGTTGGAGTTATTCGGGTCAATTCGATTATAGGGACATGTGGTCACCAAAGCAATAGTAGGACGCCTTAGCGGTAACCCTAATGTCCTAGATCCTTTTTTATCCGAGGCAAACATTTCGAGGCAACTTTGATCTTTAGACAGGAGGGCGACGTCTAAAACACCCTATACTTGACGACCACGTCGGGGCAACCAAGTGAGGCGTACCCTAGGAGTGGCATGTGCACGTGTGTTGTTTCAGTTTAAATTGTCTTTGCACATGTATTTGTGAGCTACGGATTGATTTTATTTTTCAAACAAGTCTTGCATGCATAATTAACAATTAATATTTGTGCGGAAAGTAAATTGCGGAAAGTGAATCTACGCTATTACAAGGCGTCGGGTATTTACATCGCCAAAAACATAACCCTTGAAAATAAATGTGAGAAAGTAAAGAAAGCGATAAAAGCCTAATTATCTATTACATTCTCGGAGCAGATACATAAATATAATCAAAATAATGAATTAAAAATAAATATGCGCGCGAAAGAATTGAATCGGGACGTCCTTAGGGTTTTGACCCTTTTTGAGAAAAGAATTGAATTTGGTCCTTTTTTTGTAATTAATTCAAATTAACCCTAATTTACTAACTAATTAATTAATTAATTACAAGAAAAAGTATTTTTGTGTTTTTTATGTTTTAATGAAAATAAAATAAAAGGAATTAAAATTGTCAAAAGAAAAACCCTAATTCTAAATTGGTTTTATTTATTGTAAAAAAGATTAAAATTGTCCTAATTAAACAACTAAACTAATTAATTAGAATTTATTTACAAAATAATAATTAAGGGGAACTTAATAATAATAATAATAATAATAATATAAATATTTACTGAATTTATTAGGAAAATAATAATTTGTGAGTTAAATAATATTAATGATAATAATTATAATTAAATAATTAAAAGAAAATAAAAATATAAAAGAAGAAAAGAAATAATTAAACCAGGGGGGTGATGGGCCCAGAATGGAGGTTTGCAAGCAGTTCCAAGGCCCATTAACATCAAGCCTTCGTTGACTTTCTAGATCATCCACGCCTGCACTGACTGGAGAATATCATGATCTTCATCTTTTGACCATTGGATTTGTGATAGTGGACACATGGCGCCTGATTGCTTGAAGCGCATGGTGGGACGTTGTTGGAACGCTGCATGTAATCATGTTAGAAAAAATAGAAACAAAGGTTTGGGGGACCTGGGAATCGAACCCAGGTCCCAATGGTTAACGTCCACCTCACTAGCCACTCAGCCACTTGTCTGCGTTTGTTAATATAATAATAAACAATGATAATATGTGAAAACCAACGCATATACTGTAAATAAAGCATGCGCGCCTTTTTATTTGAATGGACTAATCATGCTCTTACACCTATTGTCTTCTTCGTTGAATACCTGCAAAAACAAATCAAATAGCGGGGGTTTTTAACCCCCACAACCTGCATCAACAAAAAATAGCGAATAGGCGTGTGCTGTATATAAATTGTTCGCGAGGGTTGGGTTCAATTTGTCTTGATCTCCTGAGTTCAACCATAGGTCTTATGAAGCTTGATTTTTCCTATACTGAAAAGCCCCAATTTGGAAGCTTGGAAAACCTAGAATTCGTCAATGGTGATTTGTGATTCTGGACACCATAATGCAATTCACCTGTACCATTAGCTTCAGAGAGGTTCTAGCAATGCAAAGCACACAAAAAATCTCGTTAATGATGCATGAATAATGAATTACGATTGTGAAAAAAAGTACCAAACCGTGTGACTGTAAACGGCGATTTCTTGAGGTTAAACGCTTGGTTTTGGTCCCTACACCTTCCTGGGGATCCCTGCAATGGATTAGAATTAACAAAAAGCTCTGAATTAACCTGGAATTAGGAAAACAGTTTTCAAGTTTTTCTTGATTTTTTCAATGTTTCATATGGCTTTCTTGCAGAGTTTTCACGTGTAAGGCATTAGGTTTAGCTTCAGTACTTAAAATAGAATGGATTTAGGTTAAATCTTTGACCAAAGATCCATGGAATTATGGTTTGTATATTTGATTTTCAATCATATCCTTTTGCATCTTTTTGATTGAAAAATCTTGCCAAATTGAGAGATCCTTGTCCCCTTGATGTGTACACAAAATCTCCAGCACATGTAGGTCATATTTGCTTCATGAAAAGATTGCAAAACCATATCTTGATATTTTCCTACAATTAAATGAATTAAATGAATTAATATTGATTAAAAATTCAATTAATTAATAAAAAATAAGAAAATAATTCAATTTAATCTCAATGGGTCGTGCATAGGCCTTGGATAAAGTTTCAAGAAGGAATTTGAGGCCCATTAGCAAAAACAAAGTGTTTTGAGCAAAGTTGACTTTTGCAAATTCACAAAAATTTCTGAACTTCTCCAATGCATATCTTGCTCAATTTTGATCCTATGAACATGTTCTTTGACATTTTGGAAAGGTCTTGAAGTCCTCTAACCAATGCCTTTGGTCCCATGTCATTTGTATTTACCAATCTCAAGTTATGGTCTTTGACTTAAAGTGCATTTTTGTTGACTTTTGAAATTGACCTATAATGTAGAAATTGATAACTTTTTGTGAGAGCATTTCTTAGACTTGGAATGTGAAGATGAGTTATAGGAAATGTTATCCCCTTCAAAATGAGCATTGGATGGGATTTTTATGATGAACCATGAAAAAGTTATGCCTTGGTCAAGTTACAGTTGACTTTTCAGCTGTCCAAAAATAGCAACTTTTGCAACTTTGATGATTTTTGAGCCATGCTTGTGGAATCATGATCAAGACTTGATCAAATGATGATTGTGTGCTCAAAATAAGATGTTGACCAAAAATTTTGACTTTTGACTGTAAAATGACCATTTTACCCCTGCAGTTGACTGTAAAGAAAATAGGGCTTTTGACTATGCAACTTGGCATTGTGAATCTTGAAACTTGTCATGTAGATGCTTGACAATGTGTATAGGCCTATGGGACTTGGTTGGACCCTTGAAAACCTCAAATTCCTTGCAATAACCAAAACCCTAATTTCAGCTGGCTTATGAGGCATTTGGACTGTGCAACCTTAGAGAAATCTTGAACCATTTGAAGATGAATAAATATGGGAGGGAAAATTTTGGGGTACAACACCTCCTTTGTACAAAATACTTACTCAAAGTCAATACAAAGATATCTCTTTGAAAGTGCAAAAACTATTTGTCTTTTCTTTACGATTGTGTTTTATTTGCAAAAACGTCCAATGATTCATTGATGAACATATGCATTTGAACACAATTACTGTTTACAAATAAACAAAATGAGTAAGACAATTACTGATAGGTTGAAAGGACAGGAAAATGTCTCTAGGCTATTCCATAAGAAATCCCCAGCGGAACAAATTTCAAACTATTAATCCCCAGTAGAAATCGTCAAATTTCTCAAGATTCCCCAAACAGATCTTACAAGTAGTACATGGCATTGCCCTCACAACACAATTTACTTCTCTCAACAAGAGTTTGTCAGTACTTCAACTTCAAGACATGAAAATTCAACTTATCCTCAGCAGCATTCAAGGATTTATTTTCCTAAATCAAACAGCAATACAGCAAATCAGCTTACATACGCATACATTACATCCATATATCATAAACATTGATAAAGCAAATACATTGCATCATAAATTTCATGCAATATAACTTTGTTTCAGCTAACATATTACCCTTTTCAGGATAAGACTAAACAGCTACCATTAACAATATGCAATCAGATACATTTCATATATGCTCCAGACTCGGATGCCATTCTGTTACTCATCTAGATTCAACTTTCAGATACAGTTCAGATACGCTCCCGACACGGATTCCATTCTGATACTCATTCAGATTTCAGTTTAGATACAGTTCAGATACGCTCCAGACACAGATGCCATTCTGATACTCATCCAGATTCAACTTTCAGATACAGTTCAGATACGCTCCCGACATGGATGCCATTCTGATACTCATTCATATTTCAAGTTCAGATACAGTTCAGATACGCTCCAGACACGGATGCTATTCTGATACTCATTCATATTTCAAGTTCAGATACAGTGCAGATACGCTCCAGACACGGATTCCATTCTGATACTCATTCAGATTTCGAATCCAGATACAGTTCAGATACACTCTAAACACAGACGCCATTCTGATACTCATTCTTTCAGCTTACAAATTACAATTCAACAAACATTCTTGATGGCATTTGCAAGCCCATCTCCTTTCTCTTCTCCAAATGGCATCTTTAAGCCCATTCCCTCAACTACACATCATCGAGTGCAAATTTCTAGGCACTCTAGTGTCCAATCATTCTCTCACCTTCGAGCCACGAATGGCAAAACTCGCCAATCTAACTCTTCAGGTTCAAGAAGATTGAACAGGGGCAGTTGTTGTACCCCAAAATTTTCCCTCTCATTTATCAATATTTTCCTCACAAGATCTCTCTGACTCAATACTAGATTAGGGTTTGACCAGCTCAGAACATCTCATCATGCATTGATGACCCAAAATTAGGGTTTAAGTTTGCACAAGGATTTTTGGACTATCAATGCTTCATATTAATTTCAAACATCATTATGTATCCCTAAGATTACTCATGACAAGTTTCGGGCTTTGAACCATATTTTTTATCAGTCAATTGGACAGTTGACCTAAAAATCAGTTGTATTGGGGAAAAGTCAACCATGGCCAATTTACAGTCAAACTTCATAATTTTTTATCCACATCAACATTTTAGACTCATATGTATTGTTTGATCAAGTTTGGATCACAATTCCTCAAGAAATTTGATCAAATCATCAAAAGGGTAAAATGGTCAAAATTAGGGTTTTGATTGAGGAATGGCAATTTCTGATTTTTGACCTAGAAAATGACCAATTGATTTGAAGCATGATTTTAAGGATTCATTTGTATCATATTTACCTAATTACATGGTTCAAAACATTTCAATTTCATTGGATAGACAGATGAAATTTGCAGTCAACTAATCAAAAGTCCACTACATACTGAAAAGTCAAACTTTGACTTTTTGGTCAAAATCAAGTGCCAAGGGTCACAATTCATCAAAACATGTCAAAATGTGAAACTTGTTCATTGAGAAATCAAGGATTGAAGATTAGGGTTTAAAATTGGAAATTTTCTTAACTTAGAAATTTTTCTAAGTATAGAAAATTTCTTATTTTTTCTCAACTTTAAGCCAAATTTCCACCATGATACAAGATAATTCAACGAATGTTCCTAACATGAAAGTTGTAGACCTCCATGAAATATACAACTTTGATTCACACACTTTTCCCTAAACATGCTTGGATCTTAAGATATAATTTTGTGAATACATGCCCATGAACTAAAATAACTTAGTCAAGTTTTGCCCTAATTTAGGCAGGTTTTGGACCCAACTTCATGGCAATTTTTCACCTAGTTCCAAGAGGAATCTTGAAATGCATTTCAAAGAACAGTTATATAGCACATTTCGAGCTTTCCAAAATGTCCAAGAACTCCTCAAGATCATTTTTGAGTAGGGAGAATCGAAGAGATGAAGATGGAAATTTCTCACTTTGAATTCAAGTCATTTCATGAAGAACAAAATTCAAATTTAAACCTATGCTGCCTAATCCTTGCTTTGCAGGTCTCTAACTTGTTTCTCACTTCATAATTTAATTCTTACTCAGTTGACAAAGCTTTAATTCAAGCTCAAGAGCTTTTTTCCAAGTTGTAATTCCATAAATGGCATAAAGTGGCCATTGCCATTTTGAATATGCTTCACTTTTGCAACTTTACAAATCTTGAGCATTGGACATGTCCTCTCTGCGCACACAAATCCTCCAGGCCTAAGGCAACTTGTACAAAGCTCATACCAACCCCAAGAAGGCTAGTACAAACATGTGAAGACTTGTCTCTTCACTTTGTTTCAAAAGCAAGAAAGTGTGCAAAAAGGATAGAGCTCACAAATCTGTTGGGGAGCTGACTTGAAATCTTTTCTATACAAATATACAAACATATTAAAACTTGAAAGAGGATTGCAAAAGGACTGAAACATTCAAACACTCCATATCATCAAAAAACTGTCAAAACTTGTAGTTTTTGCATAAGCATAGCAATCCATCATTTGGTTCATGCGTTTCTAGTTTTAACCATCAAAACACTTTACCTACTTGATATCTAAGTAATCCAGACCATCATCCCTGCACTGGAACACCTCCTTCTTCATCTGCCATTTTTGTTTTCAAAGCTTGCAAGTTGACTTGGATAGAGAGTTCCAGGCACTTCCAAAGCAAGGCAAGGATTGGAACACACTCAGGGAGGTTCAAGCAAGCTCAAGCAATCATCAGGCCTTCATAAAAATCACTCAAACTCCATTCACAATATCAGCTGAAAGAGGTAAGAATCTCAACTTCTATCTCTTCATACATGCATCCATTGGCCACGATTTGTGAATAAACAATGTAGACCTCATTTCTACGATGATGTACATATATATATAACTTGCATTTATTTGACCTGAGTTGAGAGAATTTTGAACTTGAAGTTCCTGGAAAAATTAGGTTTAAATTTAGGGCTTTTAAAATTCATTTTGATCTTTGATTGTTAGCTTACATGATTTACATGGTTAGAATCGTGAGACAAAATGCTACAACATTCATGTTATCAGTTTCCATTTTTATTGAGAGATGAGAAAGTTACAGAGCTTCTGGCTGTCTAGAGGAAGAAGACAAAGTACAGGGCCATGGAAGCGTTTCATGTTATGTTTTTCTTGTTTCACTTAAATCAACGGATGTATGGTCACCCCAGTGGCAAGGTAGCGCGCTGGTGAGGCCCGGGTCAGGGGTTCGAACCGTGGCGCTACCTTTTGTTTTTCATACTTTTCATTTTTTTTTCATTTTTGTTATTTTGCAGGTTTGGGCTTCAACACTGGGCCCTATGTTTTTTTTTCTAACATCCACCTCCTGATTTCTCAGGATACCCCCCTGGCCTAATCTTTTATTTATTTGTTTTCTTTTTCCTTTTTGTTTTTATTAAATATTTCCTTAAATACATAAAATCCTAAAAAATATAAAATATGACAATTTTTCATTTTGATTATTTTATTTTTATTTTCACATAAAAATATTTCTATTAAACTATATATTAATTATTTCTTTCTTAAATAAACTTGTAAATATAATAGATTTAGGTTAATTATTTTATCCTTTTTTATTTTATTCATACTTGTAAATATCTATTGTGACATACAAAAACTAAGTATTTTTCATAAAATATTATTTATTATTTAATACAAAAAATAATACATAAGAACTTTATTTTCTTTTAAATTAGAAATTAGGGTTAACTTTGGTTTTCAAGAATTAATTTCTTAAGTTATTAGGTTTAGTTCAAAATTCCTTTTCACATGAAAAAATAGAATAAAATCTTTTCTTGCATATACATATATCATTGCATATTTTATTTAAATATTGTATATTGTTTATTCTAATATTTGTACAAATTCGATTTGGTTGTAATAGTTTAATTAGATTTATATTCTTGCAAATCCCCATTTATAATTTGTATTTCCCCCTCCCATAAAAATGTTGTAATAGCGTAGGACATTTAAATTTCGCAATTTACCGCTTTATATACCATGCTAGTAATTAGGGTTTGTATGGCAAGATCAAAACAAAACAAATAGAAAACCCTAATCCAAGACAAAATCAAAGTATGAAAATAACACACTTGCACACGATCATCCTTAGGGTTTCTCCACTTGGTTGCCTTATACAAAAATGGCCATATTACGCATGCGAAGTATCTTGGAAAAACAAACAAAGATAAGATCATAGTCCCTCGATGACGCTATTCAAAGTTGCCTTACAAAATGATCTTGGTCCCACAAAAATGCTAAGATACTTTGTATTATTGCTAATCATGGTTATACGATGACCCACGCCAGTCCCGTTTACATCCAAAGATAGGGTTGCTTACCAAATCAATGGTAAGGCAACAATGTCAAAGGAATAGAAAATGCACAAGAAAGACATTTGAGTAGGTAGATTACTTCTAGTTACTTGCTATATTTCCAAACAATTATCCTTGCTATTTTCCAAAACAAACACACACATTTCCAAACATTTTACAAACATTGAAACATTTTGAAAAAGACGAACATCTTTGTATACATTATTAGGAACGAGAATCATTACAAAGATTGCCTAAACGAATGGCCTCTTTTACAAAATATTTTCAAAACCACACAAAGCACAATTTCAAAACAAAAGCAAGTGATCTAGCAAGTAACTAAGAGCCCATGGAAAACCATGGATGAAAAGGATGCTAATACCTTCCCTTTTCATAATCTACCCCACAAACTCAAGAAAACATCTCAAAGGTCTTTCCTGTGCTTTTTCACCTTTCCTTTTGGATAAAAGAAAAGTCAGCGGCGACTCTTGCTAACCACAACATTTTCGATAAAACGCAAAACCTTCAAGTCAGTTCTCCCACCGTATCACAGAACTGGCGACTCTGCTGGGGATATTTATAAAAGTGGGGTTACCTTAGGGCTAGATCACATTTATTTTCTTACATTGTTTGACTTGTTTGCTTTACATTATAGTCCTTTGTTTGGGTTTGAAATCCTCTACCCGGATTTGGGGATACATTATAGGTAAATAGCAATACATTGTGGAAACCGTGTGGGGTATACCGACATGGTCTAAGCAATAGCTATATTAGTGTTACATATTTGTGGGTACCGGTAGCCTTTGAGTTAATCAAAGAGAATACGAGGCCGCTGAGTGATGTCCTGAAGCACTAATGAACTTCTAGAACCCTTTACTTGACCAACTTGGCCTTTAGGATATAGTGAGATGACCGGCTTTGGTGCAGTCTGAAGTTGGTAGATACTCGATACTACACTCATTGACGGTTGGTTTCTTGGGATATTTTGCTCGCCATTAAAGAGGCTTGTGCTGAAACAATGACCAAGGAAACAATCCAATGATATTGATCTCCTTAGAACCCGGTTACTATTATTAGGACAGGTTTAAGCCAACTAAACTTCAAGAGAGTACTTACCTATAAAACCCCATGCAAGCCTAAACTAAGAACTTGTTTGTTTTGCTTGTATATGCATACTTGTACATAACATCATGGACATCATGAGCATCATATGCATTCACTAACCATTTCAAGGGTTTTGGAGATTCATCTTTGTTCTTGTTTTCTAGGATATGGTTTCACTTTGCAGGAAACCTATCCAAGTCAACCTTGTAAGAATTCCTCCAAAACTCAAGGAGCTAGCTTCAAGGATCCATGAGAACTCTCCATTCACCGAGAGGAATGGTCGTCTACTCAACTTGGTCACCTCCAACACAGATGAGGACATGATGAAGGTTCTCTTCCAGTTCTTTGATCCTTTGCACCATTGCTTCACATTTCCCGACTATCAGCTTGTGCCCATTTTGGAAGAATTCTCTCAACTCCTGAGGATTCCTATTCTCAATCAACTACCTTTCAAAAGTACAGAAAGAGACCCAAAGCCAGAAGAGATTGCTCAAGCTCTGCACTTGCACTCATCTGATGTCACAATTCATTGGGAAACTAGAAGTGGTGTCAAAGGCTTCTTAGCAAAGTTCCTGTTTGAGAAAGCCCAAAGTTGTTGGAATTCCTTAGACTTGCAAGATTTTAGGAAATTGTGGCTCTCCTCATCTATGGGATGGTTTTGTTTCCAAATCCTGACCAACTCATAGATGTGAGCGTCGTCAAAATCTTCATGTCACGCAATCCGATGCCTACATTGCTAGGGGATATCCTACACTCTTTTCACACTCACACAATGAGGAAAAGGGGTGTCCTTATGTGTTGCACTCCTCTCTTGGCAAGATGGTTTATTTCTCATCTTCCCAAACCAGTCTTAAAGAATGAGCAAGGATTAAGGTGGTCACAAAGGTTAATAACGCTCAAACATTCAGATATTCATTGGTGCTCCCGATCCAAGGAGAGTGTTATCATTGTTGACCGTTGTGGGGAATTCCCTAATGTTCCTCTACTTGGCATTAGAGGAGGCATCACATACAACCCATGCTTAGCTCTAAGACTGTTTGGTTATGCCTGAAGGGATGGCCCGCATGAGATGCTGATTCAGTGCTTGGTATTCGACTACGACAACGACGATCAAGGTCTTCGCCAGAGATTCATCCGAGCTTGGAGGATTCTAAACAAGGTGGATATCAAGACTTTGGGACACAAGAATTCCATCTCTCTTGAGCCTTACCTCAAGTGGGTACGAACCTGCGCTCAAAGTCTTATGATGCCTTACCCTTCAATTCTCCCGATAATCATTGAGCCTGTTAAGGTGGGAGAAGTTCCATACACTATCCTACATTCTGACATGCCCACATCTCTTGAAGACCTACAAAGGAATTGGATACAGCTCAAAGGAGAGCGAGATACTTTCGAAGCCCAATTCTATGCAAGTGAGAAGAAGGTTTTGGAACTCACTAGGCTACTTCCTGAGGAGCAGACTCTAAATGCCTACATTGCACCAAAGAGGATGCGCACTACTTTTTTATCTTAGAGTTTTGTATTATTTTGCCCAAGGGGCATTGATGTATTCAAACTCTATCTTATTAATATAACGTGTGTTTCTTTTTGTCTAAAATGAACTTGAATCTTTAAAAATCCTTGAAAACATTACATATGCACATGTCATTCATCATAACATAAACAGGTCTTTTATAACGATTTTCCTCATCTCTCTACTGTTTATTTCAGTAAGATGGATCTCGAACAGACAGTCAAAGATCTTCAAGTTCAAAACACGCAGTTTCAACAGTTACTCATGAACCTAGCCAAGGGGCAAGAAGAGTTGAGGACTCTGTTAGTTGAAGAAAGAAAGAAGAAAACAAAGAAGGCCACTGGAGTTTTGAACATGGTGTGATACGGTGGCCAGAACCGGGACTTGTTTTTAGGAATTGTCGGTTTGCGTTTTGCGTTTGTGTTTGCAAAATGTCGCGGTAAGCAAGAGTCACCACCGACTTTTATTTTATCCAACAAGGAAAGGAAAAAAGCACAGAAAAATTCTTTTTTCGAGATATTTCTGAGTACGGGGGGTAGATTATAGAAAGGGAAGTATTAGCACCCTTTCTATCCGTAGTTATCTACGGGCTCTTAGGTACTTGCTCATCATTTTAAAAATTGCTTCTGTGTTTGTGCTTTGAAAAGTTTTTTACTTTGATTTAACTCTTGCTTCTGTCTCCAAGAGTGTTACGAAGTGTTTTTGAAAGCTTTGTTTGAAAAGAGTGTAAGTGTGAAAAAGTTTGTTTTGATTGAGCAAGTACTTAAGAGCTAATCTACCTACTCGAAAAAAGAATTGTTTTATGTTTGTTTCCTTTAGACAGCGCTATCCCACTATTAGTGAGCAGGTAGCACCATCGTTGGAGATTTGAGGGGCAATTCGAAAGGGACGTACGATCACTAAAGCAACGTTAGGATGTCTTAGTAATAACCCTAATGTCTTAGATCAATTAACCGAGGAGACAATATCCGAGGCAACCTTTCCGAGGCAACTTTGATCTTTGGACAAAAGGACGACCACTAAAGCACCCTATACTCAATGACGGTTTACCGAAGGCAACCAAGTGGGAGTGTACCCTAGGAGTGCGCATGTGCGAGTGATTTAATTTCAGATTATTATCTTTGCACATTTTAGGGTTATCTAACCATTTTAAAGTTTTACATACATTCTTGTCATGCCTCCTAATATCATACATCTAACAGTTTAATATTTTGCGGAATTTGAAGTGCGGAAATTAAACTACGCTATTACAAGGCTCCGGGTATTTACATAGCCAAAAACAAACCTTTGAAAAATAACGCGATAAATGAAAATTAAAAAGTCCTAATTAACTATTACAACTTGTAGGCAATTACATCAATATGATAAATAATAAAACAATAAAGCGCGCGCGATGAAATTAAGATCGGGAAGAAATTAGGGTTTTGACCCTTCTAACCTAATCAAAAGAAAAAATGTTTTTGTTGTTTTTTTTAAATTATTTTTAAGAAAAGAATTATGTTTTAAAATTAAATATACAAATTAATTAGTAATTAAATTAATTAATGAAAATAATTACATGGCCTATTTTGTGGTTTTTGGTTATTTTAAGGAAATATGAAAATATTATTAAGTTAGAAATAAAACCTATTTGTTCTAATTATTTTTAATTATTTACAAAAGGAATTAAAGTTATCTAATATTAACAACCTAATTAAATTAATTTATTTTTTTTGATAAAAATAAAATAAAATCTAAACCTAATTTGTGAAAAGTATTATTTTTATGATTTTTTGATAAAAATAAAATAATTAATTATGTTAGTAAAATAAATAAATTAATTAAATTAAACGAATATGAAAAAGAATAGAGAAAGAATTAATGGGCCTGAGAGGGATTTTTTGGGGGGTGCAAACAGCAGCTACTGGGCCCAAGAAGAGTGAGGTCCACGTTGACCCTCAAGATCACATGCTCTGCATTGACTAGGCTCCATGGTGTTCCTCCATTGATGGCCTCTGGATCTGGATTTCAGGACACTTGGCTGGTTGGATGGTGAGTGTGCATGATGGTCCTTGGTCTTTGGTGCACGCTGGATTACCTGAAAGGAAAAAATATGAAGAAATTGAGGGACCTGGGATTCGAACCCAGGTCCTGAAGCTCTTTCCACACACTCCACCACCACTACGCCACTTGTGTTTGTTGTATGTAAAACAAATAACAAATATTATATTAAGAACAAATCGAATAAAAGAGATCTGCGCGAAAATTCTAATAGACGAATGGAAGGCTGCCATGCTGGTTGTCTTCTTCCTTTCTCTGTTGGTAAAAGTCCCAGAATTTTACCTACGGATGTTTGTCCGTCACTACAAACCTGCGTTCTCTTAAAATCAACCATGAGCACGATAAATGAAAACTAGGGCCACCAATCAATTCGTCTGTACCTCCTGAGTATAATGGTGGCCCTTTCATGGCCTAATTTTGCCTGCACACAGAATTCCCAAATTGAAGCTACAAACCCTAATAATGGTGAAACTTCATACAAGTCATGAAAATGAAATCAAATATTACAAAAAGCTTGAATATGTCTTAAGGATCAAGAATATATCATTAATTCATGCTATCAATGTTTAAATCATGCAAACCGATTTCAAAAATACATGGATGTCGTGGTTGACTTACAGCGTGATATAGGGCCTGAAAGTGCTTGTTCTGGATTGGTTCTGCTTGCTGCTGATCCCAGGAAGCGATTGGGATGGGCAAGAATCTTTGAAATTGCTTGCAACTAAGAATTCGATTCACCACTTTTTCTTGTTTTTTCCAAGTTTTGTTCTTGATGTTGCGCCTCCTTCTAGCCTCTCTTTTGGTCTGCACACGTTCTTTATGTACTGAGGAATGTATTAGGGTTCCAAAACTGATCTCAATCTTCCTCCATCAATGAATTTGATTTTGATTTGATACACATTAATATCTTTCCAAAGATAGTACTAATCCAATCTTTTTGTGCACACCATGCCTTTACACGAATTTGATCTCATGCTAGCTGGATATTAAGACCTGAATCAGGTAAAAAAATCTTGAGTTTTCAATATTTTGGATTTTCTATGATTTGTTTTGATTTAAAATGATTTAATTCAAATAAAAATCAAAATAAATAATCAAAATAAGATAATGACAACTGGAAAAGGCTAGGGCTCGTGTACCATGTTGCCAACTCAAAACAAGTGAAAAAGATTGGGCCCATTTGGCAAAAATTGAAGTTTTAGGCATAGTTGACTTTTGGCAATTTTGCAAAAAGGGTCAACTTCAACAATGCATAACTTCCTCAATTTTGACTCTTTGAAAGTGTTCTTGGACTTTTTAGAAAGCTTGAGATGTCCTCTAAGCAACCCTTTTGGTCTCATCTCAATTTTACATTCCATGCTCATGTATGAAGCTTTGACAAAAAAGGTGTTTTTGTTGACTTTTCAAAATGACCTATAATGTCCCAATTCATTACTTCTTGTGAGTGCATATTTTGAACTTGGGAGCTGAAGATGGATTGTAGAGAATTGCATCCTATTAAAAATGAGGTTTGTATGGGTCATTTCCCATAAAGTATGAGAAAGTTATGCTTGGTCAAAGTTGATTTGACTTTTCCTATAAAACCCTAATTTAGCAACTTTTGATTCTTGATGAATTATGAGCAATTCTTGATGAATCATGATCAACCCTTGATAAAATGATGAAATATAATTCAAAATGAGGATGTTTACCAAAAATCTTGAAGTTTGACTGTATATGGGCCATAGTTGACTTTTGCCCTAGCACAGTCGATTTCTAGGCCTTTGAGCAATTGACTGAGCAAATTTCCCCTGTAGGGCTTGATACTTGACATGGATGATCTTGAGAACATTTTAGGACAATGGTGAGAATTTGGGATCCCTTGGACTCAAGTATCTTGATGCAACATGAAACCCTAATTTGAGGTAGACTGTCTTAGGAGGGAGCTTGTCTGGTCAACCCTTGGACTTCCTTGAGCAACTTGAGGATCTTTCTTGAAATGTTTTGAGAAATATGGGAGCAGAATGCGGCTGATAAATTGTCCTAGAAAAAGTGGACCCACAAGTCTTTGTCAGCAGAATGCGGATGAATCTTCCTGACATACGACCGGAGGTGCATTTTAGGGCAAGACACCCCATCATACTTGGCAAATAAAGGCACTTTAAACTTTGGCGGGATTACAATTCCTGACACCAGCCCTAATTCCTCGAAATCTAGCCCGGGTACTCTCTGTATTTCCATAGCAGTTAGACATTCTTCCCGGTGTTTATATTTGTCATCAGCCGGAGGGTATTGCTGTTCAGAGTAGTCCTCTTCTTCCTCTTCTTCCTCAGAATCTGATGGTACGACCGTTTCTTTTCCTTTTCTTTCCCCTTCATCAGAGGTTGTTGGAAATTCTAAGGTCCTTCTGGCTTGTCCCTAAAACCTTTTGCCCATAATAACCACACCAGCTGGCTTCTTCTTCTTTTTCTCTTTCTCTTTCTCTAGCAGAGTCTTTAGCTCCTCTTGCCCCTTGGCTAAGGTCAAGAGTAACTGTTGAAATTGTGTATTTTGAGCTTGCAGGTCTTTAACCGTTTGTTCCAGATCCATCTTGCTGAAATAAAAAGTAGAAGGATGAGGAAATTGTTGCAAAGACCTGTTTATGTTTTATGATGAATGATATGTATTCATGCAATGCTTTCAAGGATTTAAAAATTCAAATTTGTTTCAAACAAAAAGGAACACACGTTATATTAATAAGATAGAATTTGAGTACATCAATTCCCCTAGGGAAAAATAATACAAAATTCTAAGATAAAAAGACATTTTGCATCCTCTTTGGTGCAATGTAGGTATTGAGAGTCTGCTCTTCATGAAGTAGCCGAGTGAGTTCCAAAACCTTATTCTCGCTTGCATAGAATCGGGCTTCGAAAGTATCACGCTCTCCCTTGAGCTGTATCCAATCCCTTTGTAGGTCTTCGAGTGATTTAGGCATGTCAGGATGTAGGATAGTGTATAGAATTTCTCCCTCCTTAACAGGCTCTATAATCAC
The DNA here is from genome assembly GCA_948472305.1 of Vicia faba. NCBI lineage: Eukaryota > Viridiplantae > Streptophyta > Magnoliopsida > Fabales > Fabaceae > Vicia > Vicia faba. The sequence goes on along the minus strand of OX451737.1, from coordinate 1,169,439,396 downwards.
TGGGAGAATGGAAGGATATGGCATCATAAGACTTTGAGCGCGGGTTCGTACCCACTTGAGGTAAGGCTCAAGAGGGATGGAGTTCTTGTGTCCCAAAGTCTTGCTATCCACCTTGTTTGGAATCCTCCAAGCTCGGATGAATCTTTGGCGAAGTCCTTGATCGTCGTTGTCATAGTCGAAAACCAAGCCTTGAATCAGCATATCATGTGGGTCATCCCTTCGAGCATAACCAAACTTTCTTAGAACCAAGCAAGGGTTGTAGGTGATGCCTCCCCTAATGCCAAGTAGAGGGACATTATGGAATTCCCCACAACAGTCGAAAATGATAACATTGTCTTTGGATCGAGAACACCAATGAATATCTGAATATTTAAGTGTCATCAACCTTTGTGACCACCTCAAACCTTGCTCGTTCTTTAAGATTGATTGTGGAAGATGAGAAATAAACCATCTTTCCAGGAGAGGAGTGAAACACATAAGAACACCTCTTTTCCTCATTGTACGAGTGTGAAAAGAGTGTAAGATATCCCCAAGTAATGTAGGCACTGGATTGCGAGACATGAAGATTTTGACAGCGCTCACATCTATGAGTTGGTCAGGGTTGGGAAACAAAACCATCCCATAGATGAGAAGATCCACAATCTCCTCAAAAGCTTGCAAGTCCAAGGAGTTCCAACAGCTTTGGGCCTTCTCAAACAAGAACTTTGCCAAGAAGCCTTTGATACCACTTCTAGTTTCCCAATGGGTTGTGACATCAGATGAGTGCAAGTGCAGGGCTTGAGCAATCTCTTCTGGCTTTGGATCTCTTTCCGTACCGTTGAAAGGTAGTTGATTGAGAATGGGAATCCTCAAGAGTTGAGAGAATTCTTCCAAAGTAGGCACAAGCTGGTAGTCAGGAAATGTGAATCAGTGATGCAAAGGGTCAAAGAACTGGAAGAGAACCTTCATCATGTCTTCCTCTGTGTTGGAAGTGACCAAGTTGAGTAGACGACCATGCCTCTCGGTGAATGGAGAATTCTCAGGAATCCTTGAAGCTAGCTCCTTGAGTTGTGGAGGAATTCTTACAAGGTTGATTTGGATAGTTTTCCTGCGAAGTGATTCCATATCCTACAAAACAAGAACAAAGATGGATTTCCAAAATCCTTGAAATGGTTAGTGGATGCATATCATGCTCATGATGTCCATGATGTTATGCACAAGTATATATGTACAAACAAATAAAACAATTTCCTAGTTTAGGCTTGCATGGGGTTTCATAGGTAAGTACCCTCTTGAAGTTTAGTTGGCTCAACCTGTCCGAGCAATAGTAATCGGGTTCTAAGGAGCTCAATATCACTGGATTGTTTCCTTGTTCATTGTTTAATTCAAGCCTCTTTACTGGGGACAGAAATATTCCAAGAAACCAACCCTCAATGAGTGTAGTATCGAGTATCTACGAACTTCGAAATGCACCAAAGCCGGTCATCTCACTACATCCTAAAAGGCCAAGTTGGTCAAGTAAAGGGTTCTAGAAGTCCATTAGTGCTTCATGACAATACTCAGCGGCCCTGTATTCTCTTTGATTGACTCAAAGGCTACCGGTACCCACAAATATGTCGCACTAAGATAGTTATTGCTTAGACCGTGTCGGTATATCCCGCACAGTTTCCACAACGTATTGCTATTTACCTATAATGTTTCCCAAATCCGGGTGGAGGATTCAAACCCAAACAAAAGAACCAAAATGTAAAGCAAACAAGTCAAACATGGTAAGCAAATAAATGTGATCTAAACCCTAAGGTAACACCACTTTTATAATTGTCCCCAGCAGAGTCGCCAGTTCTGTGATATGGTGGGAGAACTGACTTGAGGTTTTGCGTTTTGTCGCAAATGTCGCGGTTAGAAAGAATCGCCACTGACTTTCCTTTTATCCAAAAGGAAAGGTAAAAAAGCACAGGAAAGACCTTTGAGATGTTTTCTTGAGTTCGGGGGGTAGATTATAAAAAGGGAAGGTTCTAACACCCTTTTCATCCATGGTTTTCCATGGGCTCTTAGTTACTTGCTTAGATCACTTGCTTTGCTTTGTTTGAAATGGTGTTTGGTGTAATTTTGAAAGTATTTTGAAAAGAGGCCACTCGTTTAGGAAATCTTTGTAATGATTCTCGTTCGTAAGAATTTATACAAAGATGTTTGTCTTTTGAAAATGTTTTCAATGTTTTGTAAGATGTTTTGAAATGTGTGTGTGTTTGTTTTCGAAAATAGCAAGGATTGTTTGAAAAGGAGCAAGTAACTTAGAAGCTATCTACCTACTCAAATGTCTTTCTTATGCATTTTTTATTCCTTTGACATTGTTGACTTGCCATTGATTTGGTAAGCAACCCTATCTTTGGATGTAAGCGGGATGGGCGTGGGTCATCGTATAACCATGATAGCAATGTTGCCAAGTATCTTAGCATTTTTTAAGGACCAAGATCATTTGTTTAGGCAACCTTTGAATAGTGTCATCGACGGGCTATGATCTTATATTTGCTTTGTTTTGCCAAGATACTTCGCATGCGTAACATGGCCATTTTATTTTAGGCAACCAAGTGGGAGAGGCCCTAAGGGTGCTTGTGTGCAAAGTGTATCATTTTCATGCTTTTGTCTTGTATTTAGGGTTTTCTATTTTGCTTTGTTTTTGTTCTTGTCGTGCAAGCCCTAATTACTAATCATGGTATAAAAGCGATAAATTGCATAAATGTAAATATACTAAGCTATTACAACAATTATTATGGGAGGGGGGATACAAGTTTGAATGGGGATTTTGCATAAATATGAACCTAAATATATTATTACAACCAAATCGAATATTGCGCGAATTAAATAAATATAAGGCAAGTATTTAAAATGCAATGCAATGGATTCATTTAAAAAAATGTTTTGTGTCTTGTTTTTGTATGAGAAAAATAATTAATTTAAACCCTAAAAAAAGGAAAAAATAATATTATTTTTGGAGGGGGTTAAACCCTAGTTTTTATTGTAAAAGAAAATAAGGTTTTATATTATTATCTTGTATATTTTTTTTGTATAAAAGAAAAATAAATAATATTGTGTTTAAATATTAAAAATTAAATATGTTTAGAAAATAAGTATTTATGAGTATAAATAGTATAATAAAAATATTAAGTATTTTTTTATTATATTTACAAGTTATTTAAAAAAATAAGTTCTATTTATCAAAATAAACTATTTTTCATGTGAGAAAATAATAAATAAAATAAATAAATAAAAGTGTGAAAATAAATAAATCAATTTTTAATATTTTTTATCATTTAGAAAAAATAAACAAAAGTATTAAATATGAAAATATGAAAGGAAATACAAAAATATAAAAAGCTAGTCAGAGGGGTGTAAATAGCAAGTCAGGGGGTGCAAATAACAAAAACAAAAAGGCCCAGGCGCCAAAAAGCCCAGAACACTTCATCCCTGTCCTTCGTTCTCTTCCCTCCGCGCGTTTTCCAGTTCAAACTGCATCTTGCTTATGCTTGCATAAAAACAAAAACTCATAACATGAAAAATATGGCATTTGAGCTCACGATTCCAACCATATAAATTATGTGACCTAACTCTTAAAGATCAAAGAGAATTTTTGAATCCCTAATTCATGACCTAACTTTTTTAGAGTTTTCAATCTTCAAATTCTCTTAGCACAAGTAATATAAATGAAAAGTAATGATATGTACAACTTTGTTATGATGAGAGCTACATTTTTCCTTCACAAATCGTGGCTTGAGGTTGCCTAAATAAAGAGATAGAGTTTAAGAAAATACCTCTTTCAGTTGGAATCGTGCAGGACAATGTAGGGACTTTAATGGAGGCCTGGTGATTGTTTAAGCTTCCTTGAACTTCCCTGAACCTATTCCAATGCTTATCTTGCACTGAGGATGGCTGGAACTGCCTGACCAAGTCCAACTGCAAGCTTCCAAATTGAAAATGGCAGATGTTGAAACAGGGGTTACAGAACCAGGGAGATGGCTTGGATTGATTAGGTATCAAGTGTATGATATGCTTGAAGTGATTAAACACAAAACACACGAGCCAAATGAGAGTTGGTTGTGCTTTTGCAGAAGCTCTGTGTTTTGGCAGAATTTTGGTGTTTTTGAGTTTGAAAGAGTTTCAAGTCTAAGCAAAACGTGTTATGCCTTGTACCAAGTTTGCAAATATGTATAGAAGTGATCCAAAGTCATCTTCCCAACAGATCTATCAATGCTAGCCTTTTTTCCCACTTTCTTGTACTTGAAGCAAAGTTGACATGACCAATCCCAAATGCTTGTACTAGCTTGCTTGAGGGCTGAAATGAGTTGGTACACATTTCTTGAGAGCTGTGAAATTTTCTTGTATCAAGGGGACAGGTTCAACGCTCAAGATTGACAAAGTTGCAAAAGTTCCTCTTTATGAAAATGGCAATGTGAACTTTTTGCCCGAAATGGAAATGCATCTTGTGTAAAGCTTCAAAAGCAAAGATAAAGGCTTTAGCTTCTGATTATGCATTTAATTATGGAGTGTATAGAAAGCTTAGGACCTGTAAATAAATATATAACCAGCATAGATTTGATTTGCAACTTGATGCTGTGTGAAAATGGCTTGATCAAAAGTGAGAAAATGCCAACTTCCCTTCTTTGATTCTCCCTACTCAAAAATGATCTTGAAGAGTTCTTGGACATTTTGAAAAGCTTGCAATATTCTCTATAATCTATCTTTGAAATTAAATTTGAGATACCTCTTGGAACTAGGTGAAAAATGTCCATGAAGTTGGGTCCAAAACCTGCCTAAATTAGGGCAAAATTTCACTAAGTTAAGAAGTTTATGGACCTATGTTCACAAATTCATAACTTGAGATCCAAGAATATTTAGGGAAAACTTTGTGAAGAAAAGTTGTAGATTTCATGGAAGACTACAACTTTCATGTTGGGAACTTTTCTTGAGTCAAAATACATCATGGTGAAAAAGTGGTGAAAAGTTGGGAAAAAATAAGAAAAATTTTATACTTAGAAAAATTCTGTTATGAAAATTTTCAAATAAAAATCCTAATTTTCAAATTTGAGTTTCTTGGTGAACAAGTTTCATATTTTGAAATATCTTGATGAATTATGACCCTTGTTACTTGATTTTGACCAAAAAGTCAAAGTTTGACTTTTCAGTATATAGTTGACTTTTGATCAGTTGACTGCAAATTTCATATGTCAATCCAATGAACTTGAGATATTTTGAGCCATATAATTAGGTTAAAATGATGCCATTGAATCCTTGAAATCATGCTTGAACTCAATTGGTCATTGGCTTGGTTAAAAATCAGAAATTGCCCTTTCTTAGTCAAAACCCTAATTTTGACCATTTTGCCCTTTTGATGATTTGATCAAATTTCTTGAGGAGTTGTGATCCAAACTTGATAAAATGGTACATATGACTCTAAAATATTGATGTGGATAAAAAATTATGAAGTTTGACTGTAAATTGGTCATGGTTGACTTTTTTCCCAATACAGTTGATTTTTAGGTCAATTGTCCAATTGACTGATCAAAAATGTGGTTCAAGGCCTGAAACTTATCATGAGAAATCTTAAGGATCCAAAATGATGTATGAAAGTCACATGAAGCATTAGTGGTCCAAAAATCCTTGTGCAAACTCAAACCCTAATTTTGGGTTATCAGTGCAAGATGAGATGTCTTGAGCTGACCAAACCCTAATCTTGTCTTGAGTCCAAAAAGTATTGTGAGAAAAGTCTTGATAAATGAGAGGGAAAATTTTGGGGTACAACAGCTACCCCTGTTCAATCTTCTTGAACCTGAAGAGTTAGATTGGCGAGCTTTGTCGTTCGTGACTCGAAGGTAAAAGATGATTGGACACTAGAGTGCCCATAAATTTGCACTCGACAAAGTGTAGTTGAGGGAATGGGCTTAAAAGATGCCATTTGGAGAGGTGATAGAATCTTGTTAGAGATGGGCTTGTAGATGCCATCCAAGAATGTTTGCTGAATTATAAGTTGTAAGTCAAAAGAATAAGTATCAGAATAATGTCTGTATCTGGGACGTATCTGAACTGTATCTGGAGACTGAATCTGTATGAGCAATAGAATAGCGTCCGTGTATGGAGAGTATCTGAGTTGTATTTGTAGTTGAATCTAAATGAGTAACAGAATGACTTCTGTGTCTGGAGTGTATCCGTACTGTATCTAGAATTTGAAATCTGAATAAGTGACAGAATGGCATCCATATCTGGAGCGTATCTGAACTTGAATCTGAATGAGTAATAGAATGACTTCCGTGTCTAGAGTGTATCTGTACTGTATTTGAATGAGTAACAGAATGGCATCCTTGTCTGGAGTGTATCCGTACTTTATCTTGAAGTTGAGGTCTGAATGAATAACAGGTTGGCTTCCGTGTCTGGAGCGTATTTGTACTGTATCATGAACTTGGAATCTGAATGAGTGACAGAATGACAACCGTGTCTGGAGCGTATCTGAATTGTTATCTTGAAGTTGAGATCTGAATGAGTATCAGAATGGCATCCTTATCTGGAGCGTATCTGAATTGTATCTAGAATCTTTGAACATTGTTAATGGTAGCTGTTAATCTTATCCCGAAACGGGTAAAATGTTAGCTGAAACACAAAGTTATGTTGCATGAAATGTATGATGTAATACATGTGCTTTATCAATTTTTATGATATATGGATGTAATGTATGTGCATGTAAGCTGATTTGTTGTATTGCAGAGGAAAATAAATCCTTGACTACTGAGGATATGTGGATTCTTCATGTCTTGAAGTTGGAGTATTTGACAAAAATTATGCTGTGAGAGTAATGCCATATACTGCTTAAGGAATCTGCTTGGGGAATCCAGAGAATCTTGATGACTTCTACTGGGGAATTAATAATGAGAATCTTCATTCTGTTGGGGAGCAATTAAAATTCTATGGGGAAAAAGCTTATTCATGTTCGGAAAAAGTTCAGGAGTTTCGGTCGTCTGCCACTCTACTGGGGAGTTATCCTAGATTGAGGAGAAACAGAAGTTAACTGTTATCCGGTTGATTTTTAGACTTCAATACAACTTGTTGGGTAATTTGAAGAAACTGGATGGTTTCCATTGTGGATTAATAGTTTTGAAGTTTCAGCTCCGTTGGGGATCTTAATGACGTGTTGTAGGGATTGCTCATGGAATAGCCTAAAGACGTTTTCCTATTCTTTCATCCTGTCACTAATTGTTCTTTTTCATTTCGTTTATTTGTAAACAGTAATTATGTTCAAATGCATATGTTCATTAATGAATCATTGGACGTTTTTGCAAATAAAACACAAGTGTAAAAAAGAAAAGGACAAATAGTTTTCTGTACTTTAAAGAGATATCTTTGTATTTACTTTGAATAATTATTTTATACAAAAGAGACAGACATCCTAGTAAGAGGACGGTGTCATGAAAATAAGACAAATTTATACAAAGAAAGATAGCTATGTGTAAAAAATCCCATGGGGTTTCCATTCTGCTATAGCCTTCATATCTCTGAATATCTTGTCCATTTGTCGCTTCGTCCGACGATGATTGAATTGATCAGAAGCTCCGTGTTTGTTCGCGAGGAGATTGTCCTTAAAGTGATCCAACGAGACATAGTCATACGCTTTAATTCCCTAATTTTTTCCTGGACCGCCCTTTTGGGTTTTCGATCCACCGGGAAACCCTTTTTTGCCCAAGTCGCCCTTTCGGGTTTTCAACTTGTCGGGTGTACAGATTTTTTTTTATTTTATCCCTAATTTTTGCCTGAACCTTTTAGTTCACCGGGATTCCCTTGTCTTGCCTAGGTGTGTCAACCTAGCGGGTCTCTTATGCGTAGTATCTTTTGACTATGTCTGTGTTCGCAGGGTGTGGCAGGTCGTCACCGTCCATGGTGGTTAAGATCATTGCCCCACCAAAAAAGATGTTCTTGATTACAAATGGTCCTTTGTAGGTAGGAGTCCATTTGCCCCTGGGATCACTTTGTGGCAAGATGATGCGCTTGATCACTAGATCCCCAACTTGATACACTTGGCATCTGAATTTTTTGTTGAAAGCTTTGATCATCCGCTTTTGATACGTCTGACCATGGAAAACAGCAGTAAGTCTTTTTTCATCAATAAAGTTCAATTTATCAAGTCAGGTCTGGATCCAATCGTCCTCACTCAAACCTGCATCCTTCATAATTCTCAAAGAGGGGATCTTAACTTCAATAGGTAGAACAGCCTCCATGCCATAAACCAAAGAATAGGGTGTTTCCCCAGTTGATGTGCGAGCCGTGGTACGGTATCCATGGAGAGCAAACGGTAGCATCTCATGCCAGTCCTTGTAGGTGACTGTCATTTTCTGTATGATCTTTTTAATGATTTTATTAGCAGCTTCGACTGCACCATTCATCTTTGGCCGATAGGCGGATGAATTGTGATGTTGAATCTTGAACTTCTCGCACAAGGCGGTGATCATAGTATTGTTAAGGTTTGTACCGTTATCAGTGATGATCCTTTAGGGGATACCGTACCGGCAAAAAAGATTTTGCTTGATGAAGCGGGCAACAACATTCTTAGTAACGGATGCGAAGGAAGTTGCTTCGACCCACTTTGTGAAATAATCAATGGCCACTAGAATGAAGCGGTGTCCATTGGAGGCTGTAGGCTTGATCTCCCCAATCATATCGATTCCCGACATAGCGAAAGGCCAAGGAGCTGTTAAGACATTTAGAGGAACCGGGGGTACGTGCACCTTGTCTGCTTAGATTTGACACTTATGACAGGTCCGGGAGTGTTAATAGCAATCTGCTTCCATGGTAGACCAATAATAGCCTGCCCGTAGGATTTTCTTCGCCATCGTATGCCCACTAGAGTGAGTTCCAAAGGTACCTTCATGTAATTCAGCCATGATCCTTTCAGCTTCAATCTTATCCACACAACGGAGCAGAATAGAATCATGATTACGTTTGTACAGGATGCCATTACTTAGGAAGACCTTAGCGGAGAATCTTCTTAGGAACTTTTTATTATTGATTGAAGATCCTTCTGGATATTCTTGAGCCTCGAGATACCTTTTGACTTCATGAAACCAAGGTTGGTGCACTACTTCTTCAGTATTAATCTCGTGACAGTGTGTTGGTTCGTCCATTCGTTCAATGGTGATCTGGGGAGCCTCGTTATCCCAATTAAGTTTAAACATAGATGACATTGTGGCTAGAGCATCTGCTATCTGATTTTCTTCTCGCGGGAAGTGCTCGAACGTAATCTGCTCAAAATGTGGTAGCAACGTCAAAACATGTTCTTTGTAAGGGATAAGGTTTGGGTGCTTAGTGTCCTACTCCCCTTTGATCTGACTGATGACCAAAGTCGAATCTCCAAATACAACTAAAGATTTGATTCCCAAGTCTATGACAGCCTTGAGACTAAAGATGCATGCTTCGTATTCTACCATATTGTTCGTGCAGTAGAAGCAAAGTCTGGCAGTAAAAGGAGTATGGCATCCTTCCAGAGATATGAGTACAACGCTGATACCATTGCCAAGTGCATTGGATGCCCCATCAAAGAACAGGGTCCATCGGGATCCTTGTCCAGGTCCGTCATATGGCCTGATTCCTTCACCGTTGTCTAATGCCATGATGTCTTCGTCAGGGAATTCAAACTTCATGGACTGATAATCTCCTACAGCTTGATGAGCAAGATGGTCAGCTAGCACACTGCCCTTTATAGCTTTTTGGGTAGTGTACTGTATGTCATATTTTGTTAGTATCATCTGCCATCTAGTTATTCTCCCAGGCAGAGCAGGCTTCTCAAAGATGTACTTTATCGGATCCATCTTAGATATCAGCAAAGTGGTATGAGTCAACATATACTGTCTTAGCCGGCGAACCGCCCATACCAGAGTGCAGCAAGTTTTCTCGAGCAGTGAATATCTGGTTTCACAGTTGGTAAACTTTTTGCTCAGGTAATAAATAGCGTTCTCTTTTCGGCCAGACTCGTCATGCTGCCCCAATACACACCCCATTGAGTTCTCTAAAACGGTCAGATACATGTTTAGTGTTCTCCCCTCGACTGGTGGCATCAAGACAAGAGGCTCTTGTAAATACTCTTTGATTTTGTCAAAAGCAATCTGACATTCATCATTCCATCTGACTACTTGATCTTTCTTCAATAGCTTAAAGATTGGTTCACAAGTAGACGTTAGGTGAGAAATGAATCTGGCAATATAGTTCAGGCGTCCCAAAAATCCTCTGACTTCCTTCTCAGTACGAGGAGCAGGCATTTCTTGTATTGCTTTGACTTTGGCAGGATCAACCTCGATGCCCTTGTTGTTGACAATGAAACCTAAGAGTTTACCGGACCGGACTCCGAATGTGCACTTGTTCGGGTTCAACCTTAGTTTGTATTCCTTCAATCTGACAAACATCTTTTGCAAGTGGTCAAGGTGTTCTTCTTCAGTTTGTGATCGGGCTATCATGTCATCTACGTAGACCTCTATCTCATGATGTATCATATCATGAAACAAAGCTACCATGGCGCGTTGATAGGTTGCCCCGGCATTCTTCAGTCCAAATGGCATCACTTTATAGCAGAACGTACCCCACTGTGTGACAAATGTAGTTTTCTCCATGTCCTCAGGTGCCATTTTGATCTGGTTATAGCCTGAGAATTCGTCCATGAAAGAAAATACTTTGTGCTGGGTTGTATTGTCGACTAGGATGTCGATGTATGGAAGTGGAAAATCATCTTTAGGGATGGCCCTTTTTAAATCTCTATAATCCACGCACATTCTTACTTTTCCTTCCTTTTTAGGCACGGGAACAATGTTGGCAACCCATTATGGATAGGAAGTAACAGCCAGAAATCCAACATTGAATTGTTTCATAACTTCCGCTTTGATCTTCTCTGACATGTTAGGTCTCATGCGGCAGACTTTTTGCTTCACTGGTGGACAGTCTTCTCTTGTGGGTAGACGGTGTACCACAATGTCTGTATCGAGTCCCGGCATGTCTTCATATGACCAGGCAAAGATCTCAACATAATCATGCAACAGCTGAATTAGGCGCTCCTTGACACTCGACTCTAGATTGGAACCCACTTTGATTTCCTTTTTATCCTCCTCGGTACCCAAATTGATTGTATCCAACAGCTCCTCATGAGGCTGAATAGCTTTTTCCTCTTGTTGTAGTAATCTGGCCAATTCCCCTAGCACCTCACAATCTTCCTCACCTTCGCATTCGGCTTGGTAGATCAGATCTTCAGAGTCACTGAAGGCTATAGCAGTATCGTTACCCATGGGATCCGGAATGGAAGGGTACCTACATTTGTGAGTGTGGGTGTGTGTAAGGGTATAGCCATCTTAAAACAATAAAATGTAAAAGAAAGACAATGAGCAAAAAAGGTTTATATATGAAAAAGCGTCCATGATTCATTGAATGTCATATGAAAATGAAATAAAAACCCTTACAAATGGACAGTTGTTCCTTGGGTAAGACACAAGGTTTTTAAAGTGAGAATTGTTCGTGAATTATTACAAGTCCAACAGAAATGTAAAAGATAAATTACTGAGATATGAAAATTATCGGGACAAAGTCTTTGGCTTCCCAGTTGCGAAGTCCTTCGCTGACAGTAGGAAATATCCAATCTTCCAAGCTGCCATCTTCTTTACTGTCTTCTACTGTGTTGACCCCTTGGTTACTAATCTTCACAGGTGGCCCTCCGGCACGGGCGCGACGCACAGCCTTCTGAGCAGTTGAAGTAAACCCCAAGCCAACCTTGTTTGATTTGTACGGGATGTTCGGAAGCTGCCCCTAGATGGTGCATCCACCCTCTTCCACTACTGCCTTTGCGTCCTTTAGAGATGACATCTGAAGTGGAGGTCTTGTGATCTTAGGAATCGAGGAAACTGCCTTGGTTTCCGCCACTTCCTGAGATACTTCTTCAAAATGTTGGAAAGGGGTTTCAATGAACTCTCCATCCAGCTCTACATATCGGAAAGAATTCAGATGACTAATCATGTATTCCTCTTCCCCATGGATAGTTATGATCTTCCCTTGGACCGGGTACTTCAGCATCTGATGTAAAGTGGAGGTGACAGCACCGGCATTATGAATCCAAAGCCGTCCTAACAGACAAGAGTAGGAGGGTCGGATGTCCATCACATAGAAGGTTGAATTGAAGGTCTGAGTTCCCACCTTTATTGGGATGTCCACCTCCCCATGGACCATCCTCTTAGAGTCGTCAAATGCTCTCACAATTATATTACTGGGTTTTAATGTCAGCCCCTCGCAATCCAATCTATCAAGGGCTTTCTTTGGTAAGACGTTTAAAGAAGATCTCGTGTCCACCAAGACATGGGCTAGGGTTGTTCCTCTACACTCTACAGAGACATGTAGTGCCTCGTTGTGTTTTCTCCCTTTGGGTGTCAAGTCAGCATCAGAGAAACCCAGGCCATTATCAGCTGTCAAACTGGCCACACACTCTTGGAATTGGTCCGCAGACGTCTCTTGCGGCACATGAGCTGTCTTCAGAAATTTTACCAGAGCTTTAGCATGTGCCTCAGAGCACAGCAGCAATGCTAACATGGAGATCTTGGAAGGGGTTTGCCCCAATTGTTCAACCACATCATAATCACTCTTCTTTATTATCCTCAGGATTTCTTCCATTTCCTTCTTGGATGTTTCGGGGATAGATAGTGATTGAGCCTTCGTCCGGACAGGCTCTTCTTGAACGTTTTTTCCTTTATTCTCAGCAGTGGAAGTAGGGATAGGGATTGTATTGTCTTTGTCGGTAGGTACGCTTGTAGGTACAATCACTGGTGTAGAGGTAATCTTCGGAGCGGCCACGGGTCCAAAGACTGCCTTTGGAGGGGAAATCTCTGGAGAGAAGATTCTACCACGAAGGGTAATCTTGCTTGTTCCGGCAATGTTACTGATGTCGGAATTGTCCTCTTCAGAGCTCTCTTCTTCGGCAGTCAGTTCATCCTGTTTGATACCATGGTAGTAGATTTCTCCACCATAATTCCATGGTACCGTTTTATCTGATTTGTACGGGGCCGGCCCGGGCAATGTAATCTTAAGTGGAGTAGTCTTTGGAGCTGATGTAATCCTAACGGGTCTTTTAGGGACCCTGGAAGAATTGTCGTAGATGGTTATGATAGAAACTTCTTTAACTGGAACGGGTGAAACAGGAGCTTTCTCAAACAAAATTTCTTGATTATCAATCAGTTGTTGGATACCTTTTTTCAACAAAGGGCAGTCAAATGATGAGGATAGGCAAATATGGCAGTCTTTGTCACAACCTGGGAATATACCAGCTTTCAACAAATTCAACTTAATGATCGGGAGCGGAGTTAGCAGTTCATCCACGGTGGCAACAAATAAATCTTCCTCAACAGCATTGGCATTGTGACCATGCCTAGGCATTGGAGTGGAAATAACATTTAGTTTCTCAGGCGCTTCAAACTCAACTTCCTTCGCGTTTATCAGGTCTTGAATTTTGTTCTTCAAAGCCCAACAGTTGTTGGTGTCGTGCCTTGGACTTTCAGAATGGTATACGCATCTGGCATTCAGATGGTAATGAGGAGACACAGTATTGGGATTCTTTGGGGCCTCTTTTAACATCGCCAGATTCAATTTCAGAAGATGTGGTAGAACCTGGGCTGGAGTCATGTTAATATTGGTGAATTGCCGGATTGACCTTTCCACCCTTGGCTGGTTATTTCTCGGCTGGTTATTTCTTGGCTGGTCTGATGCAGGCTTCGGAATTATAATAGCTCCCACCGTTGGCCGGCATTTAGCTCTTCCTTGATCTCTATGTGAATAGACAACGGACACTTCCTTATTCCCACTGAAGGGCTTTTTTACAGCTGCAGAGGTAGACGCGTCTTTCTGAATCTTCTCACTTCTTATACCAACTTCCACCCTTTCGCCGGTTAAAATCAATTCAGTAAACCCTGCAGAGGAGCTTCTAATCAGATGATTAAAGAAAGGGCCCGATAGAGTTCCTAGGAACATGTACACCAACTCCCGTTCAGAGAGAGGGGGTTTCACCCTTCCGGCTAAATCTCTCCACTTTTGGGCATAGTCTTTGAAGCCCTCATTTGATACCATAGCCATACTCTGAAGTTGAGTGCGGGTTAGTGCCAAATCAGCATTGTAATGATACTGTTTATAGAAGGCTGCTGCCAGGTCTTCCCAATTATGGACATCGGCCCTTTCCAACTGGTAGAACCAATCAAGCTGCGTTCCTGATAAACAGTCCTGGAAAAAGTGGACCCACAAGTCTTTGTCAGCAGAATGCGGCTGAATCTTCCTGACATACGACCGGAGGTGCATTTTAGGGCAAGACACCCCATCATACTTGGCAAATAAAGGCACTTTAAACTTTGGCGGGATTACAATTCCTGACACCAACCCTAATTCCTCGAAATCTAGCCCGGGTACTCTCTGTATTTCCATAGCAGTTAGACGCTCTTCCAGGTGTTTATATTTGTCATCAATCGGAGGGTATTGTTGTTCAGAGTAGTCCTCTTCTTCCTCAGAATCTGATGGTACGACCGTTTCTTTTCCTTTTCTTTCCCCTTCATCAGAGGTTGTTGGAAATTCTAAGGTCCTTCTGGCTTGTCCCTAAAACCTTCTGCCCATGATAACCATACCAGCTGGCTTCTTCTTCTTTTTCTCTTTCTCTTTCTCTAGCAGAGTCTTTAGCTCCTCTTTCCCATTGGCTAAGGTCAAGAGTAACTGTTGAAATTGTGTATTTTGAGCTTGCAGGTCTTTAACCGTTTGTTCGAGATCCATCTTGCTGAAATAAACAGTAGAAGGATGAGGAAACTTGTTGCAAAGACCTGTTTATGTTTTATGATGAATGATATGTATTCATGCAATGCTTTCAAGGATTTAAAAATTCAAATTTGTTTCAAACAAAAAGGAACACACATTATATTAATAAGATAGAATTTGAGTACATTAATGCCCCTAGGGCAAAATAATACAAAAATCTAAGATAAAAAGACATTTTGCATCCTCTTTGGTGCAATGTAGGTATTGAGAGTCTGCTCTTCATGAAGTAGTCGAGTGAGTTCCAAAACCTTCTTCTCGCTTGCGTAGAATCGGGCTTCGAAAGTATCACGCTCTCCCTTGAGCTGTATCCAATCCCTTTGTAGGTCTTCGAGTGATGTAGGCATGTCAGGATGTAGGATAGTGTATGGAACTTCTCCCTCCTTAACAGGCTCTATAATCACTGGGAGAATGGAAGGATATGGCATCATAAGACTTTGAGGGTGGGTTCGCACCCACTTGAGGTAAGGCTCAAGAGGGATGGAGTTCTTGTGTCCCAAAGTCTTGCTATCCACCTTGTTTGACATCCTCCAAGCTCGGATGAATCTTTGGCGAAGTCCTTGATCGTCGTTGTCGTAGTCGAAAACCAACCCTTGAATCAGCATATCATGTGGGCCATCCCTTCGGGCATAACCAAATTGTCTTAGATCCAAGCAAGGGTTGTAAGTGATGCCTCCCCTAATTCCAATTAGAGGGACATTAGCTAATTCCCCACAACGGTCGACAATGATAACATTCTCTTTGGTTCGAGAACACCAATGAATATCTGAATATTTAAGTGTCATCAACCTTTGTGACCACCTCAAACCTTGCTCGTTCTTTAAGACTGATTGTGGAAGATGAGAAATAAACCATCTTGCCAGGAGAGGAGTGCAACACATAAGAACACCTCTTTTCCTCATTGTACGAGTGTGAAAAGAGTGTAAGATATCCCCAAGTAATGTAGGCACCAGATTGTGAGACATGAAGATTTTGACAACGCTCACATCTATGAGTTGGTCAGGGTTGGGAAAAAAACCATCCCATAGATGAGAAGAGCCACAATCTCCTCAAAATCTTGCAAGTCCAAGGAGTTCCAACAGCTTTGGGCCTTCTCAAACAAGAACTTTGCCAAGAAGCCTTTGACACCACTTCTAGTTTCCCAATGGGTTGTGACATCAGATGAGTGCAAGTGCAGGGCTTGAGCAATCTCTTCTGGCTTTGGATCTCTTTCCGTACCATTGAAAGGTAGTTGATTGAGAATGGGAATCCTCAAGAGTTGATAGAATTCTTCCAAAGTAGGCACAAGCTGGTAGTCAGGAAATGTGAAGCAGTGATGCAAAGGGTCAAAGAACTGGAAGAGAACCTTCATCATGCCTTCCTCTGTATTGGAAGTGACCAAGTTGAGTAGAGGACCATGCCTCTCGGTGAATGGATAATTATCAAGAATCCTTGAAGCTATCTCCTTAAGTTGTGGAGGAATTCTTACAAGGTTGATTTGGATAGTTTTCCTGCGAAGTGACTCCATATCCTACAAAACAAGAACAAAGATGAATTTCCAAAATCCTTGAAATGGTTAGTGGATGCATATGATGCTCATGATGTCCATGATGTTATGCACAAGTATATATGTACAAACAAATCAAACAAGTTCCCAGTTTAGGCTTGCATGGGGTTTCATAGGTAAGTACCCTTTTGAAGTTTAGTTGGCTCAACCTGTCCTAGCAATAGTAATTGGGTTCTAAGGAGCTCAATATTACTAGATTGTTTCCTTGTTCATTGTTTCAATTCAAGCCTCTTTACTGACGACCGAAATATTCCAAGAAACCAACCCTTAATGAGTGTAGTATCGAGTATCTACCAACTTCGGACTGCACCAAAGTCGGTAATCTCACTACATCCTAAAAGGCCAAGTTGGTCAAGTAAAGGGTTCTAGAAGTCCATCAGTGCTTCATGACATCACTCAGCGGCCCTGTATTCTCTTTGATTGACTCAAAGGCTACCGGTACCCACAAATATGTCGCACTAAGATAGCTATTTCTTAGACCGTGTCGGTATACCCCGCACAGTTTCCACAACGTATTGCTATTTACCTATAATGTTTCCCAAATCCGGGTGGAGGATTCAAACCCAAACAAAAGAACCAAAATGTAAATCAAACAAGTCAAACATGGTAAGCAAATAAATGTGATCTAAACCCTAAGGTAACCCCACTTTTATAATTGTCCCCAACAGAGTCGCCAGTTCTGTGATACGGTGGGAGAACTGACTTGAGGTTTTGCGTTTTGTCGCAAATGTCGCGGTTAGCAAGAGTCGTCACCGACTTTTCTTTTATCCAAAAGGAAAGGTAAAAAAGAACAGGAAAGACCTTTGAGATGTTTTCTTGAGTTCGGGGGGTAGATTATGAAAAGGGAAGGTGCTAGCACCCTTTTCATCCATGGTTTTCCAAGGGCTCTTAGTTACTTGCTTAGATCACTTGCTTTGCTTTGTTTGAAATGGTGTTTGGTGTGATTTTGAAATTATTTTGAAAAGAGGCCACTCGTTTAGGCAATCTTTGTAATGATTCTCGTTCGTAAGAATGTATACAAAGATGTTTGTCTTTTGAAAATGTTTTCAATGTTTTGTAAGATGTTTTGAAATGTGTGTGTGTTTGTTTTTGAAAATAGCAAGGATTGTTTGAAAAGGAGCAAGTAACTTAGAAGCTATCTGTGATACGGTGGTAGAACTAACTTGAGGTTTCGCGTTTGTTTTCGCACTTGTTCGGTTTAGCAAGAGTCGCCACCGACTTTTTATTTTATCCTAAGGAAAGGTCAAAAAGCACAGGAAATACCTTTGAGATGTTTTCTTGGCTTCGGGGGGTAGATTATGAAAAGGGAAGGTGCTAGCACCCTTTTCATCCATGGTTTTCCATGGGCTCTTAGTTACTTGTTTTAGATCACTTGCCTTTGCTTTTCAATTGTTTGAAATGGTGCTTTGCGTGTGTAGTTTTTGAAAATGCTTTGAAAAAAGATGCCTTGTCTAGGCAACCTTTGTAATGATTCTTGTTTGAATATATACAAAGGTGTGTGTCTTTTTGAAAATATATTTCAATGTTTTGAAAGTCATTTTTGAAATTGTTTTGAAGTTGTGTTGTGAAGTGTGTTTGAAAATGGCAAGGATGTTTTGCAAGCTTTTGATCAAGTAACTAAGAGTTGTCTACCCTATTTCACTCAAAGATCTTTCTTATGTTTTTAACCCTTTTTAATAGTGTTGTTTCACCATTGTATTTGATGAACAACCTTGTGTTAGGATGTTAAACGGGACAGGCACTGGTCATCGTATACAATCATTGAAGGCAACTTGTGAGACGCTCTAGCAATTTTGTAAGGGACGAGATCGTTTTATTGGAGGCAACATCGAGGGTCATCGAGGAACTACGATCTTTGTTTATCGAAGGGGCATTTGCTAGAGTGTCTCATATTCGAGGGACATGATTTCATTTTCCGAGGAAATAAGCGAGGTTACCCTAGAGGTGCAAGTGTGCATTGTGTTTGTCATTTTCATGCATTTGTCTTGTATTAGGTCATCTAGCGATTGATTTTAGATCTTGCCATACAAACCCTAATTACTATACAGTATATTGAAAGCAATAAATTGCGGGAATTTAAAGTCTAAGTTATTACAAAACAGTATCCGGGGATGGGGGTAAAAATTAGTTACAAATGGGGATGAGTCTTATCAGAATAATAATGCCCCAAATATGTGTTATAACCAAATCGAACTGTCGCAATTCAATGTAAAAATTATAACAAGTTATGAAAAATCAGCAACTATGAGATGCATGTATTTATTTACAAATGATCAAATAAAATTTAACCTAGTGAAGATTAAGTATGATTATTATTTTTGTATTTTTAGGAATTTTGTGTAAAGAAAAGATTAGTTAAACAAAAATTCTAGTATTTTTTGTATTTAATTAAATATAACAAATATTAAAGAAAGTTATATCAAAACAAACTTTAATCTATTATTGGTTTTCTTTATTATTAACAAAACAAAATATTTTAGAGTGAAAATAATTAAAAAGAAGAAAACCTTGGTCTAAAGAAAAGAAATTTAAAGAGAAAAAATTTGAAGAGAATAAATTTAAAGAAAAGAAAGGAAAAAAGATGGGCCTAAAGAGTGTTGTGGCCCAAATAAGAAAAGATGAAGAAGAATAACTTGTAAGTCAGAATGAGCAAAAAAGGGGGTGGGCGTGTTCAGTGGGCTTAAGCGTTTTGTTTGGGGAGGAGGCCCAATTGTAAATTTGAACAAATTTTTAGGGTTTCATTCAGCTTTAGGGTTTGCAATTTTGGCCTCAGCGGCGCCGCTTCTCTCATCTTAATCGTTTCTCTTATCTTCTTTGTTTCTCTCATCTTTCTCAGGCTATGAGCACTGATTCCTCCTCTTGAACCCAGCTACTGGAGCGCCGCCCCCTCCCATTCTTTCGTCCTCTCACAACGGCCCACAGTTGTGGTTTGAACGGTATGAGTTTTATCTTTTGTTTTTAGGGTTTCACAGTTTCCATGCTTGTTTATTGATTTTTACAGCTTAATCTCTTAATCCTATGATATTTCACACAGCAAAGGTTTGAGGGAATGTTACCTTGAGGAAAATGGAGAGGAAAATGGAGGAAAGGAGAGGGAAACGGTGGCGCTTCTGGTGGCCGGAACGGAGGACGGAGATGATGGTTGCTTGCTTTGGCTTCTGGTATTTTTGTACTTTCTTGATTTGTTTGGATGATAATGACTCTGAAAACTAGCTTATGTTGACTAAATCTTCGTTGATGATGAAAACATATTCTGAAACTTTTGTGGGCTTCTGAATCCCTTCCTCCTTCTGGTTTTGGTATAGATGATGAACAATATCTCTGAGATTTTTGTTGTTCCTTATGTCGTTTGATGATGATGAACTGAAAACTTGCTATTGTTGTTTGCTTCGTTGATATTGTTGATGATGAATACTTCTGAAAACTTCTTGTTTGAACTGAGCTTGATGTTCTGAAACTCTATATTGTTTTACTTCCTTCTAAAACTCTTCCTCTCTCCTTGTGGGTTATTTGATGTTTGATGATGATGAACCTGAAAACTGGTGTTGTTGTTTTGCTGGTTCTGCAAGCTCTTCCTTTCTCTTATTGATGATGAGGTTGTTGGTTAGCTTGTTTTGAGTTTGGTACATGTTTGAGTTATTTTGGCTAGCAGGTTTGCTATCAGGTTTGCTTGCAGGTTTGCTACTGGTTGGCTACTGATTTGCTACTGGTTTGCTTGAGTTTGCAAGCAGGTTTGTTTGGTTTTTGGACAAGTTGCAGTTATGCAGTTTGGTTTGTTGGCAAACAAGTTTGTGGACTGTAGTTTGCAGTTTGTTTAGGCAGATTTGGCCTTTGTGCAGGCTTGTCAACAGGTTTGGCTTAGAGGCTTGAGCCAGCAGGTCTGTTTACTGTGAGTTAGCAGGCTTGTTTTGGTTTTGAGATGCAGGCTGTTGAGTTTGGCCTGTGTGTTTGTAGTTTGTTATGCAGGTTTAGCAGTTTGGTTGTTTACAGGTTTGGTGATTGCAGTTTGGAAATGTTTGGCTTGCAGGTTTGCTATGCAGGCTGAGTTTGCAGTTTGTTTGTAATGCAGGTTGAGTTTGCAGTTTGTTTGTAATGCAAGTTTGCTTTGGGTTGTTTGTGTTTGCAAGCAGGTTTAGCAGTTCTGCTTTATCTCTTTCTCTGCTGGACTGTTATACAGTCTTTAGATCTTTTTGTTTTCTTTTTGCTGTCTTGAAAGAGTAGCCTGCACTCTAGCCAAAATTGCAAACCTCTTTTCACTAGGTCTTCTCTTTCTCTCTCTCCCTTCATAAGCATTTTTAATTGCTTATTATATTTAAATTCTGAAAAGTTTGTCTAGTGCTGGAAAGTGATGATAGCTAGGACAAGTCTCTTTGGCTTGTGAATTGGTTTTTCTCTGCATTGTGTACTTGCTGCATATTTTCTGCATTGTGTACTTTGTTGCTTTTGCTAGTTGCTATGCTTCTTGTAACTTAGCTTCGACATGCTTGGTTACTGCAGTTTGAAACTCAGTTTGCAGTATAGTTTGCTTTGTATGCAGCCTTGTACCTTTGTATTTGAACCATGTTTTTGCATCTAGTTTGACATGCTTGCATTTTATATCTTTTATTTTTCTCTCTGTGAACCGAGAAGAGCGATCTTCTTGTGATTTGCAGAGAGGAAAATAATAATATGATGAACATAGCATTCTGATTCCAGCCGACAAACTTTAATGATGATTTTTCTTTTTATCTGCTTGAAAATTCTTTTCAGTTAATTGCGTTGATTTCTTTTTCTTCTGTCTTTTGCAGGTAAGTACCAGTTGGATGATAGAGGGAGCAGTAGAAGTAGAAGTCAAAGATCTTAGGAGATTAGGCTTATATTTATTTTTCCATTTACTGTAAACAAATATTATTGTAAATACTATAAGTTGTAATCTTACAATATTCGAATAAAATTTGTAACAACATTTGAAATAAATAAATAAAAAGTCTTTGTCAAATATCTTCCAACTTTTCCTTGCATTGTTTATTTAATTATTTAAGACTCTTAAATCAAAATAATTGAAACTGTATCCCAATAATTTTAATCCAGATAAAATAAATAATCAACAAACTTTGCAGTCTCGTAACCTTGCATTGTTCACAATACGCATGGTATTCCAATTAACACATGCCTTGTACAGTTAAACAAACAAGCATTCCATAAACCTTTCACTCCACTGATCAAGCAAATGCCTTAAGGTTCCAAACAAAATAATCTTGAACAAGCGTAAAAATAATGTAACAGTTAACTGAATTGCTGAGGATTCAGTTTCTTCTGAGAAATGCGAGCGAAAACCCTAATCCTGGATTACTGCCAAAGAAAGATCTGTCTGATTAATTCCTGAGTCAATCTTAACAAATCAGAGAAAACCCTAATTCTAGATTGACTGATAAAGAAAAGTCTGTTTGACCGATTCTCGAGCCAATCTTAAAAATCAGAGAAAACCCTGGGATTGTGATTTCTTGTGAAAAAGGGAGGGCAAATTTTGGGGTACAGCAGTTGCCCCTGTTCAATCTTCTTGAACCTGAAGAGTTAGATTGGCAATTTTGCCGTTCGCGACTCGAAGGTAAAAGATGATTCGACACTAGAGTGCCCATAAATTTGCACTCGTCAAAGCATAGTTGAGGGAATGGGCTTAAAGATGCCATTTGGAGATGTGACAGAGTCTTGTCAGAGATGGGCTTAAAGATGCCATCCAAGAATATTTGTTGAACTGTATGTTGTAGGTGAAAGGGTGAGTATCAGAAAGGTATCCGTGTTTGGAGCATCTCTGAACTGGGGGTCTGAATAAGCAATAGATTAGCATTCGTGTTTGGAGCTTCCGTAAACTGTTTTCAGAAGTTGAGTCTGAACAAGCGATTGATTGACATCCATGTTTGGAAGCATCCGTAAACTGTTTTCAGATTCTGGAGTCGAAGCTTGCTAATCTTATCCTGAAAAGGGTAAAATATTAGCCAAAACACAAAGTCATGTTGCATGAAATGTATCAATGCTTATGATATATAAATGTAATGAATGCGCATGTAAGCTGATTAGGCGTCTTTCTGAGGAAGATAAATCCTGGATAGCTGGGGATAATAAAATCTCTGACCGCTGTCGGGGAAAATAAATCCTTGACTGCTGCTGGGGATTGAAAATCCTTTGATCGTTGAGAATGAGATGTCATGGGACCACTGCTGGGGAAATCAGGAGTTTGGGTTGTATGCCAATCTATTGGGGGTTCCTGTTTTGTCGTTTTGAGAAGAACTTCGCTGGGGAATATCTGAAAACTTTATGGAGAAATGAGAATGAGAGTCTTCATTCTGCTTGGGGATTTGGTGTTGAGGAGTCAAAAACGAGAATCTTCGATCTACAGGGGTTTTGAAATTCTGACAAATTCATGCTGAGAGTAAAGAAAGCTCCAGAGAATCAAGGATGAGAGTATTGATTTTGTTGGGGACTAAGAACTCTGTGGGGAATAGCCATACTGTTGAAGAGTAGTTATCCTGTTAGAGAGTGAAACTCAGGGTTCTGGAAAAAAGCTTATTCCTGTTTGGAAGAAGTTCGGGTTTAGGTTGTACGCCACTTTGAGAATGAGAGTCTTCATTCTGTCGGGAATATCATAAATTTGGGCTATATACCACTTTGAGAATGAGAATCTTCATTCTGTCGGGAATATCAGGAGGTTGGGAGTATGCCAATCTACTGGGGAAGCAAAAATGAGAATCTTCATTCAGGCGTTTGGGTCAGGAGGTTGGGAGTATGCCAATCTCTTGAGGTTTCAAGGATGAGAATCTTCATTCTGTTAACGGTATGAGGAGCTTGGGAGTATACCAATCTTCATAGGTTTCAAGGATGAGAATCTTCATTCTGTTAACGGTATCAGGAGCTTGGGAGTATACCAATATCGTGAGGTTTCAAGGATGAGAATCTTCATTCTATTAACGGTATCAGGAGCTTGGGAGTATACCAATCTCTTGAGGTTTCAAGGATGAGAATCTTCATTCTGTTAAGGGTATCAGGAGCTTGGGAGTATACCAATCTTCTGAGGTTTCAAGGATGAGAGTCTTCATTCTTGAGAGAAACAGAATTTTAGGAGCTTCGATTGTCCATTATTCTGCTGGTGGGTTGTTTTTGCTGAGATTTTAGGAACTCGTCTGTAATTCAACTGAAGAAAAGCTTTGTCGCTTGAATTTGATTGTGCCTTTCCTGAAAGGTAAAGGTTAGTGGCATATATCAAACAATGATGTTCTCAAAATAAATGAGATTTTGTTGCGTGATGTCCTGATGTTAATGTATTTCAAGACGACCTTTCGCTGGGGAAAATAAATCCCAAACTGATGAAGGAGAAAAGAGTTAGATTCTTCATCTCTGATAGTGAAGAGAATCAGAATAAATCGCTGAGAGATTTATCTGAAATATCAAAAACTCGGAATATCTTCCACTGGCATAAGAATCAGGGAGATCTTAGTGTCGATCTTTCTGAACCAGAGAAGGTTTTTGGATTAACTTTGACTCAACCGGATGATGGAGGAATCTTTGATGACTGTAACTTCCAACAGGTGATGAAGGAATCTTCGACGACCGTAACTTCCAACAGGTGATGAAGGAATCTTTGACGACCGTAACTTCTAACATGTGATGAAGGAATTTTTATCTGTCGATCAAACTGAGTATGTTATGAGTGTTGTTGAAATGTAATTTCGTTTTGGAGAATAGATCCTTGACAAGTGTTGGGGAAATAAACCCATGACTGTTGGTCTGCTAGAGAGGTGATGAACTTCTCGAGGATACTTGAATTCCTTTTCATAAAGACCTTAGAGAGATTCGTCATTTCCCCTAGTGTCAGATGGTTGTGACACTGCCAGGAAATTTATATGTAGCCCTTCAACGAGATTGACGTTTTAATGCCCCAAGCGATGGTGACGAAGATTTTCCCCAGGTTAATCTGCAATCGAGAGATTTCTTGAAATCTTGACTGGACTGCCCCAGGTTTACTAGACCTTGAAAGATTTGTTGAAATCTTGACTGGATTGCCCCAGGTTTGCCGAACAATACCATATCAAGTCCCCTTTTGTTGATGGGAGATTTTTGCAACTGAATGTCATCCTACTTGAAGTGATTTTATTCACTGAGAGAGCTTTCATTCATTCGAACATTCATTGTATGAATTTCTTCGTTGTCAAACAAATAGCCATGTGCAAACAACGATATTCAAATAATGCAAAGTTCATGCTTGTCTCGAAGTTTTGAAAAATGTGTTTTTTAGCAGAAAACTTTTATAAGACAAATTCAACACAAGATTTAGAGCAAAGCCTTACAGGAGTCAGGATACCTTTTGTAACAGTATGCTTTCGAACTAACCCATGCTTCAATTAGGACTTTTGAAGGGTTGTAACGTGGCTTGGTTCATGGTTTAAGAAACAAAGGATAAAGGCTCAAATTATATTTGTACCCACCCGCTCTTCATGATGTTCTTCAATCCTAAACTCAGTTAATTGTGCGTCGAACTCTATTCGAGCTTGGAACGACGTTTTGGTGATGGTCCACACAAGTTAAATTTTATGGGAAGGCAGTCATTTTTGCAACATTTTTCACGTTGTTGAGGATTTATAACGACCTCGTTCTTTTGATTCATTATCCCTAACTTTCGCCTGACTGTTCTTGTTTTCGAGATTACAATCAGCGGGATGCCCTAGCTTTCTTAAGCCTCCTTCGTAGGTTTTGGCTCAGTGGGCTTTTCTCTTTTGAGAGATAATGACTGCCTATGAGATAAGGAACCATCACTGTCTTTCGATTCCTAAGGAATGTTTTTGATGTCATTCATTGTATTACGAACTGCGAGTTTGCGACTTCAACGCGCATTTTTTTTGAATTAACTGAGAGACTACCCTGCCCCAGGTTTAATCAAAGGTTTCAATTTATGTAAAAAATGAAAAACTTCTACTTCTTTGGCTCGAAGGGGTTGACTAGGGATTATCTTCCTTATAACTCCAGTGTTTAGGATTTGAAAGAAACGCCTGTACATCGTCAGCAAGGTCTGTTCAAAAGCATACTGTATAAGATTATGGTATTGTTTCGTCATCCTCCCTCTAAAGGCTTGTAGCTTTTTGCAAGAGTTAAATGTCATAAATAAAGTAGAAAGCATAATTCAAGAATAGTGAAAACGAATGGATGAATTCAAGACAAACATATGCAGTGCATTAATGAAACAGAGTTTGACATCAACAGATAACTGTTTGAATAACAAAAGAAATTACAACTTGAAAATTCAAATGAAATAAAAGTATTTCAGTTCGAACTTTGTCATTTCAGGTGGAGAACCCTCAACAGAAGATTTTCATTTCACCATCCGGCATGAATTTCAGCACTCCATTGTCAATCAAATCTTGGATCTTGTTTTTCAAAGCCCAACAATCGTCGGTGTCATGTCCAGGACTATAGGAGTGGTATACGCAAAACGCGTCAGGGTGATAGCTAGGAGCAGGGGTGTTGGGATTCCGAAGAGGATCCTTTAAAGCCGTCAGATTGACCTCCAACAAGCATTCCAGTATTAGAGATGATGGTATGTCGGTCTCAGTGAAATGTCTTCCAGATGTATTTTGCTTACGCTGATTACCCCGTTGACGCAGGCGAGGTTGTTGTTGGGCTTGTGACCCCGAGGCAAGCTGGGGAGCCTTTCCCTTGTCTTCTTGTCTCAAAGGAGGTTGAATGATGACTTGATCTTCAACCCTAGTTGTTTTCCCCACTTGGTTATCTTGAAGAAGTTTGTTGACGAGGGCCCAGAGCTCCTCTTGTCTTTGAGCCAGATCTTGAATGAGAGCCATCTGACCCACCAGTTGTCCTATCATCTGGATCTTCATTGTTGCCAACTCAATCTGTAGCCCTTCCAACTGATTATTCCTGATGCCTCCTGGATTCCCTAGGACCATGCCCCTTGTGAGGAGAGCTTTCACTTCTTCTTGCCCCTGGGACAGGTTCAAGAACATTTCTTGAAGTTGAGCGTTTTGAGCCTGGATCTCTTCGAGAGTTCTCTCTAGAGCCATCCCTACTGAAATAAACAGTGGGAGAATAAGGAAACCTGAAAAGGAAAACCTGTTATGATACAATGCATGATATATGGATTCATGTTTTCAAGAATCTCTCGGGGTAAACACAAGAAAAATGTTAGAGGTTGAACTTTGATCAACATCTTTGACTGGAGAACTTTGTATCGGTGGATGTCTTTCCACGAGAATCAAGCTCACCGTGTCAAGTGGGTCATAGCCCTCGATTCAAGTTGTTGCACTTGATCTTTGACGGTGTTTGTTTAGAGGAGAATGAGTCCTCTATCCCCTTGGTAGACGTCTGGTTCAACGTGACCCTGCATCAAAGACCCTCGAGATCCTTGAAATGGTCATTGAAAATGCTATGGTATGATGTTATGATGTTATGTACAGGTATGCAAAAGTAAGCAAGTGTATATACATATAATCACATTCACACAAAACAAACAAGTCCTTAGGTTTAGGCTTGCATGGGGTTTGTAGGTAAGTACCCTCTTTGAAGTTAGTTGGCTCAACCTGTCCTATGAATAGAAACCGGGTTCTAAGGAGCTCAATATCACCGGATTATTTTATGTGTTCATTGTTTTGGTTTAGCCACTTAACTGGCGACCAAAATATTCTAAGAAAACAACCCTCAATGAGTGTAGTATCGAGTATCTACCAACTTTGGACTGCACCAAATCTGGTCATCTCACTACCCCTAATAAGGCCAAGATGGTCTACTAAGGTTCTAAGAGTTCGTTAGTGCTTCATGACATCACTCAGCGGCCCCGTATTCTCTTTGATTGACTCAAAGGCTACCGGTACCCACAAATATGTCACACTAACGTAGCTACTGCTTCAACCATGTCGGTATACCCTACACAGTTCCCTCACAGTTTATTGCTACTTACCTAAAAGGTGCCCCCAAATCCGGGTGTAGGATTTAAAACAAACCCAAACAAGGAACCAAAAAGTAAAGCAATCAAAGCAATCGAGGTAAGCATGTAAAGGTGATCTAAACCATAAGGTAACCCCACTTTTAGAAATAAATCCCCAGCAGAGTCGCCAGTTCTATGATACGGTGGGAGAACTGACTTGAGGTTTCGCGTTTGTTTTCGCACTTGTTCGGTTTAGCAAGAGTCACCACCGACTTTTTATTTTATCCTAAGGAAAGGTCAAAAAGCACAAGAAAGACCTTTGAGATGTTTTCTTGGGTTCGGGGGGTAGATTATGAAAAGGGAAGGTGCTAGCACCCTTTTCTTCCATGGTTTTCCATGGGCTCTTAGTTACTTGTTTTAGATCACTTGCCTTTGCTTTTCAATTGTTTGAAATGGTGCTTTGCGTGTGTAGTTTTTGAAAATGCTTTGAAAAAAGATGCCTTGTCTAGGCAACCTTTGTAATGATTCTTGTTTGAATATATACAAAGGTGTGTGTCTTTTTGAAAAGATATTTCAATGTTTTGAAAGTCATTTTTTAAATTGTTTTGAAGTTGTGTTGTGAAGTGTGTTTGAAAATGGCAAGCATGTTTTGCAATCTTTTGATCAAGTAACTAAGAGTTGTCTACCCTATTTCACTCAAAGATCTTTCTTATGTTTTTAACCCTTTTTAATAGTGTTGTTTCACCATTGTATTTGATGAACAACCTTGTGTTAGGATGTTAAACGGGACAGGCGCGGGTCATCGTATACAATCATTGAAGGCAACTTGTGAGACGCTCTAGCAATTTTGTAAGGGACGAGATCGTTTTATCGGAGGAAGCATCGAGGGTCGTCGAGGGACTACGATCTTTGTTTATCGAAGGGGCATTTGCTAGAGTATCTCATATTCGAGGGACATGATTGCATTTTCCGAGGCAATAAGCGAGGTTACCCTAGAGGTGCAAGTGTGCATTGTGTTTGTCATTTTCATGCATTTGTCTTGTATTAGGTCATCTAGCGATTGATTTTAGATCTTGCCATACAAACCCTAATTACTATACAGTATATTGAAAGCAATAAATTGCGGGAATTTAAAGTCTAAGTTATTACAAAACAGTATCCGGGGATGGGGGTACAAATTATTTACAAATGGGGATGAGTCTTATCAGAATAATAATGTCCCAAATATGTGTTACAACCAAATCGAACGGTCGCAATTCAATGTAAAAATTATAACAAGTTATGAAAAATCAGCAACTATGAGATGCATGTATTTATTTACAAATGATCAAATAAAATTTAACCTAGTGAAGATTAAGTATGATTATTATTTTTGTATTTTTAGGAATTTTGTGTAAAGAAAAGATTAGTTAAACAAAAATTCTAGTATTTTTTGTATTTAATTAAATATAACAAATATTAAAGAAAGTTATATCAAAACAAACTTTAATCTATTATTGGTTTTCTTTATTATTAACAAAACAAAATATTTTAGAGTGAAAATAGTTAAAAAGAAGAAAACCTTGGTCTAAAGAAAAGAAATTTAAAGAGAAAAAATTTGAAGAGAAGAAATTTAAAGAAAAGAAAGGAAAAAAGATGGGCCTAAAGAGTGTTGTGGCCCAAATAAGAAAAGATGAAGAAGAATAACTTGTAAGTCAGAATGAGCAAAAAAGGGGGGTGGTGCGTGTTCAATGGGCTTAAGCGTTTTGTTTGGGGCGAAGGCCCAATTGTAAATTTGAACAAATTTTTAGGGTTTCATTCAGCTTTAGGGTTTTCAATTTTGGCATCAGCGGTGCCGCTTCTCTCATCTTCTTCGTTTCTCTCATCTTCTTTGTTTCTCTCATCTTTCTCAGGCTATGAGCACTGATTCCTCCTCTTGAACCCAGCTACTGGAGCGCCGCCCCCTCCCATTCTTTCGTCCTCTCACAACGGCCCACAGTTGTGGTTTGAACGGTACGAGTTTTATCTTTTGTTTTTAGGGTTTCACAGTTTGCATGCTTGTTTATTGATTTTTACAGCTTAATCTCTTAATCCTATGATATTTCATGAAGCAAAGGTTTGAGGGAATGTTACCTTGAGTAAAATGGAGAGGAAAATGGAGGAAAGGAGAGGGAAACGGTGGCACTTCTGGTGGCCGGAACGGAGGACAGAGATGATGGTTGCTTGCTTTGTCTTCTGGTATTTTTGTACTTTCTTGATTTGTTTGGATGGTAATGACTCTGAAAACTAGCTTATGTTGACTTAATCTTTGTTGATGATGAAAACATATTCTGAAACTTTTGTGGGCTTCTGAATCCCTTCCTCCTTCTGGTTTTGGTATAGATGATGAACAATATCTCTGAGATTTTTGTTGTTCTTTATGTTGTTTGATGATGATGAACTGAAAACTTGCTATTGTTGTTTGCTTCGTTGATATTGTTGATGATGAATACTTCTGAAAACTTCTTGTTTGAACTGAGCTTGATGTTCTGAAACTCTATATTGTTTTACTTCCTTCTAAAACTCTTCCTCTCTCCTTGTGGGTTATTTTATGTTTGATGATGATGAACCTGAAAACTGGTGTTGTTGTTTTGCTGGTTCTGCAAGCTCTTCCTTTCTCTTGTTGATGATGAGTGTGATACGGTGGGAGAACTGACTAGGGTTTTGCGTTTGTTTTCGCAAATGTTTCGGTTGAGCAAGAGTCGCCACCGAATTTTTATTTTATCCTAAGGAAAGGTTTAAAAAGCACAGCAAAAACCTTTGAGATTTTTCTTGGGTTCGGGGAGTAGATTATAGAAAGGGAAGGTATTAGCACCCTTTCTATCCATGGTTATCCATGGGCTCTTAGGTACTTGCTTAGATCAACTTGCCTTGGTTTTCAATTGTTTGAAATGGTGCTTGGTGTGTGGTTTTGAAAATGTTTTGAAAAAGATACCTTGTATAGGCTACCCTTGTAACAATTCTTTACTCGAATGTTTTACAAAAGGTGTTTTGTCTTTTAAAAAGATGTTTCAAGGTTTTTGAAAGTTTGTTTTGAAAGTGTTTGTGAAGTGGGTTTTGAAATAAGGCAAGTGTTTTCTTTGCAAATTGGCAAGTACTTAAGAGTTATCTACCCTAAAGTTTTCTCAAAGATTTTTGTTTTGCTTTAAACCTTTTGACAATTTTGTTCCACCATTGCATTTGGTGGACAATCTTGTTTTAGGAGATTAAAGGGACGGGCGCGGGTCATCGTTTAGACCATAGTTGCAATAGTGTTAAATGTCTTTGGGCAATTTTTCTTAAAAAAGGGACTTGATCATTTATTTAGGCAACATTTTGAGGGACTATGATCATTTGATTGTTTGTTTTACCCAAAGAAGTTCAACATGCAATATGGCCCAATTATTTGAAGGCAACAAAGTGGAATACCCTAGGGGTGCAAGTGTGAAATGTGTTGTCCATTTTCATGCTTATTTATCTTAAGATTAGGTCCAACTATTTTTGTTCGTTTTATTCGCATACAAACCCTAATTCTAGCATAGTATGTTTAGAAAGCGATAAAGTGCGAAATTTAAATTCCTACGCTATTACATCACAATAATATAGGGAGGGGGGTACAATGTTCAAATGGGGATATATTTTGACAAGAAATTGAATTTAAACTATTACATCATTTGCTTTGAGTATTTACAATATGAACAATTGCATAAATAAATGGAAATTGAAATAAATATGCAAAAAGGTAAAAAAGAATTTTCATGTGTATATATAAAAAAAGAATATTATTTATGTCAAGTAAAAAAAATGAGAAAAGAATTATTTTTGGAATATTCTCATATTTAGGGTAAAACCCTAATTCTATTAAATAAAACATACCATTTATTTATTATGAACAAATATTTATCTATATATACAAAAATAAAATAAAATGAGGTATTTGTCCAAAAATGTATTTTTTTTATATTAAATATTAATAAGAAAATAAAAGGGGTATATATTTTGTATTTATCCTAAATATATTAATGAACATATGTATATATGTATTATTTTAAATATGTATTATATATATAAATAATAATAATATTTAATATTTTAGAAAATAGTATTTTTTTTATATAAATATTTTCAGAAGGCAAAAATAGAATAAAAATGAAAATAAATGTGTTTTTACATATTTCTTAATATTTTTAACAAAATATATACATTCCTTTATTTATGTATAAATTAGAACAAAATCAAATAAATACCTAATAAATTAAAAAATGGTGAGGAAAAATATTTTTTTGTTTTTAATATTATTAACAAAAATAAATAAGTCAGAAATAAAAAAGAAAAGTCAAAAAATCAAGCAAATGGACAAAATGGGCTCAGGGGGTGCAATATCAAAAATATGGTGTGAACAAGAAAATAACACAGGCCCAGCCCACGCAGCATCTTCTTCAACCTTCAGCCAAAAATGTCTCAAAAACGCGCGCTTGTAACAGGGATTCAAACATCCTGATTCTTTGAGCTTTTGCACAAACTTTCAACACAAAACATGTCAAGCATGGAATCACGATTTCAAACATATAAAGAACATCTCCTAACTCTCAAAAATGAGAGAGAATTTTAACAATCCCAAATCTTAACCTAAGTTTTCTGCCATTTTTAAACCTTAAATTCTCTCAACTTAGGCAAAAGAAATGAAAAGTAAAAGAATGTACATGTTCAGTGGCATGAATAGGACATTGTTTATTCACAAACTTAAGGTTAATGATGCATAATAAGAGAGATACGAGTTCACCAAGATACCTGTTCAGCTGAAGTTCTATCTTGCAATGTAGGGACTTTCAGTGCAAGGTGATGATTGGAAAAGCTTCCTTGAGGTCCAGGGATGCTATTCCAATGTTTACTTTGTCTTGAAAGCTTCTGAATCGAGCTAGAGAACTCCACCTGCAAATCAGAAATGTGAAAATGGTGGAAGTGGTTAGAGTGATTACAGGTCGTGCCTTTGCTTTTGGTTAGCTTGCATAGATGGTATGGAAGGTATGTGAACTGGTTTTGGCAAGAATGCTTGAGAGGAATAGAAGTTGGCACTCAAACTGCAGAGGCAACTCTGTTTTTGCAGTTTGATGGTGTTTTTTGGTTTGATGATGTTTGGGAGGCAAATGGCTCGTGCAATAGCTTGGTTATGATGTGTGTAATATGTTTGATAACTTTGTTCTTGTGTCTCTAAGCTGAGATGGAAGTTGGTGTTAGTTATGCCATATATCTTCTAACTTAAGCAAGAAAGGCAACTTGTGTTTCTAGGTCAGTAGAGGACCCCTAATCCTGCTGCAAAGCTTCTCTTGATCAGAGTAATTTGTTCATAATCTTGTGCTAAAGAGATTTGGTTTGTACTTGCTTGATTTACCAATTGGACATAAAGTGAACTTTTGCAAAAATGGATAGTTTACTTTATCTAAAAATGGATTAAACTTGTATACAATACTTGAACTCATAGAATAACACTTTGACACAATGAACAAGCATTAAATTATTGAGTGTAACTTGGTTTAAGGACCTGTAATCAAGGGCATGCTGGTTTTGAGAAGTTTGCATAACTTATGAACATGAAAAAATGGCCAATTCAAAAGTGAGTTTTTGCTATATTGTGAAATTCGATTCTCCCTAACCATGAGGTTGTTTGAGAAGTTCTTGGACATTTTGGAAAGCTTGGAATGTGTACTATAATCCATCTTTGAAATGCAATTTGAAATTCCAAGTGGAAGTGTATGGAAAATGGCCTTGAAGTTAGGTAGAAAACCTTGTCAAAATAGGTCAAATTTCACTAAGTTAAGAATGGTTTAGTGCCCCTATTCAAAAATTTGTAACTTGAGATACAAGCTTCAAATGAGAAAACTTTGTGAATAAAAGTTGTAGATTATGCAACAAGCTACAACTTTCATGTTTGGACTTTTGTTTGAATCCAAATGGATCATGGTGAAAAAGTGGGGCAAAGTTGGGGAAAAATTAGGGTTTTCCATAACTTAGAAAAATTCTAAGTTATGAAAAATTCCATTTTAAACCCTAATTTGCATTTCTTGGTTTCTTGGTGAACAAGTTTCATGATTTGGCAAGTTTTGATGAAAAATGAATCTTGACTCTTGATTTTGACCAAAAAGTCAAAGTTTGACTTTTCAGTATACAGTCAAAATTGATCAATTGATTGGGAAATTCAACTGTCAATCCTGTGTACTTGGGATCTTTTGAGTTTGTTGATCATGTCAAGATAATTCCATGGAGTCCTTGAGTCCATGTGTGAGCTTGGTTTGCCATTGGCTAGGTCAAACAATCAAAAATTGCCTTTGTGCAGTCAAAACCCTAAAAATGACCATTTTGCCCTTTTGGTGATCTGATCAAATTTCTTGGGGAATTGTGATCCAAACTTGATCAAATGGTCCATATGAGTTCATAATGTTGATGTGGATCAAATTTCATGAGGTTTGACTGTCAATTGGCCACAGTTGACTTCTTCCCCAATACAGTTGGTTTCTAGGTCAACTGTCCAACTGACTGGGCAAAACTTGGAATCAAGACTTGAAACTTGATATGGGTAAACTTGGGAGTCCAATATGAAGCATGAAAGTCATCTTGGGCATTTTAGGTCAAAGCATCTTTGTGCAAACACAAACCCTAATTTGAGTCAACAGTGCAAGGGGGGGGGGGTCTTGAGCAGATGAAACCCTAACTGGATCTTGAGCTTCAAAGGCTTTGTGATGAGAAATCAATGAGAAATGGGAGGGCAAATTTTGGGGTACAACAGTTGCCCCTGTTCAATCTTCTTGAATCCGAAGAGTTAGATTGGCAAGTTTGCCTTTCGTGACTCGAGGGTAGAAGGAGATTGGACACTAGAGTGCCCGGAAATTTGCACCTGTCAAAGCAATGGATGTGGGAATGGGCTTAGAGATGCCATTTGGAGATGGGCTTAACGATGCCATCTGGGAGAGTGACAGAAATCTTGTCGGGGATGGGCTTAGAGATGCCATCTGGAAGGGAATATCAGGACAGTGTCCAAGCTTTGGACCATCTCCGAACTGGGAGTCTGAACAAGCAATAGATTGACATCCGTTGTTGGGAGGAATCTGTAAACTGTTTTCAGTGGTTTGGAGAAGAAACTGAACAAGCGATAGGTTAACATCCGTTACTTGGAGAACCCGTAAACTGCTTTCAGAAATCTTGAAGTTGAATAAGCAATAGAGCAGCATTCGTTGTTGGGAAGCGTCCGTAAACTGTTTTCAAAAGTTGCATCTGAACAAGTCGATAGATTAACATCCGTTGTTGGGAAGAATCCATAAACTGTTTTCGGAAGTCTTGAAGAAAAATCTGAACAAGTGACAGGTTAACATCCGTTACTTGGAGAACCCGTAAACTGTTTTCAGAAATCTTGAAGTTGAATAAGCAATAGAGCAGCATCTGTTGTTGGGAAGCGTCCGTAAACTGTTTTCAGAAGTTGCATCTGAACAAGTCGATAGATTAACATCCGTTGTTGGGAAGAATCCATAAACTGTTTTCAGAAGTCTTGCAGAAGAATCTGAACAAGTGACAGGTTAACATCCGTTTACTTGGAGAACCCGTGAACTGTTTTCAGAAATCTTAGAGTTGAATAATTTTAGTCTGTCGACTGATCTTTCCTGAAAAGGTAAAGAATTAGTTGTATGCAATGTTATGATGCACGATGCAATATACGTGACATCAATGTTTATGACGTGAATGTGATGAATGCGCATGTAAGCTGACGAGCTATCTTGCTGAGGATAAATGAATCTGAGGTGGCTGAAGATAAAAGCATCTTGACTGCTGCTGGGAAAAATAAATCCTTGGCTGCTGCTGGAAAAGAGAATTCCTGATGACCTCTATTGGGGGTATCAATCTAGTAGACTCATGCTGGGGAGGTAAGACTGAGAATCTTCAATTTGATGGGAAGTAAATCTGGCGATCTCACTGGGGAACTCAAGATTTCTCTTTCTAAGACTTTGTGGGGAGAAGGCTCATTAGTCTGGCTCCGCTGGGGATTGACAATTTGAAGTTTTAGCTCGGCTGGGGATACTGAAACTTAAATTCTGAGGGGAAATGAGTTCTGGAGGATCCTCTGGCTGGGGATAACAAGGATAAGCTCCTCTGGGGATCATATTGATAAGTTGTGTTGGGAAACTCTTGATAAACTCCGCTGGGGATAGGAAGAATTCTGGCGAGTGCGATCTTCTGTGGCTGTTAGTTGAGGATAACCCAGTTATAAGCCTTTGTGGGGAATAACTTTGAATAAAACTCGGGAGAGACGTTCGTGCTCTGTGGGGAAATACCTTCCAGGACCTTACCGGGGATAAGCCTCGAGAGTCTGCTGGAGATAAACCTCAGGGTTCACTAGGGATGTGGATTCCAAATCTCTTGGGGGGTTTCCTTCGAAAGGGTGTCAAGATATCCGTCTGTACCTTCATCCTATCAGTAATCCTCTTTTTTAGATTCATCTAGGGAGTGATTATGTTTCAAATGCATATGCCTATTTAACAAAACATTGGACGTTTCTCAAAATAAAACAAATAGTGCAAGAGAAAAAGAAAAGGGAAAAGACACAAATTTCTGGGGAAAGTATTTGTATTGATTTTCTTTGAGTATGTTTGTACAAAGGAGACAATCATCCTAGTAGGAGGATTCTGTCGTAAATATTGAAAGATTTACACAAAATAAAGGATGACTATGTGAAATAATTCCATGGGATTCCATTCCGCCATAGCTTTCACAACCCTGAATATCTGTCCATTCAATGCTTTACTTGACGATGACTGGATTGATCAGAAGCCTGGAACCGGTTGATGAAGAGATTGTCTTTGAAGTGGTCCGACGAGACATAGTCATACGCTTCAATTCCCTAACTTTTGCCTGAATCGCCCTTTCGGGTTTTCGATACACCGGGAAACCCCTTTTTGCCCAAGCCGCCCTTTCGGGTTTTCGACTTGCCGGGTGTACAGATTTTTTTCGTTTTTATCCCTAATTTTTGCCTGAACCGCCCTTTCGGGTTTTCGGTTCACCGGGATGCCCATTTTTGCCCAAGCCGCCCTTTCGGGTTTTCAACTTGTCGGGTTATTTTATGCGTAGTATCTTTTGACTATGTCTGCGTTCGCAGGGTGCGGCAAATCGTCGCCGTCCATGGTGGTCAGAATCATTGCACCACCAGAAAATATGCTTTTGATCACAAATGGTCCTTCATATGTAGGAGTCCATTTGCCCCTGGGATCGCTTTGCGGCAAGATAATCCGCTTGATTACGAGATCCCCGACTCGATACACTTGACGTCTGACTTTCCTATTGAAGGCCTTGATCATCCGCTTTTGATACGTCTGACCATGGCATATAGCAGCAAGTCGCTTCTCGTCGATCAGATTGAGTTGATCAAATCGGGTCTGCATCCAATCATCTTCATTCAAACCTGCATCCTTCATAATTCTTAGAGAGGGGATCTGGACTTCCATAGGCAAAACAGCTTCCATGCCATAAACCAAAGAAAATGGGGTTGCCCTAGTTGAAGTACGTGTCGTCGTACGGTATCCATGCAGAGCAAACGGTAACATCTCATGCCAGTCTTTGTAAGTGACTGTCATTTTCTGAATGATCTTCTTAATGTTTTTGTTCGCTGCTTCAACAGCGCCGTTCATCTTCGGCCGATAGGGAGATGAATTGTGATGATAAATCTTGAACTGTTCGCATAATGCAGTGATCATTGTGTTATTCAGATTTGTACCGTTGTCCGTGATGATCCTGTCTGGAACACCATACCGACATATGAGATTTTGCTTGATAAAGCGAGCAACCACATTTTTGGTCACAGAGGCGAAGGAAGCTGCTTCGACCCATTTAGTGAAGTATTCAATGGCAACCAGGATGAAGCGATGTCCGTTGGAAGCCGTGGGCTTGATCTCTCCAATCATATCAATGCCCCACATTGCAAAGGGCCACGGAGCAGTCAGGACGTTGAGGGGAACCGGAGGAATATGAACTTTGTCAGCATAGACTTGACACTTGTGACAAGTACGGGAATGTTGATGGCAGTCAGCTTCCATGGTAGACCAGTAATAGCCTGCCCTTAGGATCTTCTTAGCCATCGTATGCCCGCTCAAGTGAGTGCCAAATGTGCCGCTGTGTATATCAGTCATGATCAACTCTGCTTCAGCTTTATCCACACATCGGAGTAATACACAATCATGGCTTCGTTTGTAAAGGATGCCGTTGCTCAAGAAGAACTTAGCAGCGAATTTCCTTAAGAACTTCTTGTCATTTACGGAAGCTCCTTCAGGATAATCTCTAGTCTCGAGATACCTTTTGATTTCATGGAACCAAGGTTGTTCCACCACTTCTTCGGTATTAATCTCGTGGCAATGTGCCGGTTCATCCATTCGCTTGATGGTGATTTGGGGAGCCTCGTTATCCCAGTTGAGTTTAAACATGGAGAACATTGTGGCTAGAGTATCGGCTAACTGATTCTCTTCTCGCGGGAAATGCTCGAAGGTAATTTGCTCGAAATGCGGCAACAATGTCAGGACATGTTCTTTGTATGGGATAAGATTAGGATGCTTGGTATCCCAATCTCCTTTGATTTGGCTGATGACCAAAGCCGAGTCCCCAAATACGACCAAAGATTTGATCCCCAAGTCTATAGCAGCCTCGAGACCAAAGATGCAAGCTTCATACTCAGCCATGTTGTTTGTGCAGCTGAAACAAAGTCGGGCCGTGAAAGGAGTGTGACAACCTTCCGGAGAAATGAGTACTGCGCCAATACCGTTTCCAAGTGCATTTGAAGCACCATCAAAGTACAGGGTCCATCGGGATCCCTTTTCGGGTCCGTCATACGGTCCGTCACTTTCAATGTTGTCCAAATTCATGATGTCCTCGTCTGGGAAGTCAAATCTCATGGGTTAATAGTCTTCGATAGCCTGATGAGCCAGATGGTTAGCTAGTACACTCCCTTTTATAGCTTTTTGGGTGGTGTACTGGATGTCATACTCGGTTATGATCATTTGCCATCTAGCTATCCTTCCAGATAAAGCGGGCTTCTCGAAGATATACTTTATAGGGTCCATTTTGGATATTAACAAGGTAGTATGGGTCAGCATATACTGTCTTAGTCGGCGAGCAGCCCATACCAAAGCGCAGCAAGTTTTCTCGAGCAGTGAGTAGCGAGTCTCACAGTCGGTAAACTTTTTACTAAGGTAATAAATAGCATGCTCTTTTCGACCAGACTCGTCATGCTGGCCCAAAACACACCCCATTGAGTTATCCAAGACAGTCAAATATATGATCAACGGTCTTCCTTCGACGGGTGGCATCAGAATAGGAGGTTCTAGCAAATACTCCTTGATTCTATCAAAAGCAGCTTGACAATCGTCGTTCCATTCCACTACCTGATCTTTTTTCAAGAGTTTGAAAATTGGCTCACAGGTAGAAGTCAGATGTGAGATGAATCTGGCAATATAATTTATGCGCCCCAAGAATCCTCTAACCTCCTTTTCAGTACGGGGAGCAGGCATCTCTTGTATTGCTTTTACTTTTGCCGGATCGACTTCAATGCCTTTGTTGCTTACAATAAATCCCAGGAGTTTACCAGACCTAACTCCGAAAGTGCATTTACTTGGATTCATCCTGAGCTTGTACTCTTTCAACCTGGCAAACAGCTTTTCCAGATGTTCAAGGTGCTCTTCCTCTGTTTGTGATCGAGCTATCATATCGTCTACGTAAACTTCAATCTCATGATGTATCATGTCATGAAATTGAAGGGGAGAAAAACACAAGAAGGGGGGGGTTGAATTGAAAAACTGGAAACTTAAAGCAAATGACAAGGTATTTTTATCCTGGTTCGTTTGATCTCAAACTACTCCAGTCCACCCGTTCAAGGTGATTTCGCCTCTCTCCAACGAGGTCTTAATTCACTATATTCAACTGAATACAAATCTGCTTTAGCAACTGCTAAAACCTTCTTGATTCAAACCACAATCCGGTTTGTCAAGGCAACACTTTCTTACAAAGGTATAATCAAATGTGTGTGAATGTTTCTACAAAACTATATCACAACTGTGATGTTTACACAAATGAAGCTTAGGATTCTAGGATGCTAAACGCTAATAAAGTATCAGAGTTTGTTGGTTTAGCAAAACTTGTAGAGTGAAGATTATTGTTCAGCTTTGTGCGTGTAGAGAGTTTGGAAGCATTAGCCGTGATAATCTTCAAAGCTTGGTTTATATAGCACTTGAGAAGATGAACGTTGAAGCAAATATTCTTGATTCAATGCTATTAACAAGCTTTCCTTTTTGAGCAGATCTTGTCTAGAATGATGCCGTTGGTATTGATTAGCTTTCAATGCACAGTACCGTTGCTTCTTCAATGCACGATCTGGCTTGGCTCATTCTGATTCTGCTTCGCTGCTGATGAACTAATTTGTTTCTGTATCAGAGTGTTTTACTCGCAGTTCTGTTCATCAAGCTTCAGCATGTGCAAGCGTTGATCATCTGATCTTGACGTTCTGATTCAGCAACTTCTGATGCTGATGTGCAAACTCATATTCTGATGCTGAAAACGTGATCTTGCTTATTTTAATCAGCATATCTGCAAGTCAGAGCATAGTAATTTTTAGGCAGCATATAATTCAATCATAAAATATTTAACTACTATATCTTTTCACTTTGTTATCATCAAAACTTAAATATAGGGTACTAGATTCAAACATTGTTCTAACAATCTCCCCCTTTTTGATGATGACAAAAACTAGATATTTTAAATGAAAAATAACGTGAAAAGTTATCAGATCTATGTATCAGAATAAGAAGTACGGAGAAGTCAGAGTTAAGAGATACTCCCCCTGAGTTTGTTACTTCCCTTTGATATGTGTGTTCTTCAGAGTCAGATCTTTTTCTATCTTTGAGCATCAGATTATAAGTCTTTGACTTATCAGAAAGCAGAGCTTCAGAGCTTTTCCTGTCAGAGCTTTGCTTCGGATCAGAGTGTTAGGTCGATCAGATCTTCATATATCAGAACTTCATATTTGATCAGAGCAACATGAGCTTTTATATTTTGATCAGAGCTTCTAGTTCTTAGTCTTCATAGTGTTCAGAGCTTCCTTGTGCCTGTAGACTTAACAACAAAACAGAAAAACATTTCAAGTAATAGAGTTAGAATGTTTGAGAATTTCTGTCTAGTTAGCCGTTATTGATTTTAAATATCATTCTTGTTCTCCCCCTTTTTGTCAGCAATCAAAAAGTGTTAGTGATGTGCTAAAACAATTTAGATCAGAAAAACAAATTATATTTAAAATAGTTCAGATCACAAGAGCATTACACAAACATAGTCAAAACATAGTCAAAAGTACATCAGAAAATGAAGAAAAAAAAGAGAATGTCATGCATGAAAAAAAAATTTCAAGGTTGTGGGGGCATGCGTGAGAACAGGCTTTCCAGCATTGCTTGAATCTTTTCAGAAGTTGCATTCTGCTTCTGAACCATGGTGACAACAGTATCAATTTTGCTGTCCTGGACATTCATTCTTGCTTCCATCTTCTGATTATTCTCATCCATCCGCTGCTGTAGACGCAAGTCATTCAGCCTTAATTCTTCCAGAGCCTGCCTGTCCAAGGCAGCTTGAGAACTTTCAGCAGGAGGAGGCTTCTCAGAACTTTCAGCTACATCTTCTGCTGGATTCTCTTCCTGAAGAGTCTTGTCTTCTTCTGAAGGTTGTACCTGTGCAGCTTGCTCTTTCTCAGACCACGATTCAGAGTCCAGAGGGAGCACAACTTCTTGAGGCAGCTGACTCTCAACTTCCTTCAGCAGCTTGCTAAAGTTCTGTTGAGCCTGCTCATAGTTGACGTCCTGCAGCTTGAGTGCTTCAGAACGAACCCATACTCTGAACTGTGACCAGAGCTGATCAGAAGCAGCTGGGTCGATCATCCCGGGACAGACTTGCTTCAGAGAAGCAATCCACTGCAGCATACCTGTTTCAAAGTCCAAAATACCAGAGCCAACATCTAATTGCTTTGGTTTGGGAATGGCCAATTTGTGTCTTAAATCAGCAAGACGTTCAAGACTTGTTAAGTCAATGAAAGTTTTGCTGGGGTTTTCAGAGGATTGGCTTTCAGAGGTGTGCTGAGGTGCTGTTTGTTTTGGTGGATGGTTATCAGAGTCAGAGGATATGTCTATTAGAGTGGTTGGAGTTTTTGGAGGTGTTGATTCCTCTGATGATGGTAACTGGGGTCTGACAATGGTGGTTCCACATGGCAACTGTATTGCCAGCGGTGAAGGTTGAGGTGAGTGGGGATCAGAATGATGAGGAGATGGGGTTTCATAGCGGTGAAACTCTGTTTGAGGTGAGGGAGGATTATTTTCTGGTTGAGGAGGTGGAACTTCTGATTGCTCAGGGATCAGAGGTTCTTCTGTGATAGGTTGTTGTGATTGTGGTTCTGGTTCTTGTTCTGGTTCTGGTTGTGGTTCTGGTTGTGGTTGAATTTCTGGTTCAGGTTGTGGAGGAGGAATATTTGGTGGTTCAGAGTGAGGTTGAACAGAAGCATGTTCGCGCTCAATGTCAGCTAGCACTCTATCAAGTGCTGGTGTTGTGGAAACGGTTGGTTGTTGTTTGGGAATTTTAATGGGAATTTTAATTCTGGTTCTTCTGAGTTGTAAGGCCTCAGAAGGGTCTTCTGGGATGGTTTCATCAATAGTGGGGATTGGAATGGAAATTCTGTGAGAGGTTGGAGGAGGAGCAACAGATGTTGGAATAGTAGAGGAAATTGAAATAGGAGCAGCAGATGGATTACCTCGTTTCTTTGGAGTCTGGTGAGATGATCCTTCTGCTTTCCTCTTCTTTGACTTCTTCTGAATCACTTCAGGTTGAACTTGACTCAGATCTTTGATCTTCAGCTTTGAACCTGCAACTTCTTCCTTGAGAGAATCTGGATACTTGGCAAACATATCAGGATGGGTTTCCATTTCAGAAAATCTTGGGAAATCACTCAGAGGCACTCTTCTTCTGGAGATGTCAGCAGTTGAAGAAGCTCTGGGTTCCTTCCTGATATTGTCTATCAGCTTCATCTTTTTCAGATTCTTGGCATTCAGCGGTTTTCCAACAGTTGGTTCAAAATTGCCCAGTACTTTAGCTTCGCTCAGATAATCTATCAGCTTATTCTCTGTCAGAATATCTGATATGAGCCTCCCAAATGGTATCCAGTCCCTTTTGGTCCTTTCTTCTTCTCTAGTCTCTTTCACACTAGTCTTCAGATGATTGAACAGGAAGTGTGCCAAATTGATCTTCACCCTCTGATCAATAAAGTAGATCAGAAATTGCTGATCCACGTTTATATAGTCAGGAGAGCTTGTTGGCTTCCTGTGATTGAAACAGCCTAGAACAATCTTGGCCCACACTCTGCAGTGATCCTTCAGATCCTTGATTTTGCTGCTGGGAAAACCAAGAGTGAAAATGCAGTTTGCTACCACACCTATATCAGGACACCTATCAGCCATGTCCACACAGCGGACTCCACCACCACTTTGACCTATTAACCTAGCAATGAGGTCTTCAGAAATTATAATCTTCTTTCCCATGACAGAAGAGACGACTAGATGCTTATCAATCTTGGCATGAATCCAAAATTCTTTGACAAGCTCTGGGAAGGTTGGTCCAACCAATCTATCAAAGTACCTCTCCCACTTTTGAGCTTTGACTTCAGCAGTTAGGTCAAATCCATTATCCTTCAAACTTTCGAAATCGATGATTAATTCAGAGAGAACCTCAAGATTCTTGACCGGTGTGAGAAGAGTTCTGGTAGGCGCTTGATATTGCTCAGAGGTTTCTTTCTTCTGATTTCCTGCAGAAATGCTGGAGGATGCCATTGTTCTCACACAAAAAGCTTGAGAGTGATTTGAGAAAAGCTAGGGTTTTTGAAGGAGATATGCAGAAAAATTCTTAAGAGATTATGAGTAAGCGTAAAGATTAAGAATGAAAGTAATGTGCTTAAATAGAATTTTCAAAAATTATTTTGAAAAATAAAACGTTTTTAAGAGAGAGAAAAAAAATAATGATTGCCATTAACAAGCGTGATTACTTTTGCATTTAATGCTTGCTGATTTTGGGGGATTTGAGAAAGATACTTAAAAACGGTTACCAGACATGTGTCTCAATGCACCCAATCAGCGCTTTGCCTTCTCAGAAACGTGCACGCGTTCTGCTTCAGGGATTTGCTGATGATTGGATGACACTTGTTTGATGTAGTGATCAGCACGTCTGTATTTGAGATAGACTCTCAGATCTTTAGACTTGCCTCTGATACAGTCTGCATGTTCTAACTTTCTGAAAGAAGATTGATCAGAAGTTCACAGTAATATAAATACATTCTGAAAGATAAAAATATGGAATTAAAACATTTTCATTCTGGGCATACTTTCATGCTGAGATGTTTCAGAATGAAATTAAACCTATCTTCTGAAAGGGGTTTTGTAAAGATATCAGCCCATTGATGGTCTGTATCTATAAATTTCAAGTTTAAAATACCTTTCTGAATATAGTCCCTAATGAAATGATGTTTTATTTCTATATGCTTAGCTCTAGAATGTAAAATAGGATTCTTACTTAAGCAAATAGCAGAAGTATTATCACAAAGAATAGGAATGTTACTCTCAAAAATCTGGAAGTCTTCAAGCTGACTTTTCATCCAGAGCATCTGTGTGCTACATCCAGCTGCTGCTATGTACTCAGCTTCTGCTGTTGACAGAGCAATAGTTGATTGCCTTTTGCTGGACCACGAGATCAGATTTTCTCCCAGAAACTGGCAGCTTCCAGAAGTACTTTTTCGTTCCACTCTGTCTCTAGCAAAATCAGCGTCGCAGTAGCCTACTAAACTGTAATCACTAGATTTTCTATAAAACAAACCCAGATTAGTAGTACCTTTCAGATACTTGAAAATTCGCTTAACAGCTGTTAAGTGAGATTCTCTAGGATCTGATTGGAATCTAGCACAGATACATACGCTGAATAGAATATCAGGTCTTGAAGAAGTCAGATAAAGGAGAGAACCAATCATACCTCTGTAGACTTTCTGTTCTACGCTTTTGCTTACCTCTTCTCTTTCCAGAATGCACGTGGGATGCATTGGAATCTTTGATGGCTTACATTCTGAGAGGTCAAATTTCTTCAGAAGATCTCTGATGTATTTGCTCTGATGAATGTAAGTTCCCTCTGGAGTTTGATTGATCTGAATTCCTAGAAAGAACTTCAGTTCCCCCATGAGGCTCATCTCAAATTCTGCCTGCATACACTTAGCAAATTTTCTTCCAAGAGAAGGATTAGTAGAT
Organism: Vicia faba; assembly: GCA_948472305.1. NCBI lineage: Eukaryota > Viridiplantae > Streptophyta > Magnoliopsida > Fabales > Fabaceae > Vicia > Vicia faba. The sequence continues at coordinate 1,169,394,782 of OX451737.1, read as the reverse complement.
CCAAAGATTATATCATCAACATAAATTTGACATACTAAAATGTCACTCTTAACTGTTTTACAGAATAGAGTGGTGTCCACTTTCCCTCTGGTGAACTCATTTTCAAGCAGAAAGTTACTTAGCCTTTCATACCAAGCTCTGGGAGCTTGTTTCAGACCATACAGTGACTTTTTCAGTTTGAAAACATGTTCTGGATGTTTTGTATTTTCAAAACCTGGGGGTTGGTGAACATACACTTCTTCTTCTATATAAACATTTAAGAATGCACTTTTGACATCCATCTGATACAGAGTGATGCCTCTATTAACAGCAAATGAGATTAAAAGTCTGATAGATTCTAACCTGGCGATTGGGGCAAAGGTTTCTGTATAGTCTATCCCCTCTTGCTGACTATAACCTTGTGCAACCAGTCGTGCCTTGTTTCTGACGACTTCACCTTGTTCATTAAGCTTGTTTCTGAACACCCATCTTGTTCCAATGACGTTGAATCCTTTTGGTCTTGGAACGAGATCCCATACGTCGTTTCTGGTGAATTGATTCAGCTCTTCTTGCATTGCCAGAATCCAGTCATTGTCCAGAAGTGCTTCATCAATAGAAGAAGGTTCAATCAGAGACACAAGTCCCATCAGAGTTTCTTCAGAGTTTCTGAAGCTTGCTCTTGTTCTGATTGGATCTTCCTTTCTTCCTAGAATAGTTTCTTCTGGGTGATCCAAACTGCTTCTGGGTAATCTCTTCTGAGGTTGATCAGCAGCAGTTGTAGGATTTCTAGCATTGCTTCTTTCAGACGTTGAAGGAATGTCTGTGTTGAGAGCTTCTGATGACTTGTCTTCAGAACCTGCAAATTCAATTTCTATACCTGCAAGATTTTCATTCTGCTTTGACTTTTCAGAGTCAAGCTTGTCATCAAAACGAACACTGATTGATTCTTCCACAATCTGTGTTTCTGTATTGTATACTTTGTACCCTCTTGAGCGTTCAGAGTATCCTAACATAATACACTTCTGTGCCTTAGAATCAAACTTGTTCAAATAATTCTTAGTATTCAACATATAGCAAGTACATCCAAATGGATGAAAATACGAAATGTTGGGCTTTCTGTTCTTCCACAATTCATATGGAGTCTTTTCCAGAATAGGTCTTATTGAGATTCTATTCTGAATGTAGCACGCTGTGTTTATTGCCTCTGCCCAGAAAGTCTTAGCAACGTTTGTCTCGTTGATCATGGTTCTGGCCATTTCTTGCAATGTTCTGTTCTTTCGTTCTACAACTCCATTTTGTTGGGGAGTTCTAGGACAAGAGAAATCATGCAGAATGCCTTTGTCATTAAAGAATGACTCAAAATCTTTATTTTCAAATTCTCCACCATGATCACTTCTGACTTTAACGATTCTAAGATCTTTTTCATTCTGAACTTGGTTACAGAAGGTAACAAACACAGAGTGTGACTCGTCCTTGTGTCTTAAGAACTTTACCCATGTCCATCTGCTATAGTCATCTACGATTACTAACCCATACTTCTTCCCACTGACAGAAGCAGTTTTAACTGGTCCAAATAAGTCAATGTGCAGAAGTTCTAATGGCTTAGAGGTAGAAACAACATTTTTGGATTTAAAAGAGGGTTTTGCAAATTTGCCTTTCTGACATGCTTCACACAGAGCATCTGAATTGAACTTCAAATTTGGAAGTCCTCTGACCAGATTGAGTTTGTTAATCTGAGATATTCTTCTCATACTAACATGTCCCAATCTTCTGTGCCAGATCCATTGCTCGTTGTTAACAGACAGAAGACATTTTACGTTCTGACTCTTAAGTTCAGAAAGTTTGATTTTGTAAATGTTGTTTTTCCTCTTACCATTAAATAGGATAGTCCCATCTTTCTGACTAACAGCTTTACATGATTTTTGATTAAAGATTATATCATAACCGTTATCACTTAATTGACTTATGGATAACAGGTTATGCATCAATCCATCAACAAGCAGAACATTATTAATAGAGGGAAGATTTCCGTTACCTACAGTTCCAGAGCCAATTATCTTTCCCCTCTGATCGCCTCCAAAGCCAACGTGGCCTCCAGGCTTAAGTTCCAGGCTTTGGAACATATGCCTTCTTCCCGTCATGTGACGTGAGCAGCCAGAGTCCAGGTACCATGACTGGTGTTTCTGACTTGCTGCTAAAGATATCTGCAACATGTATTATTTTATCCTTAGGTACCCAGATCTTCTTGGGTCCTGATTTGTTAGTCTTACCAAAACTCTGGTTGAATTTTGGTTTCACAAAGTGATTACTACTAGTATATTTGATGTCATGTGTGTGACCATACACAAAGTGTGAATTTAGAGGAGTGTGTTTAATAACTAAATCCATGACATTTTTAGGTGTAGGAACCTTACCTAGGTATCCTATTCCTTTCCTGCCGTTTCCGCTAACTCCATAGATCATTGAAGCCATTCTGCTTCTATCTATGCTTTTAGCAAGGAACTTCTGGAAACTATGATCATACTCCTTAATGATCTCATCAGCGTTGCTGGGAGTTTCAGCAATTGGTTCCTTCTGAGAGTTTTGTAAAGAGTTTTCTAATTTTAAAATTTTATCTCTCAGCTCAGAGTTTTCCAATTTGAGACTCTCAGACTTATTAGAGTCAGATTCAAGAGTCCTTTTCAGGTCTCTGAATTTAGCTCTAATCTGCTGATAACGTTCCAGAATTTCATTTAGGCTTTCAGCAAGTTCAGCCTTTGTAAAATTAACAGCGAAGTTAGGAAATACCTCTTCTGTGTCTGATTCTGAGTCTGAGTCAGAAGCTTCACTGTCATCTGGAATGTTAGCCATAAGCGCTATGTTCGCCCTTTCATCATCTGATTCTGAGTCAGCTTCAGACGAGTCAGAGTCATCCCATGTGGCCATGAGACTTTTCTTCTTCTCTCTTCCAAACCTCTTTTTGGGCTTTTCCCTCTGAAGCTTTGGACAGTCACTCTTGTAGTGACCTTGCTCATTGCACTCGTAGCAGATGATGTCTTTTGTATTTGGCTTCTTGCTACCTGAGGAGCCTTCAGATCTTCTGTATCCAGAGGAAGAATCTGTTCTTCTGTATCTGGAAGAAGACTCGTTCTGATCAGATCTTCTGGGATTCCTGAACTTCTTTTGTCTTTGCTTCCACAGTTGATTTACTCTTCTGGAGAGAAGAGAAAGCTCGTCTTCTTCTGATGAGGATCCATCAGATGTTTCTTCAACTGCCTGCAAAACTTTAGATTCAGATTTTCTGTTAGATTTTAAAGCTATAGGCTTACCTTGCTTCTGAGGCTCGTCAGCTTCCAGCTCTATCTCATGACTTCTGAGGGAGCTTATAAGTTCCTCCAGAGTGATTTTGTTGAGATCTTTCGCCAGCTTCAGAGCAGTAACCATAGGCCTCCACTGCTTGGGTAAACTTCTGATTATCTTCTTGACATGGTCAGCAGTAGAGTATCCCTTGTCCAGAACTTTGAGACCAGCTACCAGAATCTGGAATCTAGAGAACATAGTTTCAATGGATTCAGATTCTTCCATTTTAAACGCCTCATACTTCTGAATGAGCGCCAGAGCCTTTGTTTCCTTGACTTGAACGTTCCCCTCATGCGTCATTCTGAGAGAATCAAAGATGTTCTTAGCTGTGTCTCTGTTGGAGATCTTCTCATACTCAGTATAGGAGATGGCACTGAGAAGGATGGTTCTGGCCTTATGGTGATTCTTGAAGTCACGCTTTTGTTGATCAGTCATTGATTTTCTATCAATCTTCTGACCAGTTGCATTCACAGGGTGCGTGTATCCATCTGTCACCATATCCCACAGATCAGTATCATGTGCTAGAAAGAAGCTTTCAATTCTGTCTTTCCAGTAGTCAAAGTTTTCTCCATCAAAGACTGGAGGTTTGCCGCTGAATCTGTCTCTATCCTCATTGTTGTCATTGCTGAAATGAGAGTTGTTTCCTGCCATAGTGTTTTTCTGACGCTGGATCTTTTACTGACACGGTTAAGTGTTTTAGCTCAGAACCAGGCGCTCTGATGCCAATTGAAGGGGAGAAAAACACAAGAAGGGGGGGGTTGAATTGAAAAACTGGAAACTTAAAGCAAATGACAAGGTATTTTTATCCTGGTTCGTTTGATCTCAAACTACTCCAGTCCACCCGTTCAAGGTGATTTCGCCTCTCTCCAACGAGGTCTTAATTCACTATATTCAACTGAATACAAATCTGCTTTAGCAACTGCTAAAACCTTCTTGATTCAAACCACAATCCGGTTTGTCAAGGCAACACTTTCTTACAAAGGTATAATCAAATGTGTGTGAATGTTTCTACAAAACTATATCACAACTGTGATGTTTACACAAATGAAGCTTAGGATTCTAGGATGCTAAACGCTAATAAAGTATCAGAGTTTGTTGGTTTAGCAAAACTTGTAGAGTGAAGATTATTGTTCAGCTTTGTGCGTGTAGAGAGTTTGGAAGCATTAGCCGTGATAATCTTCAAAGCTTGGTTTATATAGCACTTGAGAAGATGAACGTTGAAGCAAATATTCTTGATTCAATGCTATTAACAAACTTTCCTTTTTGAGCAGATCTTGTCTAGAATGATGCCGTTGGTATTGATTAGCTTTCAATGCACAGTACCGTTGCTTCTTCAATGCACGATCTGGCTTGGCTCATTCTGATTCTGCTTCGCTGCTGATGAACTAATTTGTTTCTGTATCAGAGTGTTTTACTCGCAGTTCTGTTCATCAAGCTTCAGCATGTGCAAGCGTTGATCATCTGATCTTGACGTTCTGATTCAGCAACTTCTGATGCTGATGTGCAAACTCATATTCTGATGCTGAAAACGTGATCTTGCTTATTTTAATCAGCATATCTGCAAGTCAGAGCATAGTAATTTTTAGGCAGCATATAATTCAATCATAAAATATTTAACTACTATATCTTTTCACTTTGTTATCATCAAAACTTAAATATAGGGTACTAGATTCAAACATTGTTCTAACAGAAATAAAGCTACCATGGCGCGTTGATAAGTTGCCCCTGCATTCTTCAGCCCGAACGACATCACTTTGTAACAGAAAGTGCCCCATTGTGTAACAAAAGTTGTTTTCTCCATATCCTCGGGAGCCATTTTGATTTGATTGTAGCCCGAGAATCCGTCCATGAAGGAAAACACTTTATGCTAAGCTGTATTGTCGATCAAGATGTCAATATGAGGTAGCGGGAAATCATCTTTAGGGCTGGCCCTATTCAAATCCCGGTAGTCCACACACATTCTGACTTTGCCATCTTTCTTAGGTACTGGCACAATGTTAGCGACCCATTGAGGATAGGACGTAACAGCTAGGAAGCCAGCATCGAATTGCTTCATTACTTCTGCTTTGATCTTTTCGGACATGTCAGGCCTCATTCGGCGAACTTTTTGCTTGATTGGTGGACAGTCTTCTCTTGTGGGGAGACGGTGAACCACGATGTCTGTGTCTAGACCCGGCATGTCTTCATAGGACCAAGCGAAGATTTCAACATACTCATTCAGCAACTGTACCAAGCGCTCCTTGACTTTTGGTTCCAGGTTGGCACCCACTTGCACCTCCTTCCAATCCTCCTCGGTTCCCAAGTTAACAGCTTCCAATGGTTCTTCATGCGGTAAGATGGCCATTTCCTCTTGTTGCAGAAGTCTGGCTAGTTCCCCGGGTACTTCACAACCTTCGTCATCTTCATACTCGGCTAGATTGACCAGATCTTCAGAGTTATTGAAAGATACAGCAGAATAGTCACCCATGGAATCCGGAGTGGATGGGTACCTGCATTGGTGAGTGTGGGTGTGTGTAAGGGATAGCCATCCTTAAACAAAAAATGCAAAAGGAAAGAAAATGAACATAAGCAGTTTATCAAATGAAAAACGTCCAATGAATCATTAAACATGGCATATGAATATGAAAAATAGTCAAAACCCTTACAAGTGGACCTACATGCCCCGGGCAAGGCATGAGGTGAAAAGATAGTATACAGATTGTTTGAAAGTAAAATATTACAGACCAAATAAGAAATGTTTAACAGGTAAATTACTGATGAATAAAAGTGATGGGGACAAAGTCTTTAGCCTCCCAATTGCTCAATCCTCCTCTGACAGTTGGATAAATCCACTCTTCAAAGTTGCTTTCCTTGTCTTCATCTTCCAGGGCGTTGATTCGGTAAGGAGAAATTTTGATTGGCGCTCTTTCAATCTTTGACTGGCGCATAGCTTTCTGGCCAGCGGCTGTGAAACCTAATCCAAACTTATCAGTCTTATGCGGAAAATCGGGTAACTGCCCCCAAGCTGAATTCTTCCCTTCTTTGATTGCGGCTCTTGCATCCTCCAGAGATGCCATCCTGGCCATCTGTCTTGGTGCCTCAGCTGCCAACTTTGTTACTGCTATTTCAGGAAGAACTTCTTCGAAATGTTGAAACGGTGTCTCAATGAACTCTCCTTCAACCTCCACATACCGGAAAGAATTTAAATGGCTAATCATGTACTCTTCTTCGCCGTGGACAGTGATGATCTTTCCCTTGACAGGATACTTCAGCATCTGATGCAAGGAGGAGGTGACTGCCCCAGCATGGTGTATCCAAGGTCTACCCAGCAGGCAAGAGTATGATGGACGGATGTCCATTACATAGAAAGTGGATTTAAACACCTCAGTACCTATCTTGATGGGAATTTCAACCTCTCCATGGACCATTCTCTTCGACCCATCGAACGCTCTGACGACAATATCACTCGGCTTCAATTCCAACCCTTCGCAATCTAGCCGGTCCAAGGCCTTCTTAGGCAAAACATTCAGCAACGACCCGGTATCAACCAAAACATGTGCAAGGGTGGTTCCGCGACACTCGATTGAAATATGCAAAGCATCATTGTGGTTTCGGCCTTTAGGGGTTAGGTCGGCATCAGAAAAACCTAATCCATTGTCCGCAGTCAGGCTAGCTACGCAATGTTGAAATTGATCCGCAGAGGTTTCCTGGGGCACATGAGTTGCCTTCAGAAACTTAATCAAAGCTTTAGCATGCGCTTCTGAGCAAAGCAATAATGCCAGCATGGAGATCTTGGAGGGGGTTTGCCCCAACTGTTCCACCACATCGTAATCACTTCTCTTGATTATCCTCAAGATCTTGTCCATTTCTTTCTTGGAGGCCTCCGGGATCACCAAGGGTTGAGCCCTCGTCCTCACGGGCTCATCCTGTATTCCCTTTCCTTTATCAGCAATGGTAGGAGAGACAGCACTAGGAATAACAACTTCTTCAATCAAAGGAGTTCTAGCAGAGAGCTTTACTGGTGCAGGGATGACTTCTTTAGCTGATGAGGGTCCAAAGACTGCTCTTGGAGGGACAATCTCTGGAGAAAATATTCTCCCGCTCCTGGTGATTTTGCTGGTGCCCGCAATGTTACTAATGTTGGCTTCTTCATCATCCGAACTTTCTTCAATTACTTCGACTTGCTTGATACCATGGTAGTAGATGTCACCACCATAGTTCCAAGGTATCGACCTCTCAGAAACATAGGGAACAGGCCCTGGCATCGTTATCTTTAAAGGAACAGATTTTGCAGCTAGTGTAATCTTAACTGGCCTTTTGACGGCCTTGGAAAGATTGGCGTGAATGGTTATGATTGAGACATTTTCAACATGAACTGGAACAGCAGAAACTTTTTCGAACAAAATTTGTCGGCTATCCATAAGGCCTTGGATGCCTTTCTTTAATAGCGGACAATCAAACGGCAGAGAGTGGCAACAGTAGCAGTCTTCTTTACATCCCGGGAAGATCCCGGCCCTTAACAAATTCAACTTAATGGTTAGCAGTGGAGTAGTCAGATCACTGACGTCAGCAACATACAAATCCTCCTCAATGGCATTGATATTTTGGCCGTGCTTTGGCATAGGTGCAGATATCACATTAGGCTTCTCTGGAGCGTCAAACTCTACCTCCTTAGCCTCTATCAGGTCTTGGATTTTATGCTTGAGTGCCCAACAATCATTGGTGTCGTGTCCAACACTGTCTGAATGATAGGCACATTTAGCATTGGCATGATAATGCGGGGAGGACATATTTACATTCTTTGGCGCCTCCTTGATGGTGGCAAGATTCAACTTCAATAGATGGGGAAGCACTTGCGCTGGAGTCATATTAATACGGGTGAACTACCGTGGTGGCCTTTCCACCCGTTGCTGATTTGATCTGGACTGGTTATAACGAGGCTGCTCACTCGGAGTGTTTTGAATCATTACGGCTCCCACAGTTGGCCGACGCTCCATCTTCCCTGCTCTTCTCTGAGAATATACCATAGCTGTCTCCTTCTTAAAAGGCTTCTTCTCAACACTTGCAGCAACACCCTTCTGAATCTTTCCTGACTTGATGCCAGCTTCTATTCTTTCGCCGGTTAAGATCAAATCGGTAAACCCTGCGGAAGAGTTACCAATTAGGTGATTGAAAAATGGCCCAGATAGGGTCCCAAGAAACATATCAACGAGCTAACGATCGGTTAAAGGAGGCTGCACCTTGCCAGCCAAATCCCTCCATTTTTGTGCATATTCCTTGAATCCCTCACTTGTTCCTAGTGACATACCCTGAAGTTGGGTACGAGTAGGAGCAAGATCAGAATTATACTGGTATTGTTTATAGAAAGCGGTGGCCAAATCTTCCCAATTTCTGACACTGGTTCCTTATAGCTGATAAAACCACTCCAACTGGGCTCCCGATAGGCTGTCTTGAAAGAAATGAATCCAGAGATTTTTATCTGCCGTATAGGGTTGAATTTTTCTCACGTAGGACCTGAGATGCATTTTGGGACAGGACAGCCCATCATACCTCACAAACACTGGCACTTTGAATTTTGGGGGAATCGCAATTCCGGCGACCAAGCCCATGTCTTCAAAATCTAAACCCGGTACCCTTTGCAATTCCATGGAAGCCAATCTGTCTTCTAAACCCTTGTACTTATCATCAGCTGGAGGATATTGCTGGTCGGAATAATCTTCATCCTCTTCAACCTCTTCTTCCTCCGCATCAGACTCGGAAGGCACCGCAACTCGATCTCTTTTACTAGTCCCTTCATCAGAAGTAGGAGGAAATTCAAGCACTCTCCGAGCTTCTCTGTCAAATCTTCTCCCCAAAGTAGCCACTCCGACCCTCTTTTTCTTCTTCACTGGGTCCTTATTCTCCAGATGAGCCTTGATATCCTCTTGACTTTTAACCAAAGTCATCAAGAGTTGCTGGAACTGTGCATTCTGGGCTTGTAGGTCTTTGACTGTTTGCTCGAGATCCATCCTACTGAAATAAACAGCAGATAGATAAGGAAACCTGGAGTGGGACCTGCTTATGCACATGATGAATGGTATGCTGATGTATGCAATGCATTCAAGGATTTAGGACATTCAAAGTTGTTTCAGACAAAGAAGAACGCACGTCATATTAATAAGAAGAAATTTGTTAGTACATAAATGCCCCATGGGCCAAATGTTACAAAATAAACTTCTTAAGGCAGAAAGACATTGCGCATCCTCTTTGGTGCGATGTAGGTGTTGAGGGCCTCTTGCTCGTGGAGTCGGCGGGTAAGCTCTAGAACCTTCTTTTCACTGGCGTAGTAGCTAGCTTCAAAAGTGTTCCGTTCCTCCTTGAGCTGAATCCAACTTTTCTGCATTTCCTCCCATGATGTAGGCATGTCTGGATGTAGGATAGTGTAGGGAACCTCTCCTTCATTGACGGGCTCTTTAATCACTGGGAGTACATGAGGATAAGGCATCATTAGACTTTGGGCTCGGGCTCGTACCCACTTGAGATAGGGCTCAAGAGGGATGGAGTTCTTGTGTCCCAGAGTCTTGCTATCAACCTTGTTGAGTTTTCCCCAAGCTCTGATGAATCTTTGGCGAAGTCCTTGCGCATCGTTGTCGAAGTCAAAAACTAGGCTAGGAATCAACATGTCATGAGGGCCATCCCTCCGTGCATATCCAAATTGCCTCAAAGCTAGGCAAGGGTTGTAGGTGATACCTCCCCTAATTCCAAGTAAAGGAACATTAGGAAACTCTCCGCAACGATCGACGATGATGACATTTTCTCTGGACCGAGAACACCAATGCACATCAGAATGAGTAAGAGTCATCAATCGTTGGGACCACCTTGTACCTTGGTCATTTTTCAAGACAGATTGTGGAAGGTGCGAAATAAACCACCTTGCGAGGATAGGAGTACAGCACATGAGAACACCCCTCTTTCTCATTGTTCGTGTGTAAAATGAGTGAAGGATGTCCCCGAGCAATGTTGGTATTGGATTTCTGGACAAGAAGATTTTGACGGCGTTGACATCTACCAATTGGTCAGGATTTGGGAACAAGACCAACCCGTAAATAAGGAGTGCCACAATCTCTTCAAAGGCTTGTAGGTCCAATGAGTTCCAACATTCTTGCGCCTTCTCAAACAAGAATTTTGCTAAGAAACCTTTGACGCCACTTCTGGTTTCCCAATGCCCCTTGATGTCAGATGGTTGTAGATGTAATGCTCGAGCAACATCTTCCGGCTTTGGCTCCTTTTCCGTACCGTTGAAGGGTAGTTGATTAAGGATAGGGATTCTTAGGAGTTGAGAAAACTCCTCCAAAGTGGGTACCAACTGATAATCAGGGAAAGTGAAGCAGTGGTGCAGAGGGTCAAAGAACTGGAATAGTACTTTCATCATGTCTTCTTCAATGTTGGTGTTGACAAGGCTGAGCAGTCTACCATGTTTTTCACTGAAGGATGAATTTTCCGGAATTCTTGAGGTGATCTCCTTGAGTTGAGGAGAGATTCTCACAAGGTTGACTTGAATGGTATTTCTGCGAGGGATTTCCATGTCCTACAAAACAAGAACAAAGATGAAGATCCAAAACCCTTGAAATGGTTAGTGAATGCATATGATGTTTTATGATGTTTATGATGTTTATGATGTTTATGATGTATGCACAAAGCATATGTAGAAGCAAATCACACCAAACCCTAATTTCAGGCTTGCATGGGGTTTCATAGGTAAGTACCCTCTTGAGTGTAGTTGGCTTAAAAACTTGTCCTATAAATAGTAATCGGGTTCTAAGGAACTCAATATCACGGGATTGTTTTCAATGTTCATTGTTTTGGTTTAGCCACTTAACTAGCGACCAAAATATTCCAAGAAAACAACCCTCAATGAGTGTAGTATCGAGTATCTACCAACTTCGGACTGCACCAAAGCCGGTTATCTCACTACCCCTAATAAAAGGCCAAGATGGTCAAGTAAGGTTCTAGGTCATTAGTGCTTAGTGACATCACTCAGCGGCCCCGTACTCTCCTTGATTGAACTCAAGGGTTATCGGTACTCACAAATATGTCGCACTAATATAGTTATTGCTTAGACCGTGTCGGTATACCCCGCACAGTTTCCACAACGTATTGCTATCTATGAATGTTTCCCAAAATCCGGGTGGAGGATTGTAGACCCCCAAACAATAGAGCCAAAGTATAAAGCAAGCAAATCAAACAATTAGTCATGCAAGAGGGTGATCTAAGCCCTAAGGTTACTCCACTTTAAAAATTGTCCCCAGCAGAGTCGCCAGTTCTGTGATACGGTGGGAGAACTGACTAGGGTTTTGCGTTTGTTTTCGCAAATGTTTCGGTTGAGCAAGAGTCGCCACCGACTTTTTATTTTATCCTAAGGAAAGGTTTAAAAAGCACAGCAAAAACCTTTGAGATTTTTCTTGGGTTCGGGGAGTAGATTATAGAAAGGGAAGGTATTAGCACCCTTTCTATCCATGGTTATCCATGGGCTCTTAGGTACTTGCTTAGATCAACTTGCCTTGGTTTTCAATTGTTTGAAATGGTGCTTGGTGTGTGGTTTTGAAAATGTTTTGAAAAAGATGCCTTGTATAGGCTACCCTTGTAACAATTCTTTACTCGAATGTTTTACAAAAGGTGTTTTGTCTTTTAAAAAGATGTTTCAAGGTTTTTGAAAGTTTGTTTTGAAAGTGTTTGTGAAGTGGGTTTTGAAATAAGGCAAGTGTTTTCTTTGCAAATTGGCAAGTACTTAAGAGTTATCTACCCTAAAGTTTTCTCAAAGATTTTTGTTTTGCTTTAAACCTTTTGACAATTTTGTTCCACCATTGCATTTGGTGGACAATCTTGTTTTAGGAGATTAAAGGGACGGGCGCGGGTCATCGTTTAGACCATAGTTGCAATAGTGTTAAATGTCTTTGGGCAATTTTTCTTAAAAAAGGGACTTGATCATTTATTTAGGCAACATTTTGAGGGACTATGATCATTTGATTGTTTGTTTTACCCAAAGAAGTTCAACATGCAATATGGTCCAATTATTTGAAGGCAACAAAGTGGAATACCCTAGGGGTGCAAGTGTGAAATGTGTTGTCCATTTTCATGCTTATTTATCTTAAGATTAGGTCCAACTATTTTTGTTCGTTTTATTCGCATACAAACCCTAATTCTAGCATAGTATGTTTAGAAAGCGATAAAGTGCGAAATTTAAATTCCTACGCTATTACATCACAATAATATAGGGAGGGGGGTACAATGTTCAAATGGGGATATATTTTGACAAGAAATTGAATTTAAACTATTACATCATTTGCTTTGAGTATTTACAATATGAACAATTGCATAAATAAATGGAAATTGAAATAAATATGCAAAAAGGTAAAAAAGAATTTTCATGTGTATATATAAAAAAAGAATATTATTTATGTCAAGTAAAAAAAAATGAGAAAAGAATTATTTTTGGAATATTCTCATATTTAGGGTAAAACCCTAATTCTATTAAATAAAACATACCATTTATTTATTATGAACAAATATTTATCTATATATACAAAAATAAAATAAAATGAGGTATTTGTCCAAAAATGTATTTTTTTTATATTAAATATTAATAAGAAAATAAAAGGGGTATACATTTTGTATTTATCCTAAATATATTAATGAACATATGTATATATGTATTATTTTAAATATGTATTATATATATAAATAATAATAATATTTAATATTTTAGAAAATAGTATTTTTTTTAATAAATATTTTCAGAAGGCAAAAATAGAATAAAAATGAAAATAAATGTGTTTTTACATATTTCTTAATATTTTTAACAAAATATATACATTCCTTTATTTATGTATAAATTAGAAGAAAATCAAATAAATACCTAATAAATTAAAAGATGGTGAGGAAAAATATTTTTTTTGTTTTTAATATTATTAACAAAAATAAATAAGTCAGAAATAAAAAAGAAAAGTCAAAAAATCAAGCAAATGGACAAAATGGGCTCAGGGGGTGCAATATCAAAAATATGGTGTGAACAAGAAAATAACACAGGCCCAGCCCACGCAGCATCTTCTTCAACCTTCAGCCAAAAATGTCTCAAAAACGCGCGCTTGTAACAGGGATTCAAACATCCTGATTCTTTGAGCTTTTGCACAAACTTTCAACACAAAACATGTCAAGCATGGAATCACGATTTCAAACATATAAAGAACATCTCCTAACTCTCAAAAATGAGAGAGAATTTTAACAATCCCAAATCTTAACCTAAGTTTTCTGCCATTTTTAAACCTTAAATTCTCTCAACTTAGGCAAAAGAAATGAAAAGTAAAAGAATGTACATGTTCAGTGGCATGAATAGGACATTGTTTATTCACAAACTTAAGGTTAATGATGCATAATAAGAGAGATACGAGTTCACCAAGATATCTGTTCAGCTGAAGTTCTATCTTGCAATGTAGGGACTTTCAGTGCAAGGTGATGATTGGAAAAGCTTCCTTGAGGTCCAGGGATGCTACTCCAATGTTTACTTTGTCTTGAAAGCTTCTGAATCGAGCTAGAGAACTCCACCTGCAAATCAGAAATGTGAAAATGGTGGAAGTGGTTAGAGTGATTACAGGTCGTGCCTTTGCTTTTGGTTAGCTTGCATAGATGGTATGGAAGGTATGTGAACTGGTTTTGGCAAGAATGCTTGAGAGGAATAGAAGTTGGCACTCAAACTGCAGAGGCAACTCTGTTTTTGCAGTTTGATGGTGTTTTTTGGTTTGATGATGTTTGGGAGGCAAATGGCTCGTGCAATAGCTTGGTTATGATGTGTGTAATATGTTTGATAACTTTGTTCTTGTGTCTCTAAGCTGAGATGGAAGTTGGTGTTAGTTATGCCATATATCTTCTAACTTAAGCAAGAAAGGCAACTTGTGTTTCTAGGTCAGTAGAGGACCCCTAATCCTGCTGCAAAGCTTCTCTTGATCAGAGTAATTTGTTCATAATCTTGTGCTAAAGAGATTTGGTTTGTACTTGCTTGATTTACCAATTGGACATAAAGTGAACTTTTGCAAAAATGGATAGTTTACTTTATCTAAAAATGGATTAAACTTGTATACAATACTTGAACTCGTAGAATAACACTTTGACACAATGAACAAGCATTAAATTATTGAGTGTAACTTGGTTTAAGGACCTGTAATCAAGGGCATGCTGGTTTTGAGAAGTTTGCATAACTTATGAACATGAAAAAATGGCCAATTCAAAAGTGAGTTTTTGCTATATTGTGAAATTCGATTCTCCCTAACCATGAGGTTGTTTGAGAAGTTCTTGGACATTTTGGAAAGCTTGGAATGTGTACTACAATCCATCTTTGAAATGCAATTTGAAATTCCAAGTGGAAGTGTATGGAAAATGGCCTTGAAGTTAGGTAGAAAACCTTGTCAAAATAGGTCAAATTTCACTAAGTTAAGAATGGTTTAGTGCCCCTATTCAAAAATTTGTAACTTGAGATACAAGCTTCAAATGAGAAAACTTTGTGAATAAAAGTTGTAGATTATGCAACAAGCTACAACTTTCATGTTTGTACTTTTGTTTGAATCCAAATGGATCATGGTGAAAAAGTGGGGCAAAATTGGAAAAAAATTAGGGTTTTCCATAACTTAGAAAAATTCTAAGTTATGAAAAATTCCATTTTAAACCCTAATTTGCATTTCTTGGTTTCTTGGTGAACAAGTTTCATGATTTGGCAAGTTTTGATGAAAAATGAATCTTGACTCTTGATTTTGACCAAAAAGTCAAAGTTTGACTTTTCAGTATACAGTCAAAATTGATCAATTGACTGGGAAATTCAACTGTCAATCCTGTGTACTTGGGATCTTTTGAGTTTGTTGATCATGTCAAGATAATTCCATGGAGTCCTTGAGTCCATGTGTGAGCTTGGTTTGCCATTGGCTAGGTCAAACAGTCAAAAATTGCCTTTGTGCAGTCAAAACCCTAAAAATGACCATTTTGCCCTTTTGGTGATCTGATCAAATTTCTTGGGGAATTGTGATCCAAACTTGATCAAATGTTCCATATGAGTTCATAATGTTGATGTGGATCAAATTTCATGAGGTTTGACTGTCAATTGGCCACAGTTGACTTCTTCCCCAATACAGTAGGTTTCTAGGTCAACTGTCCAACTGACTGGGCAAAACTTGGAATCAAGACTTGAAACTTGATATGGGTAAACTTGGGAGTCCAATATGAAGCATGAAAGTCATCTTGGGCATTTTAGGTCAAATCATCTTTGTGCAAACACAAACCCTAATTTGAGTCAACAGTGCAAGGGGGGTCTTGAGTAGATGAAACCCTAACTGGATCTTGAGCTTCAAAGGCTTTGTGATGAGAAATCAATGAGAAATGGGAGGGCAAATTTTGGGGTACAACAATGAGGTTGTTGGTTAGCTTGTTTTGAGTTTAGTACAGGTTTGAGTTATTTTGGCTAGCAGGTTTGCTATCAGGTTTGCTTGCAGGTTTGCTACTGGTTGGCTACTGATTTGTTACTGGTTTGCTTGAGTTTGCAAGCAGTTTTGTTTGGTTTTTGGACAAGTTGCAGTTATGCAGTTTGATTTGTTGGCAAACAAGTTTGTGGACTGTAGTTTGCAGTTTGTTTAGGCAGATTTGGCCTTTGTGCAGGCTTGTCAACAGGTTTGGCTTACAGGCTTGAGCCAGCAGGTCTGTTTACTGTGAGTTAGCAGGCTTGTTTTGGTTTTGAGATGCAGGCTGTTGAGTTTGGCCTGTGTGTTTGTAGTTTGTTATGCAGGTTTAGAAGTTTGGTTATTTACAGGTTTGGTGATTGCAGTTTGGAAATGTTTGGCTTGCAGGCTTGCTAGCAGGTTTGCTATGCAGGCTGAGTTTGCAGTTTGTTTGTAATGCAGGTTGAGTTTGCAGTTTGTTTGTAATGCAAGTTTGCTTTGGGCTGTTTGTGTTTGCAAGCAGGTTTAGCAGTTCTGCTCTATCTCTTTCTCTTCTGGACTGTTATACAGTATTTATATCTTTTTGTTTTCTTTTTGCTGTCTTGAAAAAGTAGCCTGCACTCTAGCCAAAACTACAAACCTCTTTTCACTAGGTCTTCTCTTTCTCTCTCTCCCTTCATAGGCATTTTTAATTGCTTATTATATTTAAATTCTGAAAAGTTTGTCTAGTACTGGAAAGTGGTGATAGCTAGGACAAGTCTCTTTGGCTTGTGAATTGCTTTTTCTCTGCATTGTGTACTTGCTGCATATTTTCTGCATTGTGTACTTTGTTGCTTTTGCTAGTTGCTATGCTTCTTGTAACTTAGCTTTGACATGCTTGGTTACTGCAGTTTGAAACTCAGTTTGCAGTATAGTTTGCTTTGTATGCAGCCTTGTACCTTTGTATTTGAACCATGTTTTTGCATCTAGTTTGACATGCTTGCATTTTATATCTTTTATTTTTCTCTCTGTGAACCGAGAAGAGCAATCTTCTTGTGATTTGCAGAGAGGAAAATAATAATATGATGAACATAGCATTCTGATTCCAGCCAACAAACTTTAATGATGATTTTTCTTTTTATCTGCTTGAAAATTCTTTTCAGTTAATTGCGCTGATTTATTTTTCTTCTGTCTTTTGCAGGTAAGTACCAGTTGGATGATAGAGGGAGCAGTAGAAGTAGAAGTCAAAGATCTTAGGATATTAGGCTTAGATTTATTTTTCCATTTATTATAAACAAATATTATTGTAAATACTATAAGTTGTAATCTTACAATATTCGAATAAAATTTGTAACAACGTTTGAAATAAATAAATAAAAGTCTTTGTCAAATATCTTCCAACTTTTCCTTGCATTGTTTATTTAATTATTTAAGACTCTTAAATCAAAATAATTCAAACTGTATCCCAATAATTTTAATCCAGATAAATTAAATAATCAACAAACTTTGCAGTCTCGTAACCTTGCATTGTTCACAATACGCATGGTATTCCAATTAACACATGCCTTGTACAATTAAACAAACAAGCATTCCATAAACCTTTCACTCCACTGATCAAGCAAATGCCTTAAGGTTCCAAACAAAATAATCTTGAACAAGCGTAAAAATAATGTAACAGTTAACTGAATTGCTGAGGATTTAGTTTCTTCTGAGAAATGCGAGCGAAAACCCTAATCCTAGATTACTGCCAAAGAAAGATCTGTCTGATCGATTCCTGAGTCAATCTTAACAAATCATAGAAAACCCTAATTCTGGATTGACTGATAAAGAAAAGTATGTTTGACCGATTCTCGAGCCAATCTTAAAAATCAGAGAAAACCCTGGGGTTGTGATTTCTTGTGAAAAAGGGAGGGCAAATTTTAGGATACAACATTATCTACCTACTCAAATGTCTTTCTTATGCATTTTTTATTCCTTTGACATTGTTGACTTGCCATTGATTTAGTAAGCATCCCTATCTTTGGATGTAAGCGGGACGGGCGTGGGTCATCGTATAACCATGATAGCAATGTTGCCAAGTAACTTAGCATTTTTTAGGGACCAAGATCATTTGTTTAGGCAACCTTTGAATAGCGTCATCGAGGGGCTATGATCTTATATTTGTTTTGTTTTGCCAAGATACTTTGCATGCATAACATGGACATTTTATTTTAGGCAACCAAGTGGGAGAGACCCTAAGGGTGCTTGTGTGCAAAGTGTATCATTTTCATGCTTTTGTCTTGTATTTAGGGTTTTCTATTTTTCTTTGTTTTTGTTCTTGTCATGCAAGCCCTAATTACTAATCATGGTATAAAAGCGATAAATTGCGTAAATGTAAATATACTAAGCTATTACAATAATTATTATGGGAGGGGGATACAAGTTTGAATGGGGATTTTGCACAAATATGAACCTAAATATATTATTACAACCAAATCGAATATTGCGCGAATTAAATAAATATAAGGCAAGTATTTAAAATGCAATGCAATGGGTTCATGTAAAAAAATGTTTTGTGTCTTGTTTTTGTATGAGAAAAATAATTAATTTAAACCCTAAAAAAAGGAAAAAATAATATTATTTTTGGAGGGGGTTAAACCATAGTTTTTATTGTAAAAGAAAATAAGGTTTTATTTATTATCTTGTATATTTTTTTGTATAAAAGAAAAATAAATAATATTGTGTTTAAATATTAAAAATTAAATATGTATAGAAAATAAGTATTTATGAGTATAAATAGTATAATAAAAATATTAAGTATTTTTTTATTATATTTACAAGTTATTTAAAAAAATAAGTTCTATTTATCAAAATAAACTATTTTTCATGTGAGAAAATAATAAATAAAATAAATAAATAAAAGTGTGAAAATAAATAAATCAATTTTTAATATTTTTTATCATTTAGAAAAAATAAACAAAAGTATTAAATATGAAAATATGAAAGGAAATACAAAAATATAAAAAGCTAGTCAGAGGGGTGTAAATAGCAAGTCAGGGGGGTGCAAATAACAAAAACAAAGAGGCCCAGGCGCCAAAAAGCCCAGAACACTTCATCCCTGTCCTTCATTCTCTTCCCTGCGCGTGTTTTCCAGTTCAAACTATATCTTGCTTATGCTTGCATAAAAACAAAAACTCATAACATGAAAAATGTGGCATTTGAGCTCACGATTCCAACCATATAAATTATGTGACCTAACTCTTAAAGATCAAAGAGAATTTTTGAATCCCTAATTCGTGACCTAACTTTTTCAGAGTTTTCAATCTTCAAATTCTCTTAGCACAAGTAATATAAATGAAAAGTAATGATATGTACAGCTTTGTTATGATGAGAGCTACATTTTTCCTTCACAAATCGTGGCTTGAGGTTGCCTAAATAAAGAGATGGAGTTTAAGAAAATACCTCCTTCAGTTGGAATCGTGCAGGACAATGTACGGACTTTAATGGAGGTCTGGTGATTGTTTAAGCTTCCTTGAACTTCCGTGAACCTATTCCAATGCTTATCTTGCTCTGAGGATGGTTGGAACTTCCTGACCAAGTCCAACAGCAAGCTTCCAAATTGAAAATGGTAGATGCTGAAACAGGGATTATAGAACCAGGGAATTGGCTTGGATTGATTAGGTAGCAAGTGTATGAGATGCTTGAAGTGATTAAACACAAAACGCACGAGCCAAATGAGAGTTGGTTGTGCTTTTGCAGAAGCTCTGTGTTTTGGCAGAATTTTGGTGTTTTTGAGTTTGAGAGAGTTTCAAGTCCAAGAAAAACGTGTTATGCCTTGTACCAAGTTTGCAAATATGTATAGAAGTGATCCAAAGTCAGCTTCCCAACAGATCTATCAATGCTAGCCTTTTTGCTCACTTTCTTGTACTTGAAGCAAAGTTGACATGACCAATCCCACATGCTTGTACTAGCTTGCTTGAGGGCTGAAATGAGTTGGTACACATTTATTGAGAGCTGTGAAATTTGCTTGTATCAAGGGGACAGGTTCAATGCTCAAGATTGACAAAGTTGCAAAAGTTCCTCTTTATGAAAATGGCAATGTGAACTTTTTGCCCAAAATGGAAATGCATCTTGTGTAAAGCTTCAAAAGAAAAGATAAAGGCTTTAGCTTCTGAGTATGCATTTAATTATGGAGTGTGTAGCAAGCTTAGGACCTGTAAAGTAAGATATAACCAGCATAGATTTGATTTGCAACTTTATGCTATGTGAAAATGGCTTGATCAAAAGTGAGAAAATGCCAACTTCCCTTCTTCGATTCTCCCTACTCAAAAATGATCTTGGAGAGTTCTAGGACATTTTGGAAAGCTTGCAATGTGCTCTATAATCCATATTTGAAATGCAATTCTAGATACCTCTTGGAACTAGGTGAAAAATTTCCATGAAGTTGGGTCCAAAACCTGCCTAAATTAGGACAAAATTTCACTAAGTTAAGAAGTTTATGGACCTATGTTCACAAATTCATAACTTGAGATCCAAGCATCTTTAGGGAAAACTTTATGAAGAAAAGTTATAGATTTCATGGAGGACTACAAATTTCATGTTGGGAACTTTTCTTGAATCAAAATGCATCATGGTGAAAAAGTGGTGAAAAGTTGGGGAAAAATAAGAACATTTTTATACTTAGAAAAATTCTAAGTTATGAAAATTTTCAAATAAAAACCCTAATTTTCAAATTTGAGTTTCTTGGTGAACAAGTTTCATATTTTGACATATATTGATGAATTATGACCCTTGGTACTTGATTTTGACCAAAAAGTCAAAGTTTGACTTTTCAGTATACAATTGACTTTTGATCAGTTGACTGCAAATTTCATTTGTCAATCCAATGAACTTGAGATCTTTTGAGCCATGTAATTAGGTCAAGATGATGCCATTGAATCCTTGAAATCATGCTTGAACTCAATTGGTCATGGGCTAGGTTAAAAATTAGAAATTGCCCTTTCTCAATCAAAACCCTAATTTTGACCATTTTGCCCTTTTGATGATTTGATCAAATTTCTTGAGGAGTTGTGATCCAAACTTGATCAAATGGTACATATGAGTCTAAAATGTTGATGTGGATCAAAAATTATGAATTTTGACTGTAAATTGGACATGGTTAACTTTGTTTCCCAATACAACTGATTTTTAGGTCAATTGTCTAATTGAATGATCAAAAATGTGGTTTAAGGCCTGAAACTTATCATGAGCAATCCTAGGGGTCCAAAATGATGTATGAAAGTCACATGAAGCATTGGTGGTCCAAAAATCCTTGTGCAAACTCAAACCCTAATTTTGGGTTATCAGTGCAAGATGAGATGTCTTGAGCTGACCAAACCCTAATCTTGTCTTGAGTCCAAAAAGTCTTGTGAGAAAAGTCTTGATAAATGAGAGGAAAAATTTTGGGGTACAACAACCGCCCTTTCGGGTTTTCAGTCCACCGGGATACCCTTTTTTGTCCAAGCCGCCTTTTCAGGTTTTTGACTTGCCGAGTGTACAGATTTTTTTTCATTTTCATCCCTTATTTTTGCCCGAACCCTTTTGGTTCGCTGGGAAGCCCTTTTTTTTGCCTAGGCCAGTCAACCTAGCGGGTCTTTGATTAGGCGTAGTATTTTTTCACTATGTCTGCATTGACGGGGTGAGGAAGGTCGTTACCATCCATGGTGGTTAGAATCATAGCTCCTCCTGAGAAAATGTTCCTAACCACAAATGGTCCTTCGTACGTAGGGGTCCATTTACCCCTGGGATCACCTTGCGGCAGTATGATGCGCTTGATCACCAGATCCACGACTTGATACTCTTGTCGTCTAACTTTCTTGTTAAATTCCTTGATCATCCACTTTTGATACGTCTGACCATGACAAATAGCAGTAAGTCTCTTTTTGTCGATTAAGTTCAGCTGATCAAGCCGGGTCTGGATCCAGTCGTCTTTGCCCAAACCTGCATCCTTCATAATCCGAAGAGAGGGTATCTGGACCTCAATGGGTAAGACTGCTTCCATGCCATACACCAAAGAGTAGGGTGTTTCCCCTGTTGAAGTCTGTGCTGAGGTTCGGTACCCATGAAGAGCAAATGGTAACATCTCGTGCCAGTCTTTGTATGTCACTGTCATCTTCTGCACAATCTTATTGATATTCTTATTAGCCGCTTCGACAGCCCCATTCATCTTCGGCCGGTAAGGAGAAGAGTTGTGATGTTGTATCTTGAACTGCTTGCAGAGCTCGGTGATCATTGTATTGTTGAGATTCGTACCATTGTCTGTAATGATCCTCTCTGGTACACCATACCGACAGATCAAATTGTGCCAAATAAACTGTGCCACGATGTTCTTGGTCACTGTAGCAAAGGAAGCTGCTTCAACCCACTTTGTAAAGTAATTAATAGCCACCAGAATGAAATGATGCCCGTTGGACGCAGTAGGTATGATCTCGCTGATCATGTCGATGACCCATATTGCAAAAGGCCAAGGTGCCGTCAAGACGTTTAGAGGAACTGGAGGTATATGCACCTTATCAGCATAGATTTGGCATTTACGACAGGTCCGAGAATGTTGATAACAATCGGCTTCCATGGTAGACCAATAATATCCTGCCCGAAGGATCTTCTTTGCCATAGTATGTCCACTGGAATGAGTTCCGAAAGTACCCTCATCGCAGTAAGGTTGAATCATGGTTACGCTTGTAAAGAAAACCATTACTGATGAAGAACTTCGCAGCGAACCTCCTTAGAAACTTCTTATCATTAACAGATGCACCCTCGGGGTATTCTTGAGCCTCAAGATACCTCTTCACCTCGTGGAACCAGGGTTTATCTGTTACCTTTTCAGTCTCAATATCACAGCAATGTGCAGGTTCGTCCAACCTCTCGATGGTAATCTGGGGAGCTTCATTGTCCCATCTGACCTTGAACATAGAAGACATGGTAGCTAGCGCGTCCGCTAACTGATTCTCCTCTCTGGGGAAGTGTTCAAAGGTCATCTCCCCGAAGTTCGGAAGTAACGTCAATACATACTCTTTATAAGGAATAAGATTTGGGTGCTTCGTATCCCACTCGCCTTTGATCTGACTGATCACTAGAGCGGAATCTCTGAATACACTCAAGAACTTAATCCTCAGGTCAATAGCTGCTCGGAGGCCCATGATGCACGCTTCATACTTCGCCATATTGTTGGTGCAGTTAAAACATAATCGGGCAGTGAATGGAGTATGACAGCCTTCAGGAGATATGATAACAGCGCCAATGCCATTACCTAAAGCATTTGAAGCTCCATCAAAGTACATAGACCATTGGGATCCTTCCTCAGGTCCTTCATCCGGTCCAGGTTCTTCACAGTTGGTCACCAACATGATGTTCTCATCCGGGAATTCGAAGTTCATGGATTGGTAGTCGTCTACAGCCTGATGTGCCAAATGATCTTCCAACACACTTCCCTTGATTGCCTTTTGGGTCGTGTATTGGATGTCATACTCAGTTAAGATCATCTGCCATCTTTCTATTCTTCTAGACAAGGTAAGCTTTTCGAAGATATACTTGATTGGATCCATCTTTGATATCAATAGAGTAGTGTGAGTCAGCATATACTGTCTCAGCCGGCGAGCAGCCCATGCCAAGCGCAGCAAGTTTTCTCAAGCAACGAGTATCGGGTCTCGCAGTCGGTAAACTTTTTGCTAAGGTAGTAAATAGCATGCTCTTTTTGGCCAGACTCGTCATGCTGCCCCAACACACACCCCATCGAATAGGTGGCTCTTGTAGGTATTCCTTGATCCTTTCGAAAGCGGCCTGACATTCAGAGTTCCATCTTACCACGTGATATTTCTTCAGTAACTTGAAGATTGGTTCACAAGTAGCAGTCAAGTGTGAAATGAATCGGGAAATGTAATTCAGACATCCCAGAAAGCCTCTGACTTCTTTTTCTGTTCGGGGAGCTGGCGTCTCCTGTATATCCTTCACCTTTGCGGGATCCACTTGAATACCTTTATCACTAACGACGAAACCCAGCAGCTTACCAGACCTTACCCCGAAGGTGCACTTGTTCGGGTTTAACCTCAGCTTGTACAACTTCAACCTATCAAATACCTTCTGGAGATGGTCAAGATGTTCTTCTTCAGTCTGGGATCTTGCAATCATGTCGTCAACATATACCTCAATCTCATGATGAATCATATCGTGGAACAAAGCGACCATGGCGCGCTGATATGTTGCCCCAGCATTCTTCAATCCGAAAGGCATTACCTTGTAGCCAAAAGTACCCCATTGTGTAACAAAGGTTGTCTTTTCCATATCCTTGGGAGCCATCTTAATCTGATTGTAACCAGAAAAACCATCCATAAAGGAGAAGACCTTATGTTGTGCGGTGTTGTCAACCAGAACATCGATATGAGGCAGAGGGAAATCATCCTTGGGGCTTGCCCTGTTCAGATCCCTATAGTCCACACACATATGGACTTTCCCATCTTTCTTAGGCACCGGAACCACGTTGGCAACCCACTGTGGGTAAGAAGTAACTTCTAGAAAACCAGCATCAAACTGTTTCATGACCTCAGCTTTGATTTTCTCAGACATCTCTGGGCGCATTCGGCGAACTTTCTGCTTCACTGGAGGACATTCTTCTTTAGTTGGCAAGCAGTGAACCACAATATCGGTATCCAACCCAGGCATATCTTCATAAGACCATGAAAAGATCTCAACATAGTCACGCAACATCTGTATTAGCCGTTGCTTGACACTAGACTCCAGATTTACACCGATCTTGACCTCTTTCTTATCTTCTTCTGTACCCAGATTTACCGTTTCCACTGGCTCTTCATGCGGCTGTATGGCCCTCTCTTCCTGAAGTAACAATCTGGCAAGCTCTCCAGGCACTTCACAATCATCCTCACCTTCGTCCTCGGCTTGGTTGATCGGATTTTCGAAGTCATAATTGGCAGTAGCAGAGTCGTTATCAGTGGGATCCAGAGTGGATGTGGACCTGTATTATGATATGTGAGTGTGTGTAAGACAAATAGCCATTTTGATAAAGTGCAAGATAAAAAGGAAAAACAAGGAGCGCAAAATTTGTAACGCAAGAAAACATCCAATGCTTTTATTGATGATATATGGAAATGATACATAGTAAGCCCTCAAACAAAGCCACGGCGTCTCGGGCAAGGCACCGGGCCGTAAAGTTTTAAACTGTCTGTTGCAAATCTCAAAACAAAAGTCTATTACTGTGTAATAAAAGAAATGGGCACGAAATCCTTCACCGTCCAATTGCTCAGTCCACCATCAGTAGTCGGGTAAATCCAGCTGTCAAACTCAGACTCTTCATCATCATCTTCAATTGCATACACTTTCGGATTACTGATACGCATGGGAGGTCTTTTAATCTGCGCACGCCGAACATCCCTTTGAGCTTCTGCAGTAAAACCCAAACCAAACTTGTCAGTTTTGTGTGCGAAGTCAAGGAGTTGTCCCCAATTTGCACACCCGCCTTTTTCAATAACAGCCCGGGCATCCTTGAGGGAAGCCATCTTCATTGGAGGATCTTCAGCAACAGTTTCAGTCGACGCCAGAGTCTGGGGGACTTCTTCAAAGTGCTGACACGGGGTTTCAATGAACTCCCCATCCATCTCCACATACCGAAAAGAGTTAAGGTGGCTCACCATGTACTCCTCTTCTTCTCGTACTGTAACAATTTTCCCCTTTACTGGATATTTTAACATCTGATGGAGCGTGGAAGTCACTGCCTCAGCCTTGTGAATCCACGGGCGACCCAACAAACAGGAATAAGATGGTCGGATATCCATCACATAGAACGTAGACGCAAAAGTCTGGGAACCAACCTTAACAGGGACATCCACCTCTCCATGTACCATCCTCTTGGACCCGTCAAAGGCCCTAACCACAATATTACTTGGCTTCAGAACCAACCCTTCACAATCCATCCGATCTAATGCTTTCTTGGGTAAAACATTTAATGAGGACCCAGTATCCACCAGCACGTGGGCCAAAGTAGTGCCTCTGCACTCGATCGAGACATGCAGAGCATCATTGTGATTCCTTCCTTTGGCAGTCAAATCTGCGTCGGAGAAACCCAACCCATTGCCAGCGATCAAACTAGCCACACAGTATTTGAATTGATCTGCAGATGTTTCCTGCGGCACATACGCGGTTTTAAAGAAAGCAATTAAAGCCTTAGCATGGGCTTCTGAGCACAACAATAAAGATAACATGGAGATATTTGACGGGGTGTTCCCCAGCTATTCGACTATGTTGTAGTCGCTTTTCTTGATGATTTTCAGAGTTTCCTCTATCTCCTATCTAGAGGTTTCTACAATAATCTTCTTTGGTGCCTCCATTCGGGCAGGCTCACTGGTGATCTCTTTGCCCCGAGCTTCAGATGACTCGGCGACAGGGGTAATGATTGGAACATGAACAGGGACAGTAGCAGATGTTTTGGTAGGTGGAATGACAACAGGCTTTTGAATAGTCGGAGGAGAAATCTCAAGAGAGAAGAGTCTTCCGCTTCGGGTGACTTTGCTAGACCCAACAATATTGCTGACATCAGTATCAGCCTCTTCAACCTTCAAGTCTTGTTTGATCCTGTTGTACCCCAAAATTTGCCCTCTTATTTTATCAACATTTCTCATCACAAGACCCTTTGAACTCAAGATCAAGCTAGGGTTTGCTCTGCCCAAGACATCTCCTTGCACTGTTGACCCAAATTAGGGTTTGAGTTTGCACAGGATTTTTTTGGATTTCTAATGCTCAAAATGGCTTTCATACTTCATGTTGGACTTACAAGATTACCTCTACCAAGTTTCAATCCTTGAATCAAATTTTTGCCCAGTCAATTGGACATTTGACCTAGAAATCAACTGTATTGGGGAAAAAGTTAAATGTGGCCAATTTACAGTCAAACCTCATAAATTTGGACCCACATCAACATTATGAACTCATATGAACCATTTGATCAAGTTTGGACCACAACTCCATAAGAAATTTGATCAGATCACCAAAAGGGCAAAATGGTCATTTTTAGGGTTTTGACTGCACAAGGGAAATTTCTGATTTTTGACCTAGCCAATGGCAAATTTGGTTCAATCATGGATTCAAGGACTCAATGGCATCATCTTGACCTATTCACAAGGTTCAAAAGATCTCAATTGCATTGGATTGATAGATGAATTTTTCAGTCAACTGATCAAAATTTGACTGTACACTGAAAAGTCAAACTTTGACTTTTTGGTCAAAATTAAGTGCCAAGGGTCATTTTTCATCAATATGTGTCAAAAAATGAAACTTGTTCATCAAGAAACCCATTTTTGCAAATTAGGGTTTAAAGTTGAAAATTTTCATAACTTAGAATTTTTAAGTTATGAAATTTTCTTAATTTTTCCTAACTTTGCCCAATATTTTCACCATGATGCAATTGGATTCAAACAAAAATTCCAACATGAAAGTTGTAGTCCTCCACAAAATATACAACTTTGATTCACAAAGTTTTCCCAAAATAAGCTTGGATCTCAAGTTATGATTTTTGGAACAAGGGTCCCTAAAACTTTTAACTTAGTGAAATTTTGCCCTAGTTTAGGCAGGATTTTGACCTATCTTCATGGCCATTTTTCACATAGTTACACTTGGAATATCAAATTTCATTTCAAAAATGTATTGCATAGCATGTTGCAAGCTTTCCAAAATGTCCAAGAACTCTCCAAACTCATTTGTGGTTAGAGAGAATTGAAGGCTTGAAGTTGGCAAAAACTCACTTTTCATCCATGGCATGTTCATGTTGATACAAATTGCAATTTCAAGTAAACTTGCTTTGCACTAGATTACAGGCCTCAAAACCATTCCACACTCAATAATTAAGTGCAAAACCATTGGTCTAAGGCATTGTTTTGGTCATTAGGACATTACACACAAGATTAACCCTTAAATAGAAAAAGCAACATTACCATTTTTGCTTAAATCTTGCTTTATGTCAAAACTGATTTCTTGAGCATTGGTCCATATCTCATACAGCAAATCAAATCCACAAATTGGAGGGGCCAAGGGCAAAGTGTGCAAGGTGATGGATAGCCTGTACAGGCCTGCTACACATCATTTCTCATGTTTGCTTAAAATACAAGAAAGATATCCAAAACACTAGAACTGGAACATCTGTGAAAACTAACTTGTGCAAGCATTTGAGACAACTTTCTCACATCCCCTTGAACCAGAAACACGACTCTTTGAGCCCTCAAACATCCCATAGCTCAAAATCACCTTCCATTGGCAAAACAGGGCAGCAGCTGTAACTTGACTTCCATAGCACAATTTGCTCATGCGTTTTGCCCCAAACCTGTTCAAACACCTTCCACACAACTCATCCAAGCTATCCCAAACCTTAAACACCAACTGTAACTCCATTTATATGGTTTGCCATTTTCAATTTGAGCTTGTGCAGGTTGAGTTTTGTAGGCTTGTTCAAGCATATTCAAAGCAAGCAAGGCATTGGAGAAGGTCAAGTGAAGTTCAAGCAAGCTCCAAAACATCTCAGGCCTTGTTGAAAAGCTCCACATTGCCATACACGAAGTCAACTGAAACAGGTTTTTATCAACTTCCTATCTCTCTATTTAGGAACATTTAGACTTAGGTTTGTGAATAAGAAATGTAGTATTCATTGCCATGAAGTTGTACATATGCTCAGTTTTCATTTTTATTAAGCATGCTAAGAGAATTTGATCCATGAACATACTGAAAAAATTAGGTTAGATTTTAGGGCCAGAGAAATTATCTCTGGTCTTTGAGAGTTAAGATTAGTTTCTTATATGGTTAGATTCATCTTGAAAAGCTCTACAACTTTGATGTTATGTGTTTTTGCAATAGAGCTCGTATGTAGGATCTAGCAGTTGTACAGGGCGCGCGCGAAATTTTGGACAAAGGTTGAAGATGAAGTCTGGCTTGGGCTGGGTTTTGCTTCTTTTGATTTTGACACCCCCCTTTTGCTTTTTGCACCCCCCTGGCCCAATTTCTTTACATTTTTGTATTTTTATATTTATTTTCATTTTCTGATTTTGTTTTATATTTTTTCAAACATAAAAATATCCAAAAATATTTTCATAAAATTTTCACATTTATTTTTATTATTTTTTTTAGACATAAAAATAATTATTAGGGAATATATACTTTTATTTTATTTAATAAAAACTTATAAATATTATAGAAATATTATATATTTTATTTTTATTATTCATACCTATAAAAATAATATTTTTCTCATATACTATCATTTTTTCTATATACTTGTATATATTTTATTTTATTTATTGTACATATTTAATATAATTAATATATATATATATATATATATATATATATATATATATATATATATATATATATATATATATATATATATATATATATATATATATATATATTAATTATATTAAATATGTATACTTTTATTTTATTAGACACTTTAGAATAAAAAACATAAAAATATTACACTTTTATTTTTATTATTATTTATACTTAAAAAATATTTTTTCTAAATATATTTTATTTTTTGTATATACACCATTTTATTTTATTAATATATTTATTTTCTTAAAGAAAATTAGGGTTTTACCCTTAACCAAATAAAATTAATCTTTTTATTTATTTCTTTCTTTTTACATTAAATATTTTTACATACATAAAAATAAACAAAAACCTTTTTGCATAATTCATATTATTTTGTATATTTATTTAATTTATTTATTAAAATATTATTCATTTATTATTTAGGCCATTTGATTTAATTTGGATGTAATAGTAAAACTAGGGTTTTAATTTCTTGTCAAATAATCCCCATTCAAAAATTGTATCCCCATCCCCATAATCATATTGTAATAGTGGTAGATTTATTTTGCGCACTTTATGCTTTCAATTATGCCATGATTAGAGATTAGGGTTTGTATGCAAAAATCCAAAATTAACAAATAGTTTGACCTAATGCAAAGACAAAAATGCATGAAAATCAATACACAATGCACACTTGCACCCCTAGGTTTACATCCACTTGTTGCCTTAAAACTGGGCCATGTTATGCATGTTGGGTACTTTGGCAAAACAAAAACAAAACAAAAGATCATAGTCCCTCGATGACGCTATCTTGGTTGCCTAAATAAAATGATCAAGTCCCTCGGAAAATTGCCAAAAATACTTAACACAATTTCTATCATGGTCTATACGATGACCCGTTCCTGTCCCGTTTAACATCCTAACACAAGGTTGTTCACCAAATGCAATGGTGAAACAACACTGTCAAAAGGGTTAAAAACATATAGGAAAGATCTTTGAGTAAAATAGGGTAGACAACTCTTAGTTACTTGATCAAAGCTTGCAAAACATCCTTGCTATTTTCAAAACACACTTCACAATACAATTTCCAAATCAAACTTTCAAACATTGAAATCTCTTTCAATAGAAAAAACATCTTTGTATACATTCAAACAAGAATCATTACAAAGGTTGCCACAACGATGGCCTCTTTCCAAAACATCTTTCAAAACCACACACAAAGCACCATTTCAAACAATTGAAAAGCAAAAGCAAGTGATCTAAACAAGTAACTAAGAGACCATGGATAACCATGGATGAAAAGGGTTCTTGCACCTTCCTTTTTCATAATCTACTCCCCGAACCCAAGAAAACATCTCAAAGGTCTTTCCTGTGCTTTTTGACCTTTCCTTAGGATAAAATAAAAAAGTTGGTGGCGACTCTTGCTAAACCGAAACATTTGCGAACACAAATGCAAAACCTCAAGTCAGTTATCCCACCGTATCACAGATCCCATGATAATACACATCGGCCCCATAGTGCCATGGGACAGCCTTATCCGAAGTGTAAGGGATAGGACCAGGAATAGTAATGATTAATGGAGCAACTCTTGGAACAGATATAATCCTAACATACTTTCTTGAGGAAGCCTTGGAAGGATTGGCGGAAATGGTTATTATGGAAGCATCTTCAACAGGAATAAATGGAACCAAAATTTTCTCGAACAGGATCTCTTTGTTATCCATCAGGCGCTGAACACCTGACTTCAATAAATGGCAACCAGTAGGTAGGATGGAACACAGATTGCAACCTTCGCCACAGCCTGGAAATAAACCGGCTGATAATAAGTTCTTCTTTACTGTCATCAACGGAGTAGAAACATCTTCCACAGAGGTCACAAATGAATCATCATCCACAGCATTTACTCCATGCTTGGGCATAGGAGCAGTCATGCCATTAGGCTTTTCTGGCGCGTCAAATTCAATCTCTTTAGCTTCAATCAAATCTTGCACTTTATTCCTCAAGGCTCGACAGTTGTTTGTATCATGCCCTGGGCTATCTGAGTGATAAGCACAGCGGCGTTTGGATTATACAGCGGTGATGTAGTACTGGGATTCTTCGGAGCCTCCCTCAGACTTACCAGATTAGTTTTCAACAATTGTGGCAAAATTTGAGATAGAGTCATACTGAGCCGAGTATACTGTCTTTGTGGCCTCTCTACTCTTTGCTGATTGTTGCGTTGTGGGGCAATAGTTGGTCTTGATATTACTACTGCATTGACTGATTGGCGGTGTTCAGGACGGTTTTGGCTCCTTGAGTTGTATACTGCACTAACTTCTTTTCTGAAAGGCCTCCTCTCTGTACTTAACAAAGAAACTTTCTGTATCTTGTCACTTTTAATACCAGCTTCAACTCTCTCCCCAGTCAAAATCAATTCAGTGAACCCAGACGATGAACTCCCGATCAAATGATTAAAATATGGACCAGACAAAGTCCCAAGAAACATATCCACCAACTCCTTATCAGACAGAGGGGGTTGGACCCTTCCAGCAAGATCTCTCCATTTCTGAGCATAGTCTTTAAAACCTTCGCTCGCACCCATAGACATACCTTGAAGTTGAGTACGCGTGGGAGCAAGATAGGCATTATACTGGTATTGCTTATAAAAAACGGCAGCAAGGTCCTCCCAGTTGCGGACATTAGCTCCTTCCAGTTGATAGAACCATTCAAGTTGAGTCCCTGATAGACTATCTTGAAAGAAATGAACCCAAAGGTTACTATCAGCAGTATAGGGTTGAATCTTTCTGACATACGAGCGAAGGTGTAGCTTCGGGCAGGATACCCCACCGTACTTAGCAAAGACGGGAGCTTAAAACTTGTGTAGGATCACCACCCCAGATGCCAAACCCAAATCTCCGAAGTCTAACCCAGGTATCTTCTGGATCTCCATTGCACTCAATCGGTCTTCAAGTTGCTTATATCTATCCTCAGCAGGAGGATAATGGTCCTCATCAAAATCTGTGTCATTATCAGAGACCACAGGACTAGGCCCCTTTCTTTCCTCTTGATTCTCTCCCCCTCCAAATGAATGGGACAAATCAGTTTCCTGTCGCAAATTTTTCCCGAACCTGCGACCCATATTCAGGAGGACCACCTTCTTCTTCTTTTTCTTCTTCTCTTTCAAGATGAGAGACGTCAAATCTTGCTGCCCTTTGGCCAAATTCAAGAACAGCTCCTGGAACTGAGCATTCTGAGCCTGAAGAGCCTTGATGGCTTGATCAGTAGGTGTTTCAAAAGACATGATTGCTGAAATAAACAGCGAAGAAGATAAGAAACCTGTAATGGTACCTGTGATGAGGTGCATGATAATGAAATGCGTATGAAATGATTTCAAAGACTTCGGAAGATTCAAATTTGTAAACCAAAATAAAACACACTTTATTAGATTAAACTGGTAACAATGTTTAACAATGCCTTTAAGGAGTTACAAAAGAAATACTGAAAAGCAAATCTAAACTAGAAACAATAAAAGACATCAAAAATCCCATGGTCATTTTCCCTTCGTGTTGACATAATCGTTGATTGTCCTTTCATTCTCAAGCTGCCTTGTAAGCCTCAAGATCTTCCGTTCTTGCTCATGATATTTCTCTTTGTAGGTATCACTTTCTTTCTTCAACTGGATCCAAGACTTATTCAATGCCCTAAGATCAGTAGGCATATATGGATGGAGGACTGTATAAGGAACCCCTTCTTCATTAGTATGCTCTACAATCACCGGCAAAACAGCTTCATATGGCATCCCCAGCTTTTGAGCACGGACTCGAACCCACTGGAGATAAGGCTGCATCGGGAGGGAAGTCTTCAATCCTAGCTCATGTGGGTTAGACCTGTTTACCATGCCCCAAGCTTGTATAAACCTGCGGCGATGTCCCTCAACAACCCCCTTGTAGTCAAAGACAATGTCTGGAAGAAGCAGCTCATGGGGACCGTCTCTCCGAGCGCGTCCAAAATGTCGTAAAGCCAAGCAAGGATTGTAGGTTATTCCCCCTCTAATTCCAAGAAATGGAACATTAGGGTATTCCCCACATCGATCAATAACAGCTACTCTTTCCATATCTTTATAACTCCAAAAGATGTCTGTATAAGCAAGGGACATGATTCTGTAAGCCCAACCTACGCCTTCCTCATTCTTCAATACAGATTTGGAGAGGTGCGAAATAAACCACCTCGTCAGCAGTGGTGTACAACACATATGGGTCCCCCTCTTTCGCACAGTACGGGTATAGAGAGCATGCAAAATATCACCCAAGAGAGTAGGCACCGGGTTATGATACATGGAGATCTTAACTGCGTGCACATCTATGAAGGAATCTGGATTCGGGAAAAGAACCAAGTCGTAGATGAGGAGGGCCAAGATGTCTTCAAATGCTTGAAAGTCCAAACTATCTCAGAACTATTGAGCTTGATCGATCAAAAACTTAGCCAAGAAACCTTTAACCCCACTCTGAGTCTCCCAGTTAGATACTACATCAACCATTTTTAGATGTAGGGCTGAAGCAATATCCTCTGGCCTATGAGCTATCTCCAAACCTGTGAAGGGTGTCTGATCGAGGATAGATATGCCTAGTAAATCAGAAAACTCCTCCAAAGTAGGGACTAGCTGATAGTCTGGGAAGGTGAAACAGTGATGCAACGGATCAAAGAACTGGAACAGCACACTCATCATTTTCTCATCCAACTTTGAAGTGACCAGGCTAAGGAGATGACCATGTCTTCTAACAAATGGATAAGTATCAGGAACTTTTGAAACCAACTCTCTAAGCTGAGCAGGGATTTGCATGAAGTTGACTCGAATGGTATTTCTGCGCATAGAAGCCATGATCTGCAAAACAGAACAAAGATGAATCATATCGGTCTTTGAAATGGTTAGTCTAATGAAATATGCATGATATGTCATGATGCATGATGTCATGATAAAAACACACAACAGGTATCACAAATAGCAAACATGGTAAAGGAAAACAAGTCACACAAGAGCCCTTAAATTGCAGGTTGGCATGGAGTTTAGGTACTACCCTCTTGCAGTTTAGTTGGTTCAACTTGTCCTAATAATAGTAACCGGATTCTAGAGGTTCTCAATATCACTGACCATCCTCCATCGGTCATACTTCCAGTCATGCAATCTTTTCTTGCGACCGGAACCATCTCGAGAGTATGGTCTCAATGAGTGTAGCATATCACTACTTCATATGGCCAAGTTGGTCAATTATAGGTTCTAAGGTCAGTTGATGATTAATGACCCATATAGCAGCCCCATACTCTCCTTGTTGCTCCACAAGGGATATCGGTACCAACTAATGTGCCACATCAACGTAGCTATTGCTTCAACCGTATCGGTCTATGCCGTACAGTTCCCTCACAGTCTATTTCAACTTGCCTAAAAGGTATCCCCAGATTTGGGTTAGGATCTATAGTAACTCTGATACAAATCTCACAAAAATAAAGCAATCAAATCAAACAATAGAAAACAATATGATGAACTAATCCTAAGGTATACCCCACTTATAAACTCCCCAGCATAGTCGCCAGTTCTGTGATACGGTGGCCAGAACCGGGACTTGTTTTTAGGAATTGCTGGTTTGCATTTTGCGTTTGTGTTCACAAAATGTCGCGGTAAGCAAGATTCGCCACCGACTTTTATTTTATCCAACAAGGAAAGGAAAAAAGCACAGAAAAATTCCTTTTTTGAGATATTTCTGAGTACGGGGGGTAGATTATAGAAAGGGAAGGTATTAGCACCCTTTCTATCCGTAGTTATCTACGGGCTCTTAGGTACTTGCTCATCATTTTCAAAATTGCTTCTGTGTTTGTGATTTGAAAATTTTTTTACTTCAATTTAACTCTTGCTTCTGTCTTCAAGAGTGTTACGAAGTGCTTTTGAAAGCTTTGTTTGAAAAGAGTGTAAGTGTGAAAAAGTTTGTTTTGATTGAGCAAGTACTTAAGAGCTAATCTACCTACTCGAAAAAAGAATCGTTCTATGTTCGTTTCCTTTAGACAGCGCTATCCCACTTTTAGTGAGCAGGTAGCACCGTTGTTGGAGATTTGAGGGTCAATTCGAAAGGGACGTACGGTCACTAAAGCAACGTTAAGACGTCTTAGTAATAACCCTAATGTCTTAGATCAATTATCCGAGGTGACAATATCCGAGGCAACCTTTCTGAGGCAACTTTGATCTTTGGACAAAAGGAAGACCACTAAAGCACCCTATACTCAATGGTCGTTTACCGAAGGCAACCAAGTGGGACTGTACCCTAGGAGTGCGCATGTGCGAGTGATTCAATTTCAGATTATTATCTTTGCACATTTTAGGGTTATCTAACTGTTTTAAAGTTTTACATACATTCTTGTCATGCCTCCTAATATCATACATCTAACAGTTTAATATTTTGCGGAATTTAAAGTACGGAAATTAAACTACGCTATTACAAGGCTTCGGGTATTTACATAGCCAAAAACAAACTCTTGAAAAATAAAGCGATAAATGAAAAGTAAAAAGTCCTAATTAACTATTACAACTTGTAGGCAGCTACATCAATATGATAAATAATAAAATAATAAAGTGTGCGCGATGAAATTAAGATTGGGAAGAAATTAGGGTTTTGACCCTTCTAACCTAATCAAAAGAAAAAATGTTTTTGTTGTTTTTTTTTTAATTATTTTTAAGAAAAGAATTAGGTTTTGAAATTAAATATACAAATTAATTAGTAATTAAATTAATTAATGAAAATAATTACATGGCCTATTTTGTGGTTTTTGGTTATTTTAAGGAAATATGAAAATATAATTAAGTTAGGAATAAAACCTATATGTTTTAATTATTTTTAATTATTTACAAAAGGAATTAAAGTTATCTAATATTAACAACCTAATTAAATTAATTTAATTTTTTTGATAAAAATAAAATAAAATCTAAACCTAATTTGTGAAAAGTATTATTTTTATGATTTTTTGATAAAAAGAAAATAATTAATTATGTTAGTAAAATAAATAAATTAATTAAATTAAACAAATATGAAAAAGAATAGAGAAAGAATTAATGGGTCTGAGAGGGATTTTTTGAGGGGTGCAAACAGCAGCTACTGGGCCCAAGAAGAGTGAGGTCCATGTTGACCCTCAAGATCACATGCTCTGCATTGACTAGGCTCTGTGGTGTTCCTCCATTGATGGCCTCTGGATCTGGATTTCAGGACACTTGGCTGGTTGGATGGTGAGTTTGCATGATGGACCTTGGTGTTTGGTGCACGCTGGATTACCTGAAAGGAAAAAATATGAAGAAATTGGGGGACCTGGGATTCGAACCCAGGTCCTGAAGCTCTTTCCACGCACTCCACCACCACTGCACCACTTGTGTTTGTTGTATGTAAAACAAATAACAAATATTATATTAATAACAAATGTAATAAAAGAGATCCGCGCGAAAATTCAAATAGACGAATGGAAGGCTGCCACGCTGGTTGTCTTCTTCCTTTCTCCGTTGGTAAAAGTCCCAGACTTTTACCTACGGACGTTTGTCCGTCACTACAAACCTGCATTCTCTTAAAATCAACCATGAGCAAGATAAATGAAAACTAGGGCCACCAATCAATTCGTCTGGACCTCCTGAATATAATGGTGGCCCTTTCATGGCCTAATTTTGCCTGCACACAGAATTCCCAAATCGAAGCTACAAACCCTAATAATGGTGAAACTTCATACAAGCCATGAAAATGAAATCAAATATTACAGAAAGCTTGCATACGTCTTAAGGATCAAGAATATATCATTAATTCATGCTATCAATGTTTAAATCATGCAAACCAATTTCAAAAATACATGGATGTCGTGGTTGACTTACAGCGCGATATAGGGCCTGAAAGTGCTTGTTCTGGATTGGTTATGCTTGCTAGTGATCCCAGGACGCGATTGGGATGGGCAAGAAGCTTTGAAATTTCTTGCAACTAAGAATTCGATTCACTACTTTTTCTTGTTTTTTCCAAGTTTTGTTCTTGATGTTGCGCCTCCTTCTAGCCTCTCTTTTGGTCTGCACACGTTCTTTATGTATTGAGGAATGTATTAGGGTTCCAAAACTGATCTCAATCTTCCTCCATCAATGAATTTGATTTTGATTTGATACACTTGAATATCTTTCCAAAGATAGGCCTAATCCAATCTTTTTGTGCACACCATGCCTTTACACGAATTTGATCTCATTCTAGCTGGATATTAAGACCTGAATCATGTAAAAAAATCTTGAGTTTTCAATATTTTGGATTTTCTATGATTTGTTTTGATTTAAAATGATTTAATTCAAATCAAAATCAAAATAAATAATAAAAACAAGATAATGATAAGTGGCAAAGGCTAGGGCTCGTGGACCATGTTGTCAACTCAAAACAAGTGAAAAAGATTGGGGCCATTTGGCAAAAATTGAAGTTTTAGGCATAGTTGACTTTTGGCAATTTTGCAAAAAGGGTCAACTTCAATAATGCATAACTTCCTCAATTTTGACTCTTTGAAGGTGTTCTTGGACTTTTTAGAAATCTTGAGATGTCCTCTAAGCAACATTTTTTGTATCATCTCAATTTGATATTCCATGCTCATGTATGAAGCTTTGACAAAAAAGGTGTTTTTGTTGACTTTTCAAAATGCCCTATAATGTCCCAATTCATAACTTCTTGTGAGTGCATATTTTGAACTTTAGAGATGAAGATGGATTGTAGAGAATTACATCCTCTTCAAAATGAGCTTTGTATGGGTCATTTACCATAAAGTATGAGAAAGTTATGCTTGGTCAAAGTTGAGTTAACTTTTCCTGCAAAACCCTAATTTAGCAACTTTTGATTCTTGATGAATTATGAGCAATTCTTGATGAATCATGATCAACCCTTGATCAAATGATGAAATATACTTCAAAATTAGTATGTTGACCAAAAATCTTGAAGTTTGACTGTATATGGGCCACAGTTGACTTTTGCCCTAGCATAGTCGATTTCCAGGCCTTTGAGCAATTGATTGAGCAAATTTCCTCTGTAGGGCTTGAGACTTGACATGGATGATATTGAGAACCTTTTAGGACAATGGTGAGCATTTGGGATCCCTTGGACTCAAGTATCTTGATGCAACATAAAACCCTAATTTGAGGTAGACTGTCTTAGGAGGAAGCTTGTCTGGTCAACCCTTGGACTTCCTTGAGCAACTTGAGGATCTTTCTTGAAATGTTTTGAGAAATATGGGAGGGAAAATTTTGGGGTACAACACATGGGGAGAAGGTTTCAGGGACAGACTAGAAGAACCTTGAATTTTGCAACCACTTCCGGGGAAGGAGAAGGGAAAGGAAAAGAAACAGCGGTTCTGTCAGAATCTGAAGAGGAGGAAGAAGAGGAAGACTACTCCGAGGAAAAATATCCTCCAGCAGATGGTAAGTACAGACATCTTGAAGAGTGTTTGAGCGCTATGGAAATACAAAAGGTGTCAGGTCTATACTTTGAAGAATTGGGACTAGTATCGGGAATTGTGATCCCACCGACGTTCAAAGTGCCGCTGTTTGCAAAATATGATGGGGTGTCATGTCCTAAGATGCACCTCCGATCATATGTGAGAAATATCCAGCCGCACTCCGCCGATAAAGACCTATGGGTGCATTTTTTCCAAGATAGCCTATCTGGAACATAACTCAATTGGTTTTACAAATTGGAAAGGGTCGACGTCTACATCTGGGAAGATCTTGCCGCGGCTTTCTATAAGCAATACCAATATAATGCAGATTTGGCGCCTACCCGTACTCAACTTCAGAGTATGGCCATGGCTTCCAATGAGGGTTTCAAATATTACGCGCAGAAATAGAGAGATCTAGCTGGGAGAGTACAACCCCCTCTGTTTGAAAGGGAGTTGGTGGATATGTTCTTAGGCACTCTATCGGGCCCTTTCTTCAACCATTTGATTGGAATCTCATCCACAGGATTTACTGAGTTAATACTAACCGAAGAGAGGGTGGAAGCTAGCATTAAAAATGGAAAGATTCAGAAGGATTCATCTGCCTCTACAGCTATGAGAAATCCTTTCACTGGGAAGAAGGAGGTATCTGCTGTTTATCCACAAAGGAACCAAGGGAGAGCTGAACGCCGACCAATGGTAGGAGCTGTTATGATCCTAAAGCCTACATCTGATTAACCAAGAAGTAATCAACACATGGTGGAAAGGACAGTCCGGCAATTCACCAGAATTAATATGACTCTATCCCAGGTTTTACCGCACCTTCTGAAATCCAATTTGGTAAGTTAAAAAGAAGCTCCCAAGAACCCCAACACAGCGTCCCCTCATTATCACCCAAATGCCAGATGCGCATATCATTCCGAAAGTCTGGATCACGACACTAACAACTGTTGGGCCCTAAAAAACAAAATTCAAGACCTTATAGATACAAAAGAGATTGAGTTTGATGCACCCGAGAAGCCAAACGTCATTTCTGCTCCTATGCCTAGGCATGGTCACAACACCAATG
This sequence comes from Vicia faba, assembly GCA_948472305.1. NCBI lineage: Eukaryota > Viridiplantae > Streptophyta > Magnoliopsida > Fabales > Fabaceae > Vicia > Vicia faba. The sequence continues at coordinate 1,169,355,206 of OX451737.1, read as the reverse complement.
CAATTGAAGAAGATTTGTTTGTTACCACAGTTGATGAACTCTTGACTCCACTCCCAATCATTAAGATAAACATGTTGAAAGTCGGTGTATTCCCGAGTTGGAATGAAGACTGCCATCTCTGCTTATCCTCGCCAACTATTTGCCCTTTGTTGAAAACATGCATTCAACGCTTGATAGATAACAAAGAGATTCTGTTTGAAAGTACTCCTGTTTTACCTGTTCCTGTTGAAGACGTTTCAATCATCACCATCTCCGCCAATTCTTCCAGGGTCCCCAAAAGACCCGTTAGGATTACATCGGTTCCAAAAACTCCTCCTCTTATAATCACAATGCCCGGGCCGGTCCCGTATGAATCAGAAAAAACAGTGCCATGGAATTACGGTGGAGACATCTACTACCATGGTATCAAACAAGATAGGATGGCCGCCAAAGAGATGAGCTCCGAAGAAGAAGACTCTGACATTAGCAATATCGCTGGAACCAGTAAGATTATCGTAGTGGTAGAATCTTCTCTCCAGAAATTTCCCCTCCAAAGGCAGTTTTTGGACCCGTGGTTGTTCCAAAGGTTACCTTCGTGCCAATAATCATATCTGCAAGTACTCCTATTGACAAAGACGACACAACCCCTGCTGTTATCCCTACCAACACTCCTACTGCTGAAATTCGAGGAAAAAGTATTCAAGAAGAGCCTGTCCGGACGAAGGCTCAACCACTGACTATCCCAGAAACCTCCAAGAAGGAAATGGAGGAGATCCTGAGAATAATAAAGAAGAGCGACTACGACGTGTTTGAACAGTTAGGGAAAACTCCCTCCAAAATTTCCATGCTAGCATTGTTACTTTGCTCAGAGGCACATGCGAAAGCTCTGGTGAAGTTTCTGAAGACAGCCCATGTGCCTCAAGAGACATCAGCTGACCAATTTCAAGATTGTGTGGCCAGTTTGACGGTGGACAATGGCCTAGGCTTCTCGGATGCTGATCTGACACCAAGGGGAAGAAAGCACAACGAGGCATTGCATGTCTCTGTGGAATATAGAGGAACAACTCTGGCCCATGTCTTGGTGGACACCGGTTTATCTTTGAATGTTTTACCGAAGAAAGCTCTCGACAGACTAGACTATGAAGGATTAACGTTGAAACCCAGTAACATAGTCGTGAGAGCGTTTGATGGCTCAAAGAGGATGGTGCACGGGGAAGTGGATATCCCCATAAAGGTTGGGACTCAAATTTTCAACTCAACCTTCTATGTAATGGACATCCTCCCCTCTTACTCTTATCTGCTAGGACGGCCATGGATCCATAATGTTGGTGCTGTCACCTCCACACTGCACCAGATGCTGAAATACCCGGTCCATGGAAAGATTATCACTGTCCATGGAGAGGAAGAGTATATGATTAGCCACCTCAATTCTTTCCGGTATGTGGAATTGGACGGCAAATTCATTGAAACTCCTTTCCAACATTTCGAAGAAGTCTCCCAAGAGGTAGCAGTAACCAAGACGGTGTCCTAGATCCCTAAGATTACAAGACCTCCGCTCCGGATGTCATCTCTGAAGGACGCCAAGGCAGTAGTAGAGGAGGGTGGATGAACCATCTGGGGGCAACTTCCGGATATTCCGTACAAATATGACAAGTTTGGCTATGGATTTACTTCAAGTTCTCAGAAGGCTGTGCGTCGTGCCCGTGCTGGAGGGCCACCTTTGAAGATTAGCAACCGAGAGGTCAATGCAGTGAAAGATGGTGAAGAGGATTGCAGCTTGAATGATTGGATATTTCCTACTGTCAACGGAGGACTTCGCAATTGGGAAGCCAGAGACTTTGTCCCAATAACTTTCATCCCTCAGTAATTTATCTTTTACATTTCTGTTGGACTTGTAATATTCACAAACAATTCGCACATTTAAAACCTTGTGTCTTTCCCGAGGCACAATGGTCCATTTGTAAGGGTTTTTATTTCATCTTCATATGGCATTCAATGAATCATGGACGTTTTTCACATACAAACTTTTTGTGCTCATTGTTTTTCTTTTAGATTTTATTTTTAAAGATGGCTATACCCTTACACACACCCACACTCACAAATGCAGGTATCACTCCATTCCGGATCCCATGGGTAACGATACTGCTATGGCCTTTTGTGACTCTGAGGATCTAATCTACCAAGCCGAAGACGAAGGTGAGGAAGATTGTGAAGTACCAAGGGAACTGGCCAGACTACTACAACAAGAGGAAAGAGCTATTCAGCCTCATGAGGAACCGGTGGATACAATCAACTTGGGTACCGAGGAGGATAAAAAAGAAATCAAGGTGGGTGCCAATCTGGAGACCAGTGTCAAGGAGCGTCTGATTCAGCTGTTGCATTATTATGTTGAGATCTTTGCCTAGTCATATGAAGACATGCCAGGACTTGATGCAGACATCGTGGTACATCGTCTTCCAACAAGAGAAAATTTTCCACCAGTAAAACAAAAAGTCCTCCGTATGAGACCTGACATGTCAGAGAAGATCAAAGCGAAAGTCATGAAACAATTCAATGTCGGATTCTTGGTTGTCACTTCCTATCCCCAATGGGTTTCCAACATTGTTCCCGTGCCTAAAAAGGACGGAAAAGTACGAATGTGTGTGGACTATAGAGATTTGAATAGGGCCAGCCCTAAAGATGATTTTCCACTCCCCCACATCGATATCTTGGTTGACAATACGGCCCAACACAAAGTGTTTTCCTTCATGAACGGATTCTCAGGTTATAATCAAATCAAAATGGCACCTGAGGACATGGAGAAAACTACATTTGTCACACAGTGAGGCACATTCTGCTACAAAGTGATTCCATTCGGACTGAAGAATGCTGGGGCCACCTATCAGCGCTCCATGGTAGCTTTGTTTCATGATATGTGTTGTACCCCAAAATTTGCCCTCGCATTTTTCTCAAGAAATCACAGCTTCAGGCGTTTCCTGATTTTTCAGATTGGCTCAAGAATCGGTCAAACGGACTTTTCTCGTCAGTCAGACGCAATTAGGGTTTTATTGATTTTTCAGGGCTCTGGAATGTTTCACACAGTTGGCTTATGGTTTTGGTTGACTTTGGCTCAACTTTGATCAGGCGAACGTTCTTTGGCATTTAATCAAGAATTAGGGTTTTTCGTGCGCGGTTCTTCAGAAAGATTTAATTCTACGGTGCTTTGCAAGTTGTTCCGGGATCTGGTTTGAATACGCATTGTTTGATTTAATCAGTAAAAGAAGGCATTTGGATTGAATTCACGTTTGTTTGATTGAACCAGTCAAAGGATACATTCAGTTTGGATTTACAGTGTTTGGTAAGAAATCAGTGAAAAGGGAATGCGCCTGATCAATTGTTTTGATTAACTGTTGCTTTGCTTTTTGGAAATGCCAGGTTTAACAGAGTAAATTGCTAAAGCATTGTTTATTTAAATTATTTATTATTCTGAGATTAAGTGATTGGAATTTATTTTTCAATTATTTTAATTCAAAGAATTTTAAATAATAAATAAACAATAAAAGATAAAAAGAATTAATTGGATAAAGACTTTTTATTTACTTTTAAATTATTCGTACAATTATTGTTTACAATTTGTTTACGACAATAATTTTACAGTGATTTAAACTTAAATAAAAAACTATCCTAAACATTTTCCATTCTTCAATTCTTCAGCTGCTATCCTTTGCTCCAGTGCTCCTTTTTAATTATTCATCTGCAAGAGAAAAGGAGAAAAGTCAATGACAGATAAATAAAATTACAGTTCATCATTAAGGGCCACTGATTGGGATCAGTTAACCCTCTCTGCAAATCACGGGATTTCTCCCGGTTCACAAAGAGGGACGAGTTTTTATTTGCTAAAAAATGAATGCACAAAAGTCAAAATTGCACAATTCAAAAATTGTCAAACTGCATAGTTCAATACAAACAGAAAGTCCAAACTGAATCACAACTTTTAAACCATCCAAAACTGTCAAAGTACAAGTTACTATCCAAAAAGGTACCCAAGCTGTCAATAAAGAAGATATCAAAAGATACAAAGTACAAGAAGCTGTCAAGAAGGGACAAATATGCAGAGGAAAATTGATATGCAAGCAAACACTCATTTTCATCATTTCCCAAAGAAGTGGCCCTTTCAGAAAGTACAAAAGCATAAACAATATTTAATGCAAACTGTACTGAGAGAGAAGAAAAAGAGGAAAAGAAAGCAGGTTTAGGCTTTAGGCAGGAAGGAAGATAATATAAAACAAAAACTTAACACAGTGGATAAAAGGAGAGAGATCAGAAAGATATTAAACAAAGGCCAAGCCAACTGTCAAAACCTTCCAGCCTGCTGAACAAAGGCCAAACCTGTTGAACAAAGGCCAAGCCTACTGAACAAAGGCCAAGCCTGCTGAACCTGTCAAAGGCCTAACTTGAGGCCTGAGCCTCAAGGCCATTAACTTGCTAGAAATCTCCAAACCATAGGCCAGCATTGAACCTGAAACCTGTACCTGTACCATTCAGCTCAAACCAGTATACCTGCACAAACATAACTAACATATGCCCAAGACCTAAAACCTGCCTGAAGCAAGTAAAAAGCCCATAACCTGCAGTTGAAACTCAAACTATAGGAAGAAAGCCATAAACCAGTTAACCTGCACAAAACCTGCTAAGCCATAAGCTTAAACCTCATAAGCCTAAAACCAGTAAGACCCTGTTCAAGGCCAAGACCTGCATGAACCTTATCAACCAAAGCCATTAAACCTGTCAAGCCAAATACCCAAGGCCTTACCATTTTCAAAACCCTGTCAAGACTCAAACCTGCTGAAGCTCTAAACCTGCCTATCATCAAACTCACCCAAAACAAATTAACCTGTCAAGCCCCAGAACTAACCAACTCAACATATGTCCAAAACCATTCAACAATAGCATACTCAGGCCATTCAATGTCAAACATAAGCTCTTAAGCTTTTCAAAGCCTAAAGGCTCCAAAAAAAGCATCAAACCCTCAGAACCCTAGGCTCATCATGGGGCAAGGAAGAAGTAAATAGGCAACTCAATAAGGCAACAGAATCGAGAGAGAAAGAAGTGAAGAATGGGCAACACAAGAGCCTCAGAAAAGGCTTCTTCATTGGCAAATCAAAAGAATCAACATTCAGAAGCATACTAAACTCAAGGCAGCATTAACAAACCAAAAAAGCATTCAAAGGCATCACATTTCAACAGGCAAATCAAAAAGGCAACAAGGCAACTCAGAGACGAAGAAGAGAGGTAACAAAAGCGTACAGAGGCATGTAAACAGGGCGATAGGAAGAAGAAGAAAAAAAGGGTTTTCAGTTTAAGGTCATCATCAAACCAAGAGTGAGACAAAGAGTACCAGATATCCTTGCCAAGCTAGCACCAAGAGCTCATCGTGCAATTCCTTCACCGTCGAGCCTCAACGCCTCCAAAATCCCTCTTCCTCCATCTCCAAAAGGTAGTACTCTTATACCTCCTTACATGCATGTCAATAACGAAAGAAAACATAAGTCAAAGCCCAAATTGAAATTAAAAAATCAAAAGAGGAATGAAATCCTAATGCGTTCGAGATCGAAATCATACCTTGTAACGTGGTCTGGGTGGTCTACGGAGGGTGAAAGGGGGATGATGGTGTCTGTTGGCCTTGCATGAAGGAGTTGTACTCAAATATCCATGGCGAGAGATGAACGAAGACGAAGAGGATAGAAGACAAACGGCGCGCCTCTGTAAACCCTAAGCTTATTCCATAATGAAAACAAATCAACAAAACCCTAAAACTGTTCGTTCAAACGAATGGGCCTAACGCGTTTCTGAGGCATCTGAGCCCAAGCGTTCTAAGTCATACACCCCCCTCGTTTCTCTTGTTCAAGCCAAAGCCCATAAGGCCCATTAATACTTTAACACTTTTAAAAATATTTTTTTTAATATACATAAACTTTAGGGTTAATACTTATTTTCACCCCTGACATATGGGGTGTATTTGAAAAACCCCCCTGCCAAAAAAAAAGTTCCAATTGTTACCTTGACAAATTTTAAAAGTTTCAGTTTTTACCTTGAGGATGCCACATCACCTAAAAGGCTGATGTGGCTTATATTTTTGTGGCATCCTCAAGGTAAAAACTGAAACTTTTAAAATTTGTCAAGGTAAAAACTGAAACTTTTAAAATTTGTCAAGGTAACAATTGGAACTTTTTAGGTGATGTGGCATCCTCAAGGTAAAAACTGAAACTTTTAAAATTTGTCAAGGTAACAATTGGAACCTTTTTTTTTTGCAGGGGGGTTTTTCAAATACACCCCATATGTCAGGGGTGAAAATAGGTATTAACCCTAAACTTTAAAACATTTAATTAAAATACGTTTTGTACATAATAAATAGAAAATACATAAAAATACATTTTTAATTTAAAACATTTAATTTAAATTTTCTTTGTACATAAATACATAAAAATACACTTTTATTACACAATATAATTAAAATTGAAAACACTTTTTTCTTTTAATTCTTTTTGTACATAATTTCTTTTTAAGTTAATACCTTTTCTTTTCTTAGAAATTTTCGTGCATAATCAATAAAATCCTTTTTTAATATACATGATTTAAATTCCTAACATTTAATGAGAATATTCTTTTGTATATATTAAACAAAATATAAAGATACATTCTTTTATATCAAAAATGTAAAGTGACCATTTTCAAACTTAGAATACTTTCTTTTCTTAAATTTTCTTTTTGTTCATATTAAAGAAAATACAAGATTATTAATTAAATTAAATAAACATTTAATTTTTCTTTAGGTCAAAACAATACTTAATAATACTTTCTTAAATTCACATTGTCGCACCTGTAAATAATTACATACACGTACACTTGCACAATATACTTGTACTTGATACCATATACATTTGCTTATATTGGTGTAATCGTTACATTTACATTTGATCGCAAATTCGATTTGGTTGTAACTTATTGGACATTACATTCCTAAGTCTCATCCCCATTCGTAAATTTGTACCCCCACTCCCGGATACTTATTTTGTAATAGCGTAGATTTTACATTTTCGCAATTTACCGCTTTCGAATTATACCATGGTTAGACCTAGGGTTTGCATGTACATAAAATCAAACGCTAGATAACCTAATACAAGACAAATATATGAAATCAATACACAATCACACTTGCACCCTCTAGGGTAATCCCACATGTTACCTTCCAAAATGGGCCATGTTTACACGTCGAGTTTCTTTGGCAAAACAAATTCAAATGATCATAAGTCCCTCGATGACGCTTTCGAAAGTTGCCTAAACGGAATGATCATAGTCCCTTCAAAGCAAATTGCCAAAGACACTTGGCATCATTGCATTCATGGTCCATACGATGACCCGCGCCCGTCCCGTTAAACGTCCTAAACGCAAGATTGTCCACCAAATGCAATGGTGGAACAAATTTGTTAAAAAGGGTTGAGAACATAGAGAAAACCTTTGAGTACAATAGGGTAGACAAAACTCTTAGTTACTTGAGATCAACTTGCAAAAACACTTGTCTTCTTTTCAAAAACCACATTCCACAAACACTTTCAAAACAAACTCTCAAAAACATTTGAAACATCTTTTCGAAAAGATCCACACTTTTGTAAAACACTCAAACACGAGTCGAATACATTGGTCGCCTAAGACAAGGCACCTCTTCAAAAACATTTTCAAAACACACACACACACCACAATTTCAAGCAATCGAAAATCAAGGCAAGTGATCTAAAAACCAAGTAACTAAGAGCCCATGGATAACCATGGATGAAAAGGGTGCTAATACCTTCCCTTTTCATAATCTACCCCCCGAACCCACGAAATATCTCAAAAGGTTTTTGCTGTGCTTTTTTAACCTTTCCTTTAGGATAAAATAAAAAGTCGGTGGCGACTCTTGCTCAACCGAACAAGTGCGAATACAAACGCAAAACACTAGTCAGTTCTCCCATCGTACCACAGAACTGGCGACTCTGCTGGGGAGACACTTAAAAGTGGGGTTACCTTAGGGTTTAGATCACCTTTACTTTCTTGCTTTGATTGACTTGATTGCCTTATCTTTTGGGTTCTTGTTTGGGTTTGTTGTAAATCCTCCACCCGGATTTGGGGCACCTTCTTAGGTAAATAGCAAAAAAAACTGTGAGGGAACTGTGTGGGGTATACAGACACGGTTGAAGCAGTAAGCTATGTTAGTGTGACATATTTGTGAGTACCGGTAACCCTTGAGTAGTCAAGGAGAGTACGGGGCCGCTGAGTGATGTCGTGAAGCACTAACGAACTCTTAGAACCTTAATTGACCATCTTAGCCTTTTTAGGGGTAGTGAGATGACCGACTTTGGTGCAGTCCGAAGTTGGTAGATACTCGATACTACACTCATTTGAGGGTTGTTTTCTTGGAATATTTTGGTCGCCAGTAAGTGGCTAAACCGAAACAGTGAACACAGAAAACAATCCAATGATATTGAGCTCCTTAGAACCCGGTTTCTATTCTAGGACAGGATGAGCCAACTAACTTCAAGAGGGTACTTACCTAAACCTCATGCGAGCCTAAACCTAAGGACTTGTTTGCTTTGTGTGAATATGTTTGCCTGTATATACACTCACTTGCCTTTTTGCATACATGTACATAACGTCATGACATCATACCATAGCATTTTCAATAACCATTTCGAGGATCTCGAAGGTTCTTTTGATGCAGGGTTACGTTGAACCAGACATCTACCAAGGGGCAAGAGGTTTCTCCTCTAAACAAAGTTCTCCAGTCAAAGTTCAAGTATAACAACTTGAATCAGTGGCTATAACCCACTCGACATGGTGAGCTTGATTCTCGTGGAAAGACATCCACCGATACAAAGTTCTCCAGTCAAAGATCAAGTGCAACAACTTGAATCAGTGGCTATGACCCACTCGACATGGTGAGCTTGATTCTCGTGGAAAGACATCCATCGATACAAAGTTATTCAGTCAAAGATCAAGTACAACAACTTGAATCAGTGGCTATGACCCACTCGACATGGTGAGCTTGATTCTCGTGGAAAGACATCCATCGATACAAAGTTCTCCAGTCAAAGATCAAGTAAAACAACTTGAATCAGTGGCTATGACCCACTTGACATGGTGAGCTTGATTCTAGTGGAAAGACATCCACCGGTGCGGAGATCTCCAATCCAAGAGCAAAGTTCAACCTCTAACATTTTCTTGTGTTTACCCCAAGAGATCCTTGAAAGCATGCATCCACATATCATGCATTGCATTTTGACAGTCTTTCCTTTTTCAGGTTTCCTTACTCTCCTGATGTTTATTTCAGTAAGAGATGGCTCTAGAAAGGTCTGTCAAAGACATCCAAGACCATACTGCTCAGCTGCAGGAGATGTTCCGGAACTTGTCTCTGGGGCAAGAGGAGATGAAAGCTCTCCTCACAAAGGGCTTGGAGAATTCCAACAATGCTAGGAGTGATCAGCTTGCGGAGCTGCAGTTTGATCTGACAACCTTGAGGACCCAAGTGATGGGACAGTTGGTGGGCCAGATGGCTCTCATCCAAGACCTATCTCAAAGACAAGAGGAACTCAGAGTTCTTGTCCGCCAACTGCTTCCAAATAACCAATTGGGGCAAACATCTGAGGTTGAAGAGCAAGTCACCGCTCAGCCTCCATCCACTCAAGAATACAAGGGGAAGGCTCCTTCGCTTGCTTCAGGGTCACAAGCCCATCAACAACCTCGCCAGCATCAACGGGGTAATCGGCGTAAGCAAGAAACATCGGGAAGATAGTTCACGGAGACTGAGATACCATCGTTCTTTATACTGAAGTGCCTGTTGGAGGTTAACTTGCTCACCCTAAAGGATCCTCCTTAAAAGCTCAATACCTCCTCTCCTCACTATCATCCCGGCGCATTTTGTGTTTACCACTCCCACAGCCCGGGACACGACACCAACGACTGTTGGGCCTTGAAGAACAAGATTCAAGATCTGATCGATATTGGAGTGCTGGAATTCATGCCAGACGGTGAGATGAAAATCTTCCGTTAAAGGGTTCTCCACCTGAAATAACGAAGCTCAAGCTGAAAGACTTTTGTTTCTTTTTGAATTTTCAAAATTGTAATTTCTTTTGCTGTCAAACAATTATCTGTTGATGTTAAACTCTGTTTTCATTAATGCATTACATATGTTTGTCTTGAATTCATCCATTCGTTTCACTACTCTTATGCTTTTCTTTATGATATTTGACTCTTGATAAAAAGCTGTAAGCCTTTAGAGGGAGGATGACGAAACAATACCATGATCTTATACAGTATGCTTTTGAACAGACCTTGCTGATGATGTACAGGCATTTCTTTCAATTCCCAAACACTGGAGCTATAAGGAAGTTAATCCCTAGTCAACCCCTTCGAGCCAAAGAAGTAGGAGTTTTCTGTTCTGAACAATCAAAACCTTTAATATAAACCTGTGGCAGGGTAGTATCTCGGTTTAATTCAAAAGAAAATGCGCATTGAAGTCGCAAACTCTCAGTTCATAATACAACGAACAACGAATGACAAGAAAAGCATTCCTTTGGAATCAAAAGACAAGGGTGGTTCCCTATCACATAGACAGTCAATCTCTCAAAAGAGAAAAAGCCCACTGAGCCAAAACCTATGAAGGAGGCTTGAGAAAGCTGGGGCATCCCGTTGACTGTAATCTCGAAAATGGGAACATTCAGGCAAAAGTTAGGGATAATAAATCAAAATCAAAATAGTGAGGTCATTACAAAATCCTCAACAACATGAAAAATGTTGAAAAAAGAAAAGAGGAGATGATGACTGTCTCCCCAAATTCAACTGGTGAACCATCGCCCAAAAGTCGTTCCAAATTCAAAATAGAGTATGACGCACAATTAACTGAGCTTAGGTACGAAGAACATCACGAAGAGCGGGTGGGTACAAATATATTTTGAGCCTATATCCTTTGTTTCTTAAACCGTGAACCAAGCCACGTTACAACCCTTCAAAAGTCCTAATTGAAGCATGGGTTAGTTCGAAAGCATACTGTTACAAAAGGTATCCTGACTCCTGTAAGGCTTTGCTCTAAATCTTGTGTTGATCTGTCTTATAAAAAGTTTTCTGCTAAAAGCGCATTTTTCAAAACTTCGAGACAAACATAAACTTTGCATTGCTTGAATATCACTGTCTGCATTTGGCTTTTTGATTGACAGCGAAGAATTTCCTACAGCGAATGTTCGGAGGAACGAAAACTCTCTCAGTAAGTAAAAATCACTTCAAGAGGATAACACTTCCATTGCAAATCTCCTATCAGCAGGGGGAATGACATGTCACCATCCAATTAACCTGGGGCAGTCCAGTCGAGGTCCAACAGATCTTTCAAAATCCAATTAACCTGGGGCAGTCCAGTCGAGGTCCAACAGATCTTTCAAAATCCAATTAACCTGGGGCAGTCCAGTCAAGTTTCAATAGATCTTTCAAAGTTCAGTTAACCTGGGGCAGTCCAGTCAAGATTTCAAGAAATCTCTCAATATGCAGAGTAATCTGATCCAAGACTCCTTCATCACCACTTGGGGCATTAGAATGTCAAAAGTGTTAAACAATTTCCTTATCACCTCAAAAGACAAGATGTAGTTCAAGATGTGACCCAGAGATGGCGACATTCTATAACTCATTCAGACTTTCAAGAAATAGTTTAGATGTGACCCGAACACGGCGACATTCTGACACTTATTCCAGATTCATCCAGATGCAGTTTTACACGAGCTCATCATCAGGAAGCCCTACACCGGTTCCTCCTTCAACTTCAAGATTTCTGAAAACAGCTCACGGAATCTCCAGTAACGGATGTTAACCTATCGCTTGTTCAGTTTCTTTTCAAGACTTCTGAAAACAATTTATGGATTCTTCCCAACAACGGATGTTAATCTATTACTTGTTCAGATGCAACCTTTGAAAACAGTTTACGGACGCTTCCCAACAACGGATGCTGCTCTATTGCTTATTCAACTTCAAGATTTCTGAAAACAGTTCACGGGTTCTCCAAGTAACGGATGTTAACCTATCACTTGTTCAGATTCTTCTCAAGACTTCTGAAAACAGTTTATGGATTCTTCCCAACAACGGATGTTAATCTATTACTTGTTCAGATGCAACCTTTGAAAACAGTTTACGGACGCTTCCCAACAACGGATGCTGCTCTATTGCTTATTCAACCTCAAGACTTCTGAAAACAGTTTATGGATTCTTCCCAACAACGGATGTTAATCTATTACTTGTTCATATGCAACCTTTGAAAACAGTTTACGGACGCTTCCCAACAACGGATGCTGCTCTATTGCTTATTCAACCTCAAGACTTCTGAAAACAGTTTATGGATTCTTCCCAACAACGGATGTTAATCTATTACTTGTTCAGATGCAACCTTTGAAAACAGTTTACGGACGCTTCCCAACAACGGATGCTGCTCTATTGCTTATTCAACTCCAAGACTTCTGAAAACAGTTCACGGGTTCTCCAGTAACGGATGTTAATCTATCGCTTGTTCAGACTCTTCTCAACGTTCTGAAAACAGTTTACGGATTCTCCAGTAACGGATGTCAATCTATCGCTTGTTCAGATTCCAAGCCTTCACCTGCAGCAATCAGAGGACTCTCGCAATCCCCAGCCAGAGAACCTTCCAGAAGCTAACTCCACTCAGAGTCAAGTTTCATTATCCCCAGCGAAGCTAAAACTTCAAATTATCAATCCCTAGCGGATCCAGACTAGTGAACCTTCTCCCCACAGAGTTACTCCCCGCCAAACTGAAGATTCTCAGTCTTACCTCCCCAGCATGAGTCAATTAGATTGGAACTCCCCAGTAGAAGTCATCAGGAATTCCCCAGTAGTTTGGCATACGAACCAAGTTCCTTATTCCCCAGCAATAACCAGGAATTATTCTTCCCGGCAGCAGTCAAGATGCTTTTGTCTTCAGCCATCCAGGATTCATTTATCCTCAGCAAGACAGCTCTTCAGCTTACATGCGCATTCATCACATTCATGTCATAAACATTGATGTCACATACATTGCATCATGCATCATAATATTGCATACAACTAACCCTTTGCCTTTTCAGGTAAGATCAGTCGACGGACAAAGATCATCTCCCAAGATTCATCCAGAAATAGTTCAGAAGTGACCCAGACACAGCGACATTCTGATACTTATTCCAGGTTCATCCAGATGCAGTTTTACACGGACGCATCATCATGAAACCCTACACCGGTTCCTCTTCAACTTCAAGACTTCTGAAAACAGTTCACGGGTTCTCCAGTAACGGATGTTAACCTATCACTTGTTCAGACTCTTCTCAACTTTTGAAAATAGTTTACGGACGCTTCCCAACAACGGATGCCGCTCTATTGCTTATTCAACTTCAAGACTTCTGAAAACAGTTCACGGGTTCTCCAGTAACGGATGTTATCCTATCGCTTGTTCAGACTCTTCTCAACTTTTGAAAACAGTTTACGGACACTTCCCAACAACGGATGCTGCTCTATTGCTTATTCAATCTCAACTCCTGAAAACAGTTCACGGATTCTCCAGACATGGATGTCAATCTATTGCTTATTCGGACCCCCAATTCAGAGATGTCCCAAAATAGGGAGGCCTTTCTGATACTCGTCCACTCACCATCGACATACAGTTTAGCATTACCAGATGGCATCTATAAGCCCATCCTCCTACCAGCAGTCACCAAATGGCATCTTTAAGCCCATTTCCAAATGGCATCTCTAAGCCCATCCCCCGACAAGATTCTATCGCATCAGATGGCATCTTTAAGCCCATCACCAAATGGCATCTCCAAGCCCATTCACCTCTACCATCACATCGCCGAGTGCAAATTTTTTGGGTACTTTAGTGTCCAATCTTCTTTTACCTTCAAGTCGCGAAAGGCAACTTGCCAATCTAACTCTTCAGGTTCAAGAAGATTGAACAGGGGCAACTGTTGTACCCCAAAATTTGCCCTCGCATTTTTCTCAAGAAATCACAGCTTCAGGCGTTTCCTGATTTTTCAGATTGGCTCAAGAATCGGTCAAACGGACTTTTCTCGTCAGTCAGACGCAATTAGGGTTTTATTGATTTTTCAGGGCTCTGGAATGTTTCACACAGTTGGCTTAGGGTTTTGGTTGACTTTGGCTCAACTTTGATCAGGCGAACGTTCTTTGGCATTTAATCAAGAATTAGGGTTTTTCGTGCGCGGTTCTTCAGAAAGATTTAATTCTACGGTGCTTTACAAGTTGTTCCGGGATCTGGTTTGAATACGCATTGTTTGATTTAATCAGTAAAAGAAGGCATTTGGATTGAATTCACATTTGTTTGATTGAACCAGTCAAAGGATACATTCAGTTTGGATTTACAGTGTTTGGTAAGAAATCAGTGAAAAGGGAATGCGCCTGATCAATTGTTTTGATTAACTGTTGCTTTGCTTTTTGGAAATGCCAGGTTTAACTGAGTAAATTGCTAAAGCATTGTTTATTTAAATTATTTATTATTCTGAGATTAAGTGATTGGAATTTATTTTTCAATTATTTTAATTCAAAGAATTTTAAATAATAAATAAACAATAAAAGATAAAAAGAATTAATTGGATAAAGACTTTTTATTTACTTTTAAATTATTCGTACAATTATTGTTTACAATTTGTTTACGACAATAATTTTACAGTGATTTAAACTTAAATAAAAAACTATCCTAAACATTTTCTATTCTTCAATTCTTCATCTGCTATCCTTTGCTCCAGTGCTCCTTTTTAATTATTCATCTGCAAGAGAAAAGGAGAAAAGTCAATGACAGATAAATAAAATTACAGTTCATCATTAAGGGCCACTGATTGGGATCAGTTAACCCTCTCTGCAAATCACGGGATTTCTCCCGGTTCACAAAGAGGGACGAGTTTTTATTTGCTAAAAAATGAATGCACAAAAGTCAAAATTGCACAATTCAAAAATTGTCAAACTGCATAGTTCAATACAAACAGAAAGTCCAAACTGAATCACAACTTTTAAACCATCCAAAACTATCAAAGTACAAGTTACTATCCAAAAAGGTACCCAAGCTGTCAATAAAGAAGATATCAAAAGATACAAAGTACAAGAAGCTGTCAAGAAGGGACAAATATGCAGAGGAAAATTGATATGCAAGCAAACACTCATTTTCATCATTTCCCAAAGAAGTGGCCCTTTCAGAAAGTACAAAAGCATAAACAATATTTAATGCAAACTGTACTGAGAGAGAACAAAAAGAGGAAAAGAAAGTAGGTTTAGGCTTTAGGCAGGAAGGAAGATGATATAAAACAAAAACTTAACACAGTGGATAAAAGGAGAGAGATCAGAAAGATATTAAACAAAGGCCAAGCCAACTGTCAAAACCTTCCAGCCTGCTGAACAAAGGCCAAACCTGTTGAACAAAGGCCAAGCCTACTGAACAAAGGCCAAGCCTGCTAAACCTGTCAAAGGCCTAACTTGAGGCCTGAGCCTCAAGGCCATTAACTTGCTAGAAATCTCCAAACCATAGGCCAGCATTGAACCTGAAACCTGTACCTGTACCATTCAGCTCAAACCAGTATACCTGCACAAACATAACTAACATATGCCCAAGACCTAAAACCTGCCTGTAGCAAGTAAAAATCCCATAACCTGCAGTTGAAACTCAAACTGTAGGAAGAAAGCCATAAACCAGTTAACCTGCACAAAACCTGCTAAGCCATAAGCTTAAACCTCATAAGCCTAAAACCAGTAAGACCCTGTTCAAGGCCAAGACCTGCATGAACCTTATCAACCAAAGCCATTAAACCTGTCAAGCCAAATACCCAAGGCCTTACCATTTTCAAAACCTTGTCAAGACTCAAACCTGCTGAAGCTCTAAACCTGCCTATCATCAAACTCACCCAAAACAAATTAACCTGTCAAGCCCCAGAACTAACCAACTCAACATATGTCCAAAACCATTCAACAATAGCATACTCAGGCCATTCAATGTCAAACATAAGCTCTTAAGCTTTTCAAAGCCTAAAGGCTCCAAAAAAAGCATCAAACCCTCAGAACCCTAGGCTCATCATGGGGCAAGGAAGAAGTAAATAGGCAACTCAATAAGGCAACAGAATCGAGAGAGAAAGAAGTGAAGAATGGGCAACACAAGAGCCTCAGAAAAGGCTTCTTCATTGGAAAATCAAAAGAATCAACATTCAGAAGCATACTAAACTCAAGGCAGCATTAACAAACCAAAAAAGCATTCAAAGGCATCACATTTCAACAGGCAAATCAAAAAGGCAACAAGGCAACTCAGAGACGAAGAAGAGAGGTAACAAAAGCGTACAGAGGCATGTAAACAGGGCGATAGGAAGAAGAAGAAAAAAAGGGTTTTCAGTTTAAGGTCATCATCAAACCAAGAGTGAGACAAAGAGTACCAGATATCCTTGCCAAGCTAGCACCAAGAGCTCATTGTGCAATTCCTTCACCGTCGAGCCTTAACGCCTCCAAAATCCCTCTTCCTCCATCTCCAAAAGGTAGTACTCTTATACCTCCTTACATGCATGTCAATAACGAAAGAAAACATAAGTCAAAGCCCAAATTGAAATTAAAAAATCAAAAGAGGAATGAAATCCTAATGCGCTCGAGATCGAAATCATACCTTGTAACGTGGTCTGGGTGGTCTACGGAGGGTGAAAGGGGGATGATGGCGTCTGTTGGCCTTGCGTGAAGGAGTTGTACTCAAATATCCATGGCGAGAGATGAACGAAGACGAAGAGGATAGAAGACAAACGGCGCGCCTCTGTAAACCCTAAGCTTATTCCAGAATGAAAATAAATCAACAAAACCCTAAAACTGTTCGTTCTAACGAATGGGCCTAACGCGTTTCTGAGGCATCTGAGCCCAAGCGTTCTAAGTCATACACCCCCCTCGTTTCTCTTGTTCAAGCCAAAGCCCATAAGGCCCATTAATACTTTAACACTTTTAAAAATATTTTTTTTAATATACATAAACTTTAAAACATTTAATTAAAATACGTTTTGTACATAATAAATAGAAAATACATAAAAATACATTTTTAATTTAAAACATTTAATTTAAATTTTCTTTGTACATAAATACATAAAAATACACTTTTATTACACAATATAATTAAAATTGAAAACACTTTTTTCTTTTAATTCTTTTTGTACATAATTTCTTTTTAAGTTAATACCTTTTCTTTTCTTAGAAATTTTCGTGCATAATCAATAAAATCCTTTTTTAATATACATGATTTAAATTTCTAACATTTAATGAGAATATTCTTTTGTATATATTAAACAAAATATAAAGATACATTCTTTTATATCAAAAATGTAAAGTGACCATTTTCAAACTTAGAATACTTTCTTTTCTTAAATTTTCTTTTTGTTCATATTAAAGAAAATACAAGATTATTAATTAAATTAAATAAACATTTAATTTTTCTTTAGGTCAAAACAATACTTAATAATACTTTCTTAAATTCACATTGTCGCACCTGTAAATAATTACATACACGTACACTTGCACAATATACTTATACTTGATACCATATACATTTGCTTATATTTGTATAATCGTTACATTTACATTTGATCGCAAATTCGATTTGGTTGTAACTTATTGGACATTACATTCCTAAGTCTCATCCCCATTCGTAAATTTGTACCCCCACTCCCGGATACTTATTTTGTAATAGCGTAGATTTTACATTTTCGCAATTTACCGCTTTCGAATTATACCATGGTTAGACCTAGGGTTTGCATGTACATAAAATCAAACGCTAGATAACCTAATACAAGACAAATACATGAAATCAATACACAATCACACTTGCACCCTCTAGGGTAATCCCACATGTTGCCTTCCAAAATGGGCCATGTTTACACGTCGAGTTTCTTTGGCAAAACAAATTCAAATGATCATAAGTCCCTCGATGACGCTTTCGAAAGTTGCCTAAACGGAATGATCATAGTCCCTTCAAAACAAATTGCCAAAGACACTTGGCATCATTGCATTCATGGTCCATACGATGACCCGCGCCCGTCCCGTTAAACGTCCTAAACGCAAGATTGTCCACCAAATGCAATGGTGGAACAAAATTGTTAAAAAGGGTTGAGAACATAGAGAAAACCTTTGAGTACAATAGGGTAGACAAAACTCTTAGTTACTTGAGATTAACTTGCAAAAACACTTGCCTTCTTTTCAAAAACCACATTCCACAAACACTTTCAAAACAAACTCTCAAAAACATTTGAAACATCTTTTCGAAAAGATCCACACTTTTGTAAAACACTCAAACACGAGTCGAATACATTGGTCGCCTAAGACAAGGCACCTCTTCAAAAACATTTTCAAAACACACACACACACCACAATTTCAAGCAATCGAAAATCAAGGCAAGTGATCTAAAAACCAAGTAACTAAGAGCCCATGGATAACCATGGATGAAAAGGGTGCTAATACCTTCCCTTTTCATAATCTACCCCCCGAACCCACGAAATATCTCAAAAGGTTTTTGCTGTGCTTTTTTAACCTTTCCTTTAGGATAAAATAAAAAGTCGGTGGCGACTCTTGCTCAACCGAACAAGTGCGAATACAAACGCAAAACACTAGTCAGTTCTCCCACCGTACCACAATATGATACATCATGAAATAGAGGTATACGTAGACGATATGATAGCCCAATCACAAACTGAAGAAGAGCACCTTGATTACTTGCAAAAGTTGTTTGAGAGGTTGAAGAAGTACAAGCTAAGGTTGAACCCAAACAAGTGCACATTCGGAGTATGGTCCAATAAACTCTTAGGTTTTGTCGTAAGTAACAAAGGTATTGAAGTTGATCGCCAAAGTCAAGGCGATACAAGAAATGTATGCTCCTCGTACTGAGAAGGAAGTCAGAGGATTCTTGGGACGCCTGAACTATATTGCCAAATTCATTTCTCACCTAACAGCTAATTGTGAGTCAATCTTCAAACTATTAAAGAAAGATCAAGTAGTCAGATGGAATGATGAATGCCAGATTGCTTTTGACAAGATCAAAGAGTACTTACAAGAGCCTCTTGTTTTGATGCCACCAGTCGAGGGAAGACCACTGATCATGTATCTGACCGTTTCAGAAAATTCAATGGGGTGTGTATTGGGGCAGCATGACGAGTCTTGACAAAAAGAGCATGCTATTTACTACCTGAGCAAAAAGTTTACCGACTGTGAAACCAGATATTCGCTGCTCGAGAAAACTTGTTGTGCTCTGGCATGGGCTGCTCGCCGGCTAAGATAGTATATGTTGACTCATACTACCTTGTTGATATCTAAGATGGATTTGATAAAATACATCTTCGAAAAGCCTGCTCTGTCTGGGAGGATAGCTAGATGATAGATGATCCTAACAGAATATGACATACAGTATACTACCCAGAAAGCTATAAAGGGCAGTGTATTGGATGATCACCTTGCTCACCAAGCTGTAGAAGATTATCAGTCTATGAAGTTTGAATTCTCGGATGAAGACATCATGACATTAGACAACTGTGAAGAAATTAGGCCATACGACAGACCTGAACAAGGATCCCGATGGACCCTGTTCTTTGACGGAGCATCCAATTCACTTGGTAATGGTATCGGCGATGTACTCATATCTCCAGAAGGGTGTCATACTCCCTTTACTGCCAGACTTTGCTTCAATTGTACAAACAACATGGCGGAGTACGGAGCATGCATCTTTGGTCTCAGAGTTTCCATAGACTTGGGAATCAAATCTTTAGATGTATTCGGAGATTCAGCTTTTGTCATCAGTCAGATCAAAGGGTAATGGGATACTAAGCACCCAAATTTTATCCCTTAAAAAGAACATGTCTTGACATTGCTACCGCATTTTGATAAGATTACCTTCGAGCATTTCCCGCGAGAAGAAAATCAGCTAGCATACGCTCTAGCCACAATGTCATCTATGTTTAAACTTAATTGGGATAACGAGGCTCCCCAAATCACCATCGAATGAATGGATGAACCAGCACATTATCACGAGATTAATACTGAAGAGGTAGTGGACCAGCCTTGGTTTCACGAAGTCAAAAAGTACCTCGTGGCTCAAGAATATCCAGAAGGAGCCTCAATCAATGATAAGAAGTTCTTAAGGAGATTCTCTGCTAAGTTATTCCTTAGTAATGGCATCCTGTACAAACACAATCATGACTCCATTCTTCTTCGGTGTGTGGATAAGATTGAGGCGGAAATGATCATGGTTGAATTACATGAAGGTACTTCTGGAACTCACTCTAGTGGGCATACGATGGCGAAGAAAATCCTTCGAGCAGGCTATTATTGGTCTACCATGGAAGCAGATTTCTATCAACACTCTCGGACCTGTCATAAGTGTCAAATTTATGCTGACAAGGTGAACGTACCTCTGGTTCCTCTGAATGTCTTGACGGATCCTTAGCCCTTTGTTATGTGGGGAATTGATATGATTGGAGAGATTAAGCCTACAGCCTCCAACGGACATCGCTTCATCCTAGTGGCCATTGACTATTTTACCAAATGGATCGAAGCAGCTTCCTTCACTTCCGTTACCAAGAATGTTGTTGCCCACTTCATCAAGCAAAATCTCATTTACCGGTACGGTATCCCGGAAAGGATCATCACTGACAATGGTACAAATCTTAACAACACTATAATCACCGCTTTGTACGAGCAATTCAAGATTCAGCGTCACAATTCTTCCCCCTATCGGCCAAAGATGAATGGTGATGTCGAAGCTGCAAATAAAAACATTAAAAAGATCATACAAAAGATGACAGACACATACAAAGACTGGCACGAGATGCTACCATTCGCTCTCCACGGGTACCGTACCACGGCTCGCACATCAACTGGGGCAACACCATATTCTTTGGTATATGGTGTTGTACCCCAAAATTTTCCCTCTCGTATTTCTCAAGACCTTGCAAGAAAAATCTCCAAGTGGTTCAAGATTACTCAAGAGTTGGACAGTCAAGCTATCTCCTAAGGCAGTCAATCTCAAATTAGGGTTTTGTGTTGCATCAAGGTCCTTACATCCAAATGACCTCAAATTCTCCCCAATGTCCTAAAATTTTCTCAAGTTCATCCATGTCAAGTTTCAAGCCTTGCAGAGGAAGTTTGGTCAGTCAATTGCTCAAGAGGTCCAAAAATCAATTGTGCTAGGGCAAAAGTCAACTGTGACCTACAAATAGTCAAACTTCAAGATTTTTTGTCAACATTCTCATTTTGAAGGATATTTCATCATTTTATCAAGGTTTGATCATTATTCATCAAGGATTGCTCAAAATTCATCAAGACTCAAAAGTTGCTAAATTAGGGTTTTGTAGGAAAAGTCAACTCAACTTTGACCAAGCATAACTTTCTCATACTTTATGATAAATGACCCATATAAAGCTAATTTTGAATAGGATGCAATTTCCTACAATCCATCTTCACACCCCAAGATCAGAAAATGCACTCACAAGAAGTTACAAATTTGGACATTATAGGTCATTTTTGAAAGTCAACAAAAACACCTTTTTTCCAAAGCTTATAACTTGAGCATGGAACATCAAAATGATATTCTACTAAAAGGGTTGGTTATAGGACATCTAAAGCTTTCTAAAAAGTCCAAGAACATCTCCAAAAGTTCAAAATTGAAGAAGTTATGCATTGTTGAAGTTGGGCATTTTTCCAAAATTGCCAAAAGTCAACTATCCCCAAAACGTCAAATTTTGTCAAATGGGCCCATTCTTTTTCACTTGATTTGGTCTTGTCATACTACACACGTGTCCAAGCTTCAGCCTTGTGTCCATTTATTAATTTTTCTATTTTATTTGATTTTTATTGAATTAATTCATTTTAAATCAATTTAAATCCAAATAAAATCTAAATATTGATCATTTAGTATCTTTTTGATTGATACAGGCCTTAATTGTCATCATGGACATGATCAAACTCGTATCTCACCATATCATAAACAAAATATTGGATTTTTGACAAATTTGGAAGCTTTTTCATGGAGGATCAAATCAAATCCTAAAACATCAATGCATAAGGATTGAGTCCACAAATGTTAACCTAATTCATTCCTTATTACATATACAACCTAAAGGCACGAGTAAAAGAAGCTAGAGGCTGCAAAATCACAAGAACAAAACTTGAGAAAAACTTGAAAAAGCTTGAAACTGAAATCCTTCTTAGAGGTCGATTCAAAGCAAAAACTCAACGTGGATCAATTGTTGGACATCCACTGAGTCTGTAGCAATCAAAAGCAAGGCCATTCACCTCCTCAATCGCACTGTAAGTTTCTCTGAAAATCGCTCTGCACTTGAAATCGTATCTTCGTATTTTTGCATCTTTTGAACAAAATCTTTGCATATTCATGCTTGTCGTTTCATTTAGAAGCTTTTTGCATTATTGGATTGTGTTTTCATAGCCTGTAACCCCCTAGCCGAATCTAGGGTTCTTGGATGTTTTTTTTGGGCGTTTTTTCTACAGGTAAAATCAAGGCTATTAATGGACATAGATGTGTTCAGGAGGAAGAGACGAGCATGATTGTGGTCGTGGCTTGAGTTTTCATGGCCTAGAACGGTTTCTAGGTTTGACCTAGGGATTTAGCTGCGGATATAAATCCGCAGGTAAAAAAACCAGGGCTGAGTGGGGAAGACGATGACGCGTCCCTTTCCAATTCGCCCATTCAAATAATTCGCGCTTTATTTTATATTTTCTGGCATGTTAACTTGTTTTCAATATTATTATTACTATCCATTATGATAACAACTAAGATGCGTTGGTGCAGTGGTAGTGGCAAGCGTGCAAAATCCAATGGGACCTGGGTTCGAATCCCAGGTCCTCCAAAAGCTTTGTATTATTTTGTTTCAGGTATTCAGGCGCGTTTCAGTAATTATGGTCCATCATACACCATCACCCAGATGCTTGCCAGATGGCCCTAGGCCAGATCTGGTGGTCCAGATGAGAGGTTCATCCTACACTCAGGTCAACGTGCGCATGGAGAATTGCAAAAGTCAATCAGGCTTGCACTATTGGGCCTTGAAAATCACTAATCCCACCTCCAATCTGGGCCCAAAACCCCCATTTGGGTTATTTCTATTTCTTTTTTTTATTATTTCATTTTATTTATTTGTTTTGTTTAATTATTATTATTATTATTTAAACTAACCAATTAATCTTTTTCTTAATAAAATCAAAAAACCAAAAAATATATTTTATTTATTAAAATTAAATTCATCAATTTATTTTTGTAAATAAATATTAAATTAATTAATTTAGTTAATTAGGAAATAACTTTAATATTTTTTGCAATAATTAAAAATAATTTAGATAATTAGGGTTTTTACTAACATTGATTAATTTATTTTATTTCTTTAAATATCCAAAAATCCAAAAAAAATCTTTTTCTTAATTAATTTATTTATTTATTTAATTAACTTAGTTTATTTCCTTTTAATTCCCAAAAAAAAATAACAAAAAATATTTTCTTGAATAATTAAAGGGCCAAAACCCTAGAATGCGCCCGATTTAATTTTCCCGCACGCGATCCATTTATCATATTATTGTACTTGCTTCCGGAATGTAATAGCTTTAATTAGGACTTTATTTTATCGCTTTATTTATTTTTTTGCATTTTAATTTCAAGGGTTGTTTTTGGCGATGTAAATACCCGACGCCTTGTAATAGTTTAGATTTAATTTCCGCAATTTAATTTCCGCAACTTATAAACTGTTAGATGTTTGATAATAGGGAATGCATGACAAGATCGAATGTATGAACCTAAAATCAACATAGCTCACCCATGACATGTACAAAGATAAAATTAACCGAAATAACACACTCGCACATGCACACTCTTAGGGTACACCTCACTTGGTTGCCTTCGAACGTGGTCATTGAGTATAGGAAGTTTTAGAGGTCGCCCTCTTGTCCAAAGATCATAGTTGCCTCGAAACGGTTGCCTCGGAAAAATGATCTAAGACATTAGGGTTACCGCTAAGGCGTCCTAACATTGCTTTAGTGACCACACGTCCCTTAATCGAATTGACCCTTAAACTCCAACGACGATGCTACCTACTCATCAATAGTGGGATAGCATTGTCTAAAGGACATTAGCACAGATTGATTCCTTTTTCGAGTAGGTAGATGGTTCTTAAGTACTTTCTCTCTTCGAAACAAAACAAAACTTTTCGCACTCACACCTTTCAAACAAAAAACTCTTTTCAAACCCACGAACACAAAGAAAAGCAAATTTTGAAAACACTTTGAGCAAGTACCTAAGAGCCTGTGGATAACCACGGATAGAAAGGGTGCTAACACCTTCCCTTTCTATAATCTACCCCCCGGACCCGAGAAACATCTCAAAAAAGGAATTTTTCTGTGCTTTTTTACTTTCCTGTTGGATAAAATAAAAGATGGTGGCGACTCTTGCTTACCGCAACATTTTGCAAAAACAAACGCAAAACAAAAACCAGCATTCCAAAAAAACAGTCAGTTCTCTCCCACCGTGTCACAGAACTGGCGACTCTGCTGGGGAAATCTTAATAAGTGGGGTGTACCTTAGGATTAGATCATTCTGTTTTCAATTGTTTGCTTTGTATGCTTTATATTTGTGGGCTTGTATCGGAGTTACAATAGATCCTAACCCAGATCTGGGGGATACCCTTTAGGTAAGTAGCAATAAACTGTGAGGGAACTGTACGGCATAGACCGATACGGTTGAAGCAGTAGCTACATTGGTGTGGCACTTTAGTCTGTACCGATATCCCTTGTGTTGGAACGAGGAGAATATGGGTCTTCTAAGGGGTCATTAAGAACCAACTGACCTTAGAACCTTTAAATTGACCAACTTGGCCATAGAACAGTAGCAGTATGCTACACTCATTGAGACTAAACTCTCGCGATGATTCCGGCCGCAAGAAAAGGTTGCTAAACTGGAATTATGACCGATTGAGGGTAATCAGTGATATTGAGATCCTCTAGAACCCGGTTACTATTTTTAGGACAGGTTAAACTAACTGAACTGAAAGAGGGTAGTACCTAAGCTCCTTGCCAGCCTGAAATCTAAGGGCTCTCTGTGTGACTTGTGTGCCTTTACCATGTTTGCTGTTTGTGGATACTTGTGGTGTGCTTACTATCATGACATCATGATATCATAACATTGCATACATCTTGCATTGGACTAACCTATTTCAAAGACAGGAGGGATTCATCTTTGTTTTGTTTTATAGGTCATCATGATGCTCATGCGTAAGAATACCATCCGGATCAACTTTGTCCAGGTTCCCACCTTGCTTAAAGAGTTGATTGCAAAGATGCCTGATACTACTTCCTTCCTCAGGAGACATGGTTATCTTCTCAGTTTGGTCACCTCCAAATTGGACGAGCAGATGATAAGTGTTCTGGTCCAATTCTATGATCCGCTGTACCATTGCTTTACTTTCCAGGACTACCAGTTGGTTCCCACCTTAGAAGAGTTCTCTGAGCTGCTCGGTATCTCTGTTCTGGAGCAGACCCCGTTTATTGGTTGGGAGAAGATTCTTAGGCCCGAAGAGATTAGTGCAGCCCTTCATTTGACAAAAGAGGAGGTAATGGCTAATTGGGAGACTAGAAGTGGAGCAAAGGGCTTTCTGACTAAGTTCTTGGCTGGTAAGGCTAATTACTTCTGGGATAGTCTAGACTTCAAGGAATTCGAGGATATTCTGGCTCTTTTGATATATGGCTTGGTATTGTTTTCGAACTCTGACTCCTTTATTGATGTTAATGTGGTAAAAATATTCATCTCTCGCAATCCTGTACCCACTCTCTTGGGTGACATCCTTCATCAGCTCTATGCTCGTACTGCCCGAAAGCGGGGAACCTTGATGTGTTGTGCTCCGTTATTGGCGAGGTGGTTTATTTCGCACCTCCCCAAATCAGTGCTGAAGAACAAAGAAGGCATGGGTTGGGCTTATAGGGTTATGTCTCTCTCGCATAATGACATCATTTGGACTCTCAAGGGTATGGACGAGGTGGCTATTATTGATCGATGTGGGGAATACCCCAATGTTCCACTAATAGGAACCAATGGAGGAATTTCTTATAATTCGTGCTTAGCCTTACGTCAGTTTGGAAGAGCCATAAGAGAAGGACCTCATGAGCTGCTAATGCCTAGTATCATCTTTGATTTTCAAGGGGATAGCGACGAGCAACGTCGCAGATTCATAAGGGCTTGGGATAGAGTTCACCAATCTGATCCACATGAGCTGGGCCCAAAGACTTCTCTTCCAATGGAGCCATATCTCAAATGGGTTCCTATCCGTGCCCAAAAGCTGGGTATGCCATATGAAGCCGTTCGGCCTATCATTGTTGAAGTTGCTAATGAAGAAGGGGTTCTTCCGACCATCCTCCACCCTTACATGCCCACTGACATTGGGGAACTGAAAAGATCTTGGATGCAGTTGAGAGAAGAACGGGATTCTTACCGAGAAAAGTTCAACGAGCAAGAGCAGAAGATCCAGAAGTTAACTAGGCAGCTGGAGAACGGGCGGATTCTCAATGACTATGTCCGCACCGACAAGAAGAGACCATGGGAGCACTGATGGACCTTTGATGATTTCTTTTCCAGTTTTTTATTTACTTTTCAGTATTTCCTTCCTTGTAACGCCTTAAGGGCAATTTGTTGAACAATTTGAGTTTTAAAGTTTAATCTAATAAAAGTGTGTTTCCTTTCTTGTTTACAAATTTGAATCTCCCGATTATCTTTGAAATCATGTCATATGCATTTCATCCCATGCACTTCATAACAGGTACCCATTATAGGTCTCTTATCTTCTTCGCTGTTTATTTCAGCACTCATCATGTTTGTTGAACCTTCAACTGAGCAAGCCATCAAGGCCCTCCAAGCCCATAATGCTCAATTCCAAGAGCTGTTCATGAATCTAGCTAAGGGTCAGCAAGATCTGAAGACCCTGATTCTGAAAGAGAAGAAGAAGAAGAAGAAGAAGAAGAAGAAGAAGAAGAGGACAATCATGTTTAACACAGGTCACAGGTTTGGAAATAGGCTACGGGACGAAGTTGATTTGACAACCTCATCTGGAGGGAAAGATAGTCAGGAAGAAAGGAGGGCTCCTAGCCCTGTGGTCTCAGACAATGAGACGGACTTTGACGAAGACCAGTATCCTCCTGCTGAGGATAGATACAAGCAACTGGAAGACCGGTTGAGTGCGATGGAAGTTCAGAAAGTGCCTGGTCTGTACTTTGGTGATCTGGGTCTATCATCTGGGGTAGTGATTCCCCACAAATTCAAGGCACCAGCCTTTGCTAAGTATGACGGAGTTTCTTGTCCGAAGCTGCACCTCCGGTCATATGTGAGGAAGATTCAGTTGTACACCGCTGATAAGAACCTATGGATCCACTTCTTTCAAGACAGTCTCTCAGGTACTCAGCTTGAGTGGTTCTATCAGTTGGACGGAGCCAGCATCCGCAATTGGGAAGATTTGGCCACTGCTTTCTACAGGCAGTACCAATACAACTCCGACCTCGCTCCCACGCGTACCCAACTCCAGGGTATGTCAATGGGAACGGGTGAAGGATTCAAAGATTATGCTCAGAAGTGGAGGGACCTCGCCAGAAGAGTACGACCACCCTTGGCTGATCGGGAGCTTGTGGATATGTTTCTAGGGACCTTATCTTGTCCATTTTTCAACCATCTGATTGGAAGCTCTTCGTCTGGGTTTACAGAGCTAATTCTGACCGGTGAAAGGATTGAGGTTGGTATTAAGGCCGGTAAGATACAAAAGGGTGCTTCATCGAGCACCGAGAAGAATCCATTTAAGAAAGAGTCCAGTGTTGTCTACAGTTCAAGAAACCAGAATAGACCTGAACACCGCCAAGCTGTTAATGCGATTGTTATTTCAAAACCTGTTGGTGCTCCTCAGCACAACAATCAACAGAAGGACGAGAGGCCTCGAAGGCAATTTACCCGTCTCAGCATGACCTTATCTCAGATTCTGCCACAGTTGCTGAAGACCAATTTGGTGATTCCAAGGGAAGCCCCAAAGAATCCAAATACAACATCACCGAAGTATAACCCCAATGCCCATTGTGCTTATCACTCTGATAGCCCGGGGCATAATACAGATGATTGTTGGACTTTGAAGAATAAGATACAGGACTTAATTGATGCTAAGGAGATCGAGTTTGAGGCTCCCGAAAGACCTAATGTTGTGACTGCTCCTATGCCCAAGCATGGAGTGAATGCTATAGATGAAGACTCGTTTGTGGTTTTTGTGAATGACATTGTTACCCCTTTAATGACTGTGAAGAAGAACCTTTTGCTAGTCGGTTTATTTCCGGGCTGTGACGAAGGTTGCCGTGTGTGTTCTGTTCTACCTACCGGTTTCCATCTTTTGAAATCAGGTGTCCAACGCCTGATGGATAGTAGAGAAATTCTGTTTGAGAAGACTGTTGTTCCTCTAGTTCATACTGAAGAAGTTGCCATCATTACAATTTTCGACAATTCTTCCAAGGCTCCCTCGAGGAAGCCTGTTAGAATTACATATGTTCCAAGAACTGCACCATTGATCATCACTGTCCCTGGGCCCATCCCCTACACCTCTGATAAAGCTGTCCCTTGGCACTATGGGGCTGATGTTTATTTTCATGGAGTTAAGCAGGAGTTGGATGCTGATACTGACGTCAGCAATATTGTTGGACCTGCTAAAGTCACCCGCAGTGGAAGACTTTTCTCGCCTGATATCTCTCCACCAACTATCTGAAAACCCGTTGTTATTACAACTTCCAGTGTACCTGCTACTATTCCTATTCAAGTTCCTATTCTTACCCCTGTCGCCGAGTCATCTGACACTCGGGGCAAAGGGATCACCAGTGAGCCTGCCTAGACGGAGGCACCGAAGACAATTACTTTTGAAGCTTCTAAACAAGAGATGGAAGAGATTCTGAAAATCACCAAAAAGAGTGACTACAATGTAGTCGAGCAGCTGGGGAAAACCCCGTCCAAGATCTCTATGTTGTCACTGTTGCTATGCTCAGAGGCCCATGCCAAGGCTCTGATTACCTTCTTGAAGACTGCCCACGTACCACAAGAGATATCAGTTGATCAGTTTACAGATTGCATGGCCAATTTGACTGCTGATAATGGGTTGGGTTTCTCTGACGCCGACTTAACTGCTAAGGGGAAGAATCACAATAATGCCCTGCATGTCTCCATTGAATTCAGGGGCACTACTCTTGCTTATGTATTGGTGGATACTGGTTCCTCGTTGAACGTCTTGCCTAAGAAAGCTCTAGACCGGTTGGACTGTGAAGGGTTGGAGTTGAAACCAAACAACATTGTCGTCAGGGCCTTTGATGGGTCTAAGAGGATGGTGCACGGAGAAGTTGATATCCCGATCAAGGTTGGTTCTCAGGTTTTCAATTCTACATTCTATGTGATGGACATTCAGCCATCTTATTCTTCTTTGTTAGGTCGTCCATGGATCCACAAAGCTGGGGCCGTAACCTCAACGCTCCACCAGAAGCTGAAATACCCGGTCAAAGGGAAGATTGTGACAGTACAAGGAGAGGAAGAGTACATGGTTAGCCACCTCAACTCTTTCCGATATGTAGAGATGGATGGGGAGTTCATTGAGACCCTGTTCCAGCATTTTGAAGAGGTTCCCCAGACACTGGCGTCAGCCGAGATTGTTATTGAAGATTCTCCTATGAAGATGGCTTCCTTCAAAGATGCCCGGGCTGTTGTCGAGAAAGGTGGGTGTGCAAATTGGGGCCGACTCCCTGATTTTACTCAGAAGACTAACAAGTTTGGTTTGGATTTCACTGCAGAAGCTCAAAGGGTTGTTCGGAATGCACGGATTGGAAGACCTCCCGTGTTCATCAGCAACACGGGAGTGAATGCCATTGAAGACGATGTGGAAGAGTCTGAGTTCGACAGTTGGATCTATCCTACGATCGATGGTGGACCAAGCAACTGGACAGCAAAGGACTTCATCCCTATTACTTTTGTTACCCAGTAATGAAGTCTTTTGTTTTGAATATGTAACAGACAATGTTTTAAACTTTATGGCCCAGTGTCTTACCCGGAGCACCGTGGCTTCATTTGTGAGGGCTTTATGTGTGTCATTTTCATATATCATTAATAAAAGCATTGGACGTTCTTGCATTTCAAATTATTGCGCTCCTTGTTTTTCTTTATTATATATTGCAAAACAGCTATTTTACACACACTCACATATACAGGTCCACATCCACTCTGGATCTCACTGGTAACGACTCTGCTACTACCAGTTATGACTTCGAAAATCCGATCAACTTAGCCGAAGACAAAGGTGAAGATGATTGCAAAGTGCCTGGTGAACTTGCAGGACTGTTACTTCAGGAAGAGAGGGCTATTCAGCCACATGAAGAGCCGGTGGAAACAGTGAATCTGGGTATAGGGACAGACAAGAAGGAAGTCAAGATCGGTGCAAATCTGGAGCTTAGTGTGAAGCAACGGTTGATTCAGATGTTGCATGACTATGTTGAGATCTTTGCCTGGTCTTATGAAGATACGCCTGGGTTGGATACCGATATTGTGGTTCACCGCCTGCCTACCAAGGAAGACTGTCCTCCAGTGAAACAGAAGGTCCGTCGAATGCGCCAAGAGATGTCCGAGAAAATCAAGGCTGAAGTAATGAAACAGTTTGACGCCGGTTTTCTAGAAGTTACTTCCTACCCACAGTGGGTGGCCAACGTGTTTCCTGTGCCGAAGAAGGAAGGTAAGGTTCGAATGTGTGTTGACTACAGGGATTTGAACAGGGCGAGCCCCAAATATGATTTCCCTCTACCTCATATCGACGTTCTGGTTGACAACATTGCTCAGCATAAGATATTCTCCTTTATGGATGGTTTCTCTGGTTATAATCAGATTAAAATGGCTCCCGGAGACATGGAGAAAACAACCTTTGTTACTCAGTGGGGTACCTTTTGCTACAAGGTCATGCCCTTTGGATTGAAGAACGCTGGGGCAACGTATCAGCGTGCCATGGTTGCTTTGTTTCATGACATGATCCATCATGAGATAGAGGTATACGTCGATGATATGATTGCAAGGTCCCAGACTGAGGAAGAACACCTTGACCATCTGCAAAAGCTGTTTGACAGGTTGAAGTTGTACAAGCTGAGGTTAAACCCGAACAAGTGCACCTTCGGGGTAAGATCTGGTAAGCTACTAGGTTTCGTTGTAAGCGACAAAGGTATTAAAGTGGACCCTGCCAAAGTGAAGTCTATACAGGAAATGCCAGCTCCCAGAACAGAGAAAGAAGTCAGAGGCTTTCTGGGACGTTTGAACTACATTGCCCGATTCATCTCACACATGACTGCTACTTGTGAACCAATCTTCAAGCTACTGAAGAAAGATCAAGTAGTACGTTGGAACAATGAATGCCAGGCCACTTTCAAAAGGATCAAAGAGTATCTCCAAGAGCCACCTATTCTAATGCCACCAGTTGAAGGGAGACCTTTGATCTTATACTTGACAGTACTCGACAACTCAATGGGGTGTGTGCTGGGTCAGCATGACGAGTCTGGCCGAAAAGAGCATGTTATTTATTACCTTAGCAAAAAGTTTACCGACTGTGAGACCGGATACTCACTGCTCGAGAAAACTTGCTACGCTTTGGCATGGGCTGCTCGCCGGCTGAGACAGTATATGTTGACTCACACTACTCTGTTGATATCAAAGATGGATCCAATCAAGTATATCTTCGAAAAGCCTGCATTGTCCGGAAGAATAGCAAGATGGCAGATGATCTTGACTGAGTATGACATCCAATATACGACCCAAAAGGCAATCAAGGGAAGTGTGTTGGCAGACCATTTGGAACATCAGGCAGTGGATGATTACCAGTCTATGAACTTTGAATTCCTGAACGAGAATATCATGTTGGTAACTGATTGTGAGACACCTGGACCGGATGAAGGACCTGAGGAAGGATCCCGATGGTCTATGTACTTTGATGGAGCTTCGAACGCTTTGGGTAATGGCGTTGGCGCTGTGATCATATCTCCTAAAGGCTCTCATACTCCGTTCACCGCCCGACTGTGTTTCAACTGCACCAACAACATGGAGGAGTATGAGGCGTGCATTATGGGTCTTCGAGCAACAATTGACCTAAGGATCAAGTTCTTGAGTGTCTTCAGAGATTCTGCTCTCGTGATCAGTCAGATCAAAGGCGAGTGGGATACGAAACACCCAAATCTTATTCCTTACAAGGAGTATGTATTGACGTTGCTTCCCCATTTCGAGGAGATAAGCTTTGAACACTTCCCTAGAGAGGAGAATCAGTTGGCGGACGCGCTGGCTACGATGTCTTCTATGTTCAAAGTCAATTGGGACAACGAAGCTCCCCGGATTATCATTGAAAGATTGGACGAACCTGCACATTATTGTGATATTGAGACTGAAGAGGTAACAGAAAATCCCTGGTTTCATGAGGTGAAGAGGTATCTGGAAGCTCAAGAATATCCCGAGGGTGCATCTGTTAATGACAAGAAGTTTCTGAGGAGGTTCGCAGCGAAGTTCTTCATCAGCAATGGTATCCTTTACAAGCGTAACCATGATTCGACCTTACTGCGTTGTGTAGATAAGAATGAAGCAGAAAGAATCATGACAGAGTTGCATGAAGGTACTTTCGGAACTCATTCCACTGGACACACCATGGCAAAGAAAATCCTTCGGGCAGGATACTATTAGTCCATAATGGAAGCCCACTGTTATCAGAATTCTCGTACATGTCACAAGTGTTAGGTCTATGCTGATAAGGTGAACATACCTCCAGTCCCTCTGAACTTCTTGACGGCACCTTGGCCTTTTGCAATGTGGGGCATTGATATGATCGGCGAGATCAGACCTACAGCATCCAACGGGCATCGTTTCATCCTGGTAGCCATTGATTACTTTACGAAGTGGGTTGAAGCAACTTCCTTTGCTACTGTAACCAAGAACGTCGTGGCACGGTTCATTCGGCATAATCTGATCTGTCGATACGGTGTACCAGATAGGATCATTACGGACAATGTTACGAATCTCAACAAAAAGATGATCACCGAGCTCTGCGAGCAATTCAGGATACAGCACCACAACTCTTCTCCCTACCGGCCAAAGATGAATGGGGTTGTCGAAGCGGCTAATAAGAACATTAAGAAGATTATGCAGAAGATGACAGTGACATACAAAGACTAGCATGAGATGTTACCATTTGCTCTTCATGGGTACCGTACCTCAGCGCGGACGTCAACAGGGGCAACACCCTATTCCTTGGTATATGGTATGGAGGCAGTCTTACCCATTGAAGTTCAGATACCCTCTCTTCGGATCATGAAGGATGCAGGTTTGAGCGAAGATGACTGGATTTAGACCCGGCTTGATCAGCTGAACCTAATCGATGAAAAGAGACTTACTGCTATTTGTCATGGTCAGATGTACCAAAAACGGATGATCAAGGCATTTAACAATAAAGTTAGAGGACAAGAGTATCAAGTTGGGGATCTGGTAATCAAGCGCATTATGCTACCTCAAGGGGATCCCAGGGGCAAATGGACCCCTACTTATGAAGGGCCATTTATGGTTAAGAACATTTTCTCAGGAGGAGCTATGATTCTAACCACCATGGACGGTGACGACCTTCCTCACCCCGTCAATGCAGACATAGTGAAAAGATACTACGCATAATCAAAGACCCGCTAGGTTGACTGGCCTAGGCAAAAATAAGGGCTTCCCGGCAAACCAAAAGGGTTCGAGCAAAAATAAGGGATGAAAATGAAAAAAATCTGTACACCCGGCAAGTCGAAAACCTGAAAAGGCGGCTTGGGCAAAAAAGGGTATCCCGGTGGACTGAAAACCCGAAAGGGCGGTCCAGGCAAAAATTAGAGATCAAAGCGTAACATTATGTCTCATTGGATCACCTTGCATCCAGACTTCAGTATCGACTATCAAGCTCAGACGGCACTAATCAATCTGATCTACCTTCAACCAAGTAGCAAAGTGATGAGATGCTCGAGGACATAAAGGCAATAGCAGAGTTGGAACCCAGTGGGATTGTTCACATAGTTGTTTTGTTTTTCACAATTTGTGTAAATTCTATTATTCGGCGGCGTTCTCTTACTAGGACGTCAGCCTCTTGTACAAAAACACCTATTTACAGGCCAAACTTCAAAATAAATACAATTCATTTTCAAAGAAATTTCAAACTGTTTTTCCTTTATCTGTTTTGTCTTGCAAAGAACATCCAAGGTTCATTTTTGATATATGCATTTGACATTAATTGCTGCTCATAAATATTTACATGCGAAACAAAAGATGAATTACTGGTAATAGCAGAAACAGGGGCAATAAGAATTGTCCGAACTGTGTAGTTGCTCTATCCACCAGGTACAAGGTAAATTCAGCTGAAGAATATGGCTAAGATACTTTCACTCCCCGCAGAGTAAGACGGTAATGGTAGCTTACCCCCAGCTGGGACTTGCAACTATGAACAAATCAGCGATGCTCTCCCCAAGCAGAGTTTATCTACCATCAACACTAAAAAGGGCTTGATATCCCCGGTAGTCTTAATATTCCCCAGCGGAATATAAGAATATTCCCCAGCAAAGTATAAGAATGTTCCCCGGCAGAATACAAGATGCCCCTAATGGAGTTAAAACTTTCCCAGCACGGTCTGAAGAAGCTTCCCCAACAGAGTTGAAGCATCATCCCCAGTAGACTCTGGAAGTTTATCCCCAGTGGAGTACAACAATAAATCTCCCCAGCCAAGTTCAAAAGGTCATTCCCAGCAGAATTCAGAGGATTATCCCCACAAAGTCACAAGGGTTATTCCCAGCAAGTTGCAACTGAAAGATCATCCCCAGCGGAGTTCTTCCCTTTCACGAACAGGAATTCAATCCTCAACAGATTCAATATCACCAGCAACAGTAATCCATCCCCAGTGAAGTTTATCAGTGGAATCTTCAGCAGAGCATCTCTTCCCCACAGAGTAATCTCCTCATTAGTTTATTCCCCAACGGAGTTCTCTTCTCCTGCAGGTTTATTCTCACAATCATCTTCGTTTATCATCCCTAGCGGAAACGAAGAATTCAACTTTTATTCTCCAGCAGCTATCCGGGATTTATTTTCCCCAGCTAAAACATTACATTTTCATACATCATAATACATGCATATACGCATCATATAACACAATCTCACTTATTTTGAGAACATCATTGCTTGATCCATATCATGCATTGCATATGATTGACCTTTACCTTTCAGGAAAGATGTTGTTAAGTTCTCAATTATGCCTAAGACCTCCTCTGGTCCAGTTAAATCGATTCCTAAAGATTTTTCTGATGCCGATCCAGTTGAAGTTATTCCAAGACCTTGTCTGGTCCAGTTGAATCGATTCCTAAAGATTTTTCTGATGTCGATCCAGTCAAAGTTAATCCAAGACCTTCTTTGGTCCAGTTAAATCGATTCCTAAAGATTTTTCTGATGCCGATCCAGTTGAAGTTAATCCAAGACCTTCTCTGGTCCAGTTAAATCGATTCCTAAAGATTTTCTTGATGTCGATCCAGTTGAAGTTATCCCAAGACCTTGTCTGGTCTAGTTAAATCGATTCCTAAAGATTTTTCTGATGCCGATCCAGTCAAAGTTATTCCAAGACCTTATCTGGTCCAGTTAAATCGATTCCTAAAGATTTTTCTGATGCCGATCCAGTTAAAGGCCTTCTCTGGTCCAGTCAAATCGATTCCTAAAGATTTTTCTGATGTCGATCCAGTTAAAGTTGTTCCAAGACCTTGTTTGGTCCAGTTAAATCGATTCCTAAAGATTTTTCTGATGCCGATCCAGTAAAAGGCCTTCTCTGGTCCAGTTAAATCGATTCCTAAAGATTTTTTTGATGCCGATCCAGTTGAAGTTGTTCCAAGACCTTGTCTGGTCCAGTTAAATTGATTCCTAAAGATTTTCCTGATGCCGATCCAGTCAAAGTTCATCCAAGACCTCCTCCGGTTCAGTCAGATCGCCGATAATATCTCCCTGATTCATATTCCGGTCGAAGCTCAGACCACCTATCAACAGTCTCCAAATGGCATCTGTAAGCCCATTCCCGACATCACCAGGCTGATACCACTTCATGCGAGTGCAATTTTCTGGGCACTCTAGTGTTCAATCATCTTCCACCTTCGGATCACGAAAGGCCCGAAAGCCAATATATATCCTCAAGTTTAAGAAAATTGAACAGGGGAAGATGTTGTACCCCAAAATTTGCCCTCTCATATTTCTCAATACCTTGCAAGAAAAATCTCCAAGTGGTTCAAGATTGCTCAAGAGTTGGACAGTCAAGCTATCTCCTAAGGCAGTCAATCTCAAATTAGGGTTTTGTGTTTCATCAAGGTCCTTACATCCAAATGACCTAAAATTCTCCCCAATGTCCTAAAATGTTCTCAAGTTCATCCATGTCAAGTTTCAATCCTTGCAGAAGAAGTTTGGTCAGTCAATTGCTCAAGAGGTCCAAAAATCGATTGTGCTAGGGCAAAAGTCAACTGTGACCTACAAATAGTCAAACTTCAAGATTTTTTGTCAACATTCTCATTTTGAAGGATATTTCATCATTTGATCAAGGGTTGATCATGATTCATCAAGGATTGCTCAAAATTCATCAAGACTCAAAAGTTGCTAAATTAGGGTTTTGTAGGAAAAGTCAACACAACTTTGACCAAGCATAACTTTCTCATACTTTATGAGAAATGACCCATCCAAAGCTCATTTTGAAAAGGATGAAATTTCCTAAAATCCATCTTCACACCCCAAGATCATAAAATGCACTCACAAGAAGTTATAAATTTGGACATTATAGGTCATTTTTGAAAGTCAACAAAAACACCTTTTTTTTCCAAAGCTTATAACTTGAGCATGGAACATCAAAATGAGATGCGACCAAAAGGGTTGGTTAAAAGACATCTCAAGATTTCTAAAACGTCCAAGAACACCTCCAAAAGTTCAAAATTGAAGAAGTTATGCATTGTTGAAGTTGGGAATTTTTCCAAAATTGCCAAAATTCAACTATCCCCAAAACATCAAATTTTGTCAAATGGGCCCATTCTTTTTCACTTGATTTGGTCTTGTCACACTAAACACGTGTCCTAGCTTCAGCCTTGTGTCCATTTATTAATTTTTCTATTTTATATGATTTTTATTGAATTAATTCATTTTAAATCAAATGAAATCCAAAAAAAATCTAAATATTGATCATTTAGTATCTTTTTGATTGATACAGGCCTTAATTGTCATCATGGACATGATCAAACTCGTATCTCACCATATCATGAACAAAATATTGGATTTTTGACAAATTTGGAAGCTTTTTCATGGAGAATCAAATCAAATCCTAAAACATCAGTGCATAAGGATTGAGTCCACAAATGTTAACCTAATTCATTCCTTATTACATATACAACCTAAAGGCACGAGTAAAAGAAGCTAGAGGCTGCAAAATCACAAGAACAAAACTTGAGAAAAACTTGAAAAAGCTTGAAACTGAAATCCTTCTTAGAGGCCGATTCAAAGCAAAAACTCAACGTGGATCAATTACTGGACATCCACTGAGTCTGTAGCAATCAAAAGCAAGGCCATTCACCTCCTCAATCGCGCTGTAAGTTTCTCTGAAAATCGCTCTGCACTTGAAATCGTATCTTCATATTTTTGCATCTTTTGAATAAAATCTTTGCATATTCATGCTTGTCGTTTCATTTAGAAGCTTTTTGCAATATTGGATTGCGTTTTCATAGCCTATAACCCCCTAGCCGAATCTAGGATTCTTGGATGTTTTTTTGGGGCGTTTTCTCTACAGTTAAAATCAAGGCTATTAATGGACATAGATGTGTTCAGGAGGAAGAGACGAGCATGACTGTGGTCGTGGCTTGAGTTTTCATGGCCTAGAACGGTTTCTAGGTTTGACCTAAGGATTTAGCTGCGGATATAAATTCACAGGTAAAAAAAACTAGGGCTGAGTGGGGAAGACGATGACGCGTCTCTTTCCAATTCGCCCATTCAAATAATTCGCGCTTTATTTTATATTTTCTGGCATGTTAACTTGTTTTCAATATTATTATCACTATCCATTATGATAACAACTAAGAAGCGTTGGTGCAGTGGTAGTGGCAAGCGTGCAAAATCCAATGGGACCTGGGTTCGAATCCTAGGTCCTCCAAAAGCTTTGTATTATTTTGTTTCAGGTATTCAGGCGCGTTTCAGCAATTATGGTCCATCATACACCATCACCCAGATGCTTGCCAGATGGCCCTAGGCCAGATCTGGTGGTCCAGATGAGAGGTCCATCCTACACTCAGGTCAACGTGCGCATGGAGAATTGCAAAAGTCAATCAGGCTTGCACTATTGGGCCTTGAAAATCACTAATCCCACCTCCAATCTGGGCCCAAAACCCCCCTTTGGGTTATTTCTATTTCTTTTTTTTTATTATTTCATTTTATTTATTTGTTTTGTTTAATTATTATTATTATTATTTAAACTAACCAATTAATCTTTTTCTTAATAAAATCAAAAAACCAAAAAATATATTTTATTTATTAAAATTAAATTCATCAATTTATTTTTATAAATAAATATTAAATTAATTAATTTAGTTAATTAGGAAATAACTTTAATATTTTTTGCAATAATTAAAATTAATTTAGATAATTAGGGTTTTTACTAACATTGATTAATTTATTTTATTTCTTTAAATATCCAAAAATCCAAAAAAAAATCTTTTTCTTAATTAATTTATTTATTTATTTAATTAACTTAGTTTATTTCCTTTTAATTCCCCAAAAAAAAATAACAAAAAATCTTTTCTTTAATAATTAAAGGGTCAAAACCCTAGAATGCGCCCGATTTAATTTTCCCGCACGCGATCCATTTATCATATTATTGTACTCGCTTCCGGAATGTAATAGCTTTAATTAGGACTTTATTTTATCGCTTTATTTATTTTTTCGCATTTTAATTTCAAGGGTTGCTTTTGGCGATGTAAATACCCGACGCCTTGTAATAGTTTAGATTTAATTTCCGCAATTTAATTTCCGCAACTTATAAACTGTTAGATGTTTGATAATAGGAAATGCATGACAAGATCGAATGTATGAACCTAAAATCAACATAGCTCACCCATGACATGTACAAAGATAAAATTAACCGAAATAACACACTCGCACATGCGCACTCTTAGGGTACACCTCACTTGGTTGCCTTCGAACGTGGTCATTGAGTATAGGAAGTTTTAGAGGTCGCCCTCTTGTCCAAAGATCATAGTTGCCTCGAAACGGTTGCCTCGGAAAAATGATCTAAGACATTAGGGTTACTGCTAAGGCGTCCTAACATTGCTTTAGTGACCACACGTCCCTTAATCGAATTGACCCTTAAACTCCAACGACGATGCTACCTACTCATCAATAGTGGGATAGCATTTTCTAAAGGACATTAGCACAGATTGATTCATTTTTCGAGTAGGTAGATGGTTCTTAAGTACTTGCTCTCTTCGAAACAAAACAAAACTTTTCGCACTCACACCTTTCAAACAAAAAACTCTTTTCAAACCCACGAACACAAAGAAAAGCAAATTTTGAAAACACTTTGAGCAAGTACCTAAGAGCCCGTGGATAACCACGGATAGAAAGGGTGCTAACACCTTCCCTTTCTATAATCTACCCCCCGGACCCAAGAAACATCTCAAAAAAGGAATTTTCTTGTGCTTTTTTCCTTTCTTGTTGGATAAAATAAAAGACGGTGGTGACTCTTGCTTACCGCGACATTTTGCGAAAACAAACGCAAAACGCAAACC
The DNA here is from genome assembly GCA_948472305.1 of Vicia faba. Lineage (NCBI taxonomy): Eukaryota > Viridiplantae > Streptophyta > Magnoliopsida > Fabales > Fabaceae > Vicia > Vicia faba. The sequence goes on along the minus strand of OX451737.1, from coordinate 1,169,315,311 downwards.
AGCATTCTAAAAAAACAGTCAGTTCTCTCCCAACATGTCACATATGGCATGGAAGTTGTTTTGCCTATTGAGGTCCAAATCCCCTCTCTGAGGATTATGAAAGATGCAGGTTTGAGTGAAGACGATTGGATCCAGACTTGACTTGATCAACTGAACTTAATTAATGAAAAGAGACTTACTGTTGTTTGCCATGGTCAAATGTGTCAAAAACGGATGATCAAGGCTTTAAACAAGAAAGTCAGACGTCAAGTATATCAAGTTGGGGATCTGGTGATCAAACGTATCATCTTGCCACAAAGTGATCCCAGGGGCAAATGGACTGCTACCTATGAAGGACCATTTGTAATCAAGAACATATTCTCCGGTGGGGCAATGATCTTGACCACCATGGACGGCGACGACCTGCCACACCCTGCGAACGCGGACATAGTCAAAAGATACTATGCATAAGAGACCCGCTAGGTTGATACACCTAGGCAAAATAATGGCATTCCGGCGAACCAAAAAGGTTCAGGAAAAAATTAGGGATAAAATAAAAAAATTTGTACACCCGGCACCCGAAAGGGCAACTTGGGAAAAAAAGGGTTTCCCGGTGGAATGAAAACCCAAAAGGGCGGTCCAGGCAAAAGTTAGGGAATTAAAGCGTATGACTATGTCCCATCGGATCACTTTACGGACAACCTTTGATTTCCACGGACAAACTCGGAGGTTCTGATCAATTCAATCATCTTCGGACGAAGCAACAAATAGACGAGATGCTCAGAGATACGAAGGCTATAGCAGAATGGGAACCCCATGGGATTATTACACATAGCTATCTTTCGTTGTATAAATTTTTCTTGTTTTTATGGCACTATTCTCTTACTAGAATGATTGCCTCCTTTGTACAAAATACTTATTTAAAGTAAATACAAAGATATCTCTTTGAAAGTGCAAAAACTATTTGTCTTTTCTTTACGATTGTGTTTTGTTTGCAAAAACGTCCAATGATTCGTTGATGAACATATGCCTTTGAACATAATTACTATTTACAAATAAACAAAATGAGTAAGACAATTACTGATAGGTTGAAAGGACAGGAAAACATCTCTAGGCTATTCCATAAGAAATCCCCAGCAGAACAAATTTCAAACTATTAATCCCCAGTAGAAATCGTCAAATTTATCAAGATTCCCCAAACAGATCTTACAAGCAGTACATGGCATTGCCCTCACAACAGAATTTACTTCTCTAAACAAGTGTTCGTCAATACTTCAACTTCAAGACATGAAAATTCAGCTTATCCTCAGCAGCATTCAAGGATTTATTTTCCTCAATCAAACAGCAATGCAGCAAATCAGCTTACATACGCATACATTACATCCATATATCATAAACATTGATAAAGCAAATACATTGCATCATACATTTCATGCAATATAACTTTGTTTCAGCTAACATTTTACCCTTTTCAGGATAAGACTAAACAGCTACCATTAACAATATGCAATCAGATACAGTTCAGATACGCTCCAGACTCGGATGCCATTCTGTTACTCATCTAGATTCAACTTTCAGATACAGTTCAGATACGCTCTCAACACGGATGCCATTCTGATACTCATTCAGATTTCAAGTTCAGATACAGTTCAGATACGCTCCAGACACGGATTCCATTCTGATACTCATCCAGATTCAACTTTCAGATACAGTTCAGATACGCTCCCGACACGGATGCCATTTTGATACTCATTCAGATTTCAAGTTCAGATACAGTTCATATACGCTCCAGACACGGATGCCATTCTGATACTCATTCAGATTTCAAGTTCAGATACATTGCAGATACGCTCCAGACACGGATGCCATTCTGATACTCATTCAGATTTCAAATCCAGATACAGTTCAGATACGCTCTAGACACAGACGCCATTCTGATACTCATTCTTTCAGCTTACAAATTACAATTCAACAAACATTCTTGATGGCATCTGCAATCCCATCTCCTGTCTCTTCTCCAAATGTCATCTTTGAGCCCATTCCCTCAACTACACATCGTCGAGTGCAAATTTCTGGGCACTCTAGTGTCCAATCATTCTTTCACCTTCGAGCCACGAATGGCAAAACTCGCCAATCTAACTCTTCAGGTTCAAGAAGATTGAACAGGGGCAGCTGTTGTACCCTAAAAATTTCCCTCTCATTTATCAAGATTTTCCTCACAAGATCTCTCTGACTCAAGACTAGATTAGGGTTTGACCAGCTCAGAACATCTCATCATGCATTGATGACCCAAAATTAGGGTTTAAGTTTGCACAAGTATTTTTGGACTATCAATGCTTCATATGACTTTAAAACATCATTATGGACCCCTAAGATTACTCATGACAAGTTTCAGGCTTTAAACCACATTTTTGATCAGTCAATTGGACAGTTGACCTAAAAATCAACTGTATTGAGGAAAAAGTCAATCATGGCCAATTTATAGTCAAACTTCATAATTTTTGATCCACATCAACATTTTAGACTCATATGTATCGTTTGATCAAGTTTGGATCACAATTCCTCAAGAAATTTGATCAAATCATCAAAAGGGCAAAATGGTCAAAATTAGGGTTTTGATTGAGGAAGGGCAATTTCTGATTTTTGACCTAGCAAATGACCAATTGATTTGAAGCATGATTTTAAGGATTCATTTGTATCATCTTTACCTAATTACATGGTTCAAAACATTTCAATTTCATTGGATAGACAGATGAAATTTGCAGTCAACTGATCAAAAGTCAATTGTATACTGAAAAGTCAAATTTTGACTTTTTGGTCAAAATCAAGTGCCAAGAGTCACAATTCATCAAAATATGTCAAAATGTGAAACTTGTTCATCAAGAAATCAAGGATTGAAGATTAGGGTTTAAAATTGGAAATTTTCTTAACTTAGAAATTTTTCTAAGTATAGAAAATTTCTTATTTTTTCTCAACTTTAAGCCAAATTTCCACCATGATACAAGATGATTCAAGGAAAGTTCCCAACATGAAAGTTGTAGACCTCCATGAAATCTATAACTTTCCTTCACACACTTTTCCCTAAAGATTCTTGGATCTCAAGATATAATTTTGTGAATACATACCCATGAACTAAAATAACTTAGTGAAATTTTGCCCTAATTTAGGCAGGTTTTGGACCCAACTTCATGGAAATTTTTCATCTAGTTCCAAGAGGAATATTAAAATGAATTTCAAATATGAGTTATATAGCATATTGCAAGCTTTCCAAAATGTCCAAGAACTCCTCAAGATCATTTTTGAGTAGGGAGAATCGAAGAGATGAAGATGGCAATTTCTCACTTTGAATTCAAGTCATTTCATGAAGAACAAAATTCAAATTTGAACCTATGCTGCCTAATCCTTGCTTTACAGGTCTCTAACTTGTTTCACACTTTATAATTTAATGCTTACTTAGTTGACAAAGCTTTAATTCAATCTCAAGATCTTTTGTCCATGTTGTAATTCCATAAATGGCATAAAGTGGCCATTGCCATTTTGAAAAAGCTTCACTTTTGCAACTTTACAAATCTTGAGCATTTGACCTGTCCTCTCTGCACACACAAATCCTCCAGGCCTAAGGCAACTTGTACAAAGCTCATACCAACCCCAAGCAGGCCAGTACAAGCATGTGAAGACTTGTCTCTTCACTTTGCTTCAAAAGCAAGAAAGTGTGCAAAAAGGCTAGAGCTCACAAATCTGTTAGGGAGCTGACTTGAAATCTTTTCTATACAAATATACAAACATATTACAACTTGAAAGAGGATTGCAAAAGGCCTGAAACATTCAAACACTCCATATCACCAAAAAATTGTCAAAACTTGCAGTTTTTCCATAAGCATAGCAATCCATCATTTGGCTCGTGCGTTTCAAGTTTTAACCATCAAAACACTTTACCTACTTGATATCTAAGTAATCCAGACCATCATCTCTGCACTAGAACACCTCCTTCTTCATCTTCCATTTTTATTTTCAAAGCTTGCAGGTTGACTTGGATAGAGAGTTCCAGGCACTTCCAAAGCAAGGCAAGGATTAGAACACACTCAGGGAGGTTCAAGCAAGCTCAAGCAATCATCAGGCCTTCATAAGACTCACTCAAACTCCATTCATGATCTCAGCTGAAAGAGGTAAGAATCTTAACTTCTATCTCTTCATACAAGCATCCATTGGCCACGATTTATGAATAAACAATGTAGACCTCATTGCTACGAAGCTTTACATATATATAACTTGCATTTATTTGATCTGAGTTGAGAGAATTTTGAACTTGAAGTTCCTGGAAAAATTAGGTTTAAATTTAGTGCTTCTAAAATTCATTTTGATCTTTGATTGTTAGCTTACATGATTTACATGGTTAGAATCGTGAGACAAAATGCTACAACATTCATGTTATCAGTTTCCATTTTTATTGAGAGATGAGAAAGTTACAGAGCTTCTGGCTGGCTAGAGGAAGAAGACGAAGTACAGGGCCATGGAAGCATTTCATGTTATGTTTTTCTTGTTTCACTTAAATCAACGGATGTATGGCCACCCCAGTGGTAATGTAGCGCGCTGGTGAGGCCCAGGTCAGGGGTTCGAACCTTGGCGCTACCGTTTGTTTTTCATACTTTTCTTTTTTTTCATTTTAGATGTTTTGCAGGTTTGGGCTTCAACACTGGGCCCTATGTTTTTTTTCTAACATCCACCACCTGATTTCTCAGGATACCCCCCCTGGCCCAATCTTTTATTTATTTGTTTTATTTTTTGTTTTTGTTTTTATTAAATATTTCCTTAAATACATAAAATCCTAAAAAAATATAAAATATGAAAATTTTGCATTTTGATTATTTTATTTTTATTTTCACATAAAAATATTTCTATTAAACTATATATTAATTATTTCTTTCTTAAATAAACTTGTAAATATAATAGATTTAGGTTAATTATTTTATCCTTTTTTATTTTATTCACACTTGTAAATATCTATTGTGACATACAAAAACTAAGTATTTTTCATAAAATATTATTTATTATTTAATACAAAAAATTACAAAAAATAATACATAAGAACTTTATTTTCTTTTAAATTAGAAATTAGGGTTAACTTTGGTTTTCAAGAATTAATTTCTTAAGTTATTAGGTTTAGTTCAAAATTCCTTTTCACATGAAAAAATAGAATAAAATCTTTTCTTGCATATACATATATCATTGCATATTTTATTTAAATATTGTATATTGTTTATTCTAATATTTGTACAAATTCGATTTGGTTGTAATAGTTTAATTAGATTTATATTCTTGCAAATCCTCATTTATAATTTGTATTTCCCCCTCCCATAAAAATGTTGTAATAGCGTAGGACATTTAAATTTTGCAATTTACCGCTTTATATACCATGCTAGTAATTAGGGTTTGTATGGCAAGATCAAAACAAAACAAATAGAAAACCCTAATCCAAGACAAAATCAAAGCATGAAAATAACACACTTGAACACGAGCATCCTTAGGGTTTCTCCACTTGGTTGCCTTATACAAAAAAGGTCATATTACGCATGCGAAGTATCTTGGTAAAGCAAACAAATATAAGATCATAGTCCCTCGATGACGCTATTCAAAGTTTCCTTACAAAATGATATTGGTCCCACAAAAATGCTAAGATACTTTGCAACATTGCTAATCATGGTTATACAATGACCCACGCCCGTCCCGTTTACATCCAAAGATAGGGTTGCTTACCAAATCAATGGTAAGGCAACAATGTCAAAGGAATAGAAAATGCACAAGACATTTGAGTAGGTAGATTACTTCTAGTTACTTGCTCTATTTCCAAACAACTATCCTTGCTATTTTCCAAAATAAACACACACATTTCCAAACATTTTACAAACATTGAAACATTTTCAAAAAGACGAACATCTTTGTATACATTCTTACGAACGAGAATCATTACAAAGATTGCCTAAACGAATGGCCTCTTTTACAAAATATTTTCAAAACCACACAAAGCACAATTTCAAAACAAAAGCAAGTGATCTAGCAAGTAACTAAGAGTCCATGGAAAACCATGGATGAAAAGGGTGCTAATACCTTCCCTTTTCATAATCTACCCCCCGAACTCAAGAAAACATCTCAAAGGTCTTTCCTGTGCTTTTTCAAATTTCCTTTTGGATAAAAGAAAAGTTGGTGGCGACTCTTGCTAACCGCACCATTTGCGATAAAACGCAAAACCCTCAAGTCAGTTCTCCCATCGTATCACAAACCTCATTTGTGTTTTTTTTAAAGAACCAGATTACAATGAACCATATGTTTTGCAGTCAAACCATTACATAACATAACTGAAACCTGTTTAATTTTTCATAAAAGAGTCGTTGCATAGTAGTATTAAAACCATTACATAGCAGTCACAAAACCATTACATAACAGATCATTTTCTTCAAAAACACAAAACAAAAACCTAAACTATAATCGTTTGTCCATCCCCTTTATCCAAATTCTTCCCCTTTTTTATCTTTTTATTGATACACTTAGGAATTGCTCTCTCGGCGACTCTCTTTTCTTTACATGTTCGCTTAATATGTCCCATACTCCCGCGTTTCTTCCACTTGATAGTTTGAATATTTTTGGGCAATGTTTTTCTGTTTCTATGATCATCAGTTGCCTTTTTACGATTATTTTTTAGACGACCAATCGATATCCTCATGACTGTAGAGTTGATTGGTTCAGTACCATTAGTGAGCCATAATTATGGGTCATTGGTTGGAAGAATGATATGGCTATAAGTAGCCAGCACATTAGACATTTTATACACACACAAAAATTTATTAGTAAAGTAACATATTATGGATAAGTAATGTAAGTTAACATAATATGACGATGTGCTACCTATAGTATAATGAAACATAATCTTTGAGATCCTTCTTGTTAAACCATGTGCATGTGGTAGCATGAAAACATGGTATTCATGTTAAATTTCACCTCCTATAAGCACATTTATTTTGCAGTAAGTTAACAAATATATCTCAACATCATTTGAAACCCCAAACATTTCAAAGTCATCATCAAAATGCTATTTTAAACTTCATCCTCCAGTTGCCCTCTTTTTTTCCAAGACTTGTTGAATCTTGGGACTTATAACACCTCTGCACCTAATTGATTTCGGAAACTACCGTAAAAGTGGATCATATGTTTTCAATTAGTTGGACGATAACTAATTGATTGGAGTGTGGTTTTACGGTAGTATTTAATTGAATTTTGACGATGCCGATTATTAGCTGGGTGTTTTTTGAACTCATCGGAAGGTACCGGTTATTAGCTGTGTGTTTTTTTAATTCATTGGAAGGTATGTTATTATTCTTTGCATCACCATCATGTTACTATTCCATGATCTTTCATTTGTTCCGTGCTAGCTTTTTTCTTGCGTACAATGACTACTCTTTTGATATTGATATTTCATTGGAAGTATAACAATTGATAAATTGGGAGAAACATTATTATTTTGATAAAGTGATTTTTTTGGGTTAATATCATTTGATACTTTGTTTAATTGTGGTACTTTGGTTCTATCATAGTTAATTACAATGAGTAATGATAAAGATGATTCTCTCCAGTCTATTAGTGTCCAACTCTGGAGAAAATTATCCTTATTGGAGTTATGTAATGAAAAAAAAATTGAAAGGAAAAGGGATGTGGAGTTATGTTTATGGAACCTCCATTAAACCTACAAATAAAAAGGATAGCAACATATACAAAAGAGTTGGAAACGTGGGATGTTAGTAATTCTAAGATCCTTACTTGGATCAATAATTCTGTTTCTCAGTCAATAGGTGTGTGTTGTATCCCAAAATTTGTCCTCGTATTTTTTCCACAAGAAATCACAGCTTCGGGCTTTTCCTGATTTTTCAGATTGGCATAAGAATCAGTCAAACAGACTTTTCTTATCAGTCAGACAAAATTAGGGTTTTCATGGCTCTGGAACAGTTCAAGCAGATTGCTAGGTTTTTGTTTGAGTTTGGCTCAGGTTTAATCAGACAGGCGCTTCTCTGACAATTAAAACAAAACTAGGGTTTTTGTGCGCGCATTCTCAGAAAGAATTATTTTTACAGTTCTTTTCAGTTTACTCTGAGATTTGGACTGAAGCATTTGGATTGAGTTTGCAGTGTTTGATTAAATCAGTGAAAAGAGGACATGTGGACGTTTGTTGTTTGACTGTGCATTGTTATGTTTAATTCGGAACGCCGGACGTTCATTAATTATTTCTTTTTCTAAGTCGGAATAATTGGATTTATTTCCAATTGTTTTAATTTAAGAAACTCAAATAATTAAAATAAACAATTGAAAAGAAAGAAGGAATTAACTGACAAAAAGAGATTTTTATTCATATTTAATTGTTTGTTACACATTATTATTTAAACAACTGTAAATTTATTTACATTTTGTTTCCAATGATAATGTTACAAATAATTGAAGAATAAATTGAAATTATCCTAAATTCCTAAGTCTTCATCTTCTATACTGCTACTCCTCTTTTGCTCCATTGATTTTCATCTGCAAAACAAAGAAGAGAAAAAAAGGTCAAATGCAGATAAAAATTAAAGGCGGACAGTTAATTCAAAATTCATCATTAAAAGCGACTGGCCGGAATCAGTTTGCCCTCTCTGCAAATCACAAGATTTCTCTTGGTTCACAAAGAGGGAAGGATAAAAATGCTTGCAAAAAGTATGAAATGCACAAAATTACAAATTGCACAAATCCAAAAGTTTGTCAAACATACTGCATAAATCCAAAATTCCAAACCAAGGATAAAAGGCAAACTGAATAGCAAACTAAACTATCCAGAATTGCAACACATGCCTAACCAAGGTCACAATTTCAAACTAAGCCAAAAGCTGTCAAAAATTGTCCAAGGATACCAAAAGATATCAAACTCCAAAAAGCTGTCAAAGAAGTACACAAAGATGCAGAAAATCTGGAAAAGGATATAAAAGTATGCAGAGCTAAACCACAAGTGCAAGCAACATCCATTTTCATCATTTTCAACCATCCACTTTTTCAGAATAGTACAAATAAGCAATATTATATGCTTAAATCTGGAGAGAGAGAAAAGAGAAGAAGAAAAGGAGGCTTACAGGCTTTAGGCAAGAAGATATATAAAACAACAGATATACCAGCATATGAAAGAGGAGGCAGAGATATCAAAAAAAAAAGCAAAGAACACAAACTGTATCAACAAATATACAAAGCTGCCTCAAAAACCTCAAAAGGCCTTCACCTGCATAACTCACATAACATTAACCCTAAAACATCCTGCATAAAACCTGTGTCCAAGCCTAAAGCTTCAAACAAAAACAGCAAGCCTTAACCTTATCCAAGAAGTAAGAAACATCAACCAAAACACCATAACCTGCCTTAAACCAGACCTGCATAAGCCTCAAATCCCTCAAGCTTAACCTGCCTTAAACCATACCTGCATAAGCCTCAAAGCCCTCAAGCTTAACCTGCCTTAAACCAGAAAAAAGCATAAGACTTTCAACCTGTCAATACACTGAGAGCCTCAAAGCTCTAAACCTGTAACCATCAAACCCTCCCAAACCTGTTCAAGACAGTATTAAGCCTTTCAAGAACACAAACCTAAACTGCCTCAGACCTGCATAAGCCAAAAGGCCCCAAAAAGCCATCAACTTGTCAAGCCTAAAACTTGTTGAAGCCCAAGCCTCCAGCCTTTCAACCAGCCTTAGAGCAACAAACCATATCCAAATAACACCCTCAGAATACTTTCATCATAGGGTTCAGCAACATTCAAGGCAACACAGATTCAAAGCAAACCAAGAAAGCCAACAAACCCTCAGAACTGTGTTCATCATTGGGCAACTCAAAGCATACGAAGCATACGAAGCATACGAAGCACACAAGCATACAGAGGAAAACATTCAAGTGGATTGAAGAGGAAAAGAAGGTTGTGCTAGGGTTCTCAGGTTATCATCATAGAACCCTAAAAAGACAAAGGCATTAGACATACCAGGAAGAGCAAGCTCGCGCCTCACGTTCCTCCGCCCTTGGCCGTCCTAGGCGCCTCCGGTCCACCTCGTCTCCACCTCCAAAAAGCCAAAGGTATAAATCCCTTCCCTTTTTTTTTGTTCACAGAAACAACAACAACATTTAATCAGAATCAATAATCAAAGTAAAACATGCAAGACATAAAAGCTTGAAACCCTAACGCGATAGAGACAGAAATCGCTACCTTGTAAACATCGCCTGAGCGGTCCCCGGAGGGAGAAGGAGGGATGATAATGCCTGGTGGCCTTGGGCGAAGGACGGCGTTCAGTAACTTGGCTTGAGAAAACGAAGACGAAGAAAGAAGTGATGAACGGCGCCTCTGTTACAAACCCTAATTCCCAAAGTGGCACAAAACAAATGCGACCCTTGCAAAATAATTTGTGAAACAAAGTGGGCCTTGCCCCTTTCATCTGTCTAAGCCCATTCACGAAGCTAGCGTGCACCCCCCGTTTCCCCTTTTACTGCTGATTCATTTGTTTTTTTTGTTTTGGGCCCAGCTAACACTTTAGCCCATTTGCTCTTAAAAAACTTATACCTTGTTGCATATCATATCTCTTTTTTTTTAATAAACTAACACATTAATTTTTACATCAAATTTTATTAACAATACCTTTTTTTTATAACATAGTTATAATCTTGTATAGAATATTAACTAAAAAACATGAACATAATAATTTTCTCAAATTTAAAACATTTTTCTTTTAATTAAAACCTTTGTACATAAAAATAATAAACATCAATACATCAAAAAATAGAAAACTTAAAGCATTTCCTTTTCTATTCTTAAAACTTTTGTTTGTACATAATTAACTAAAAAAACATTAATACATAAAAAATAGATTTTTTAGGTTGAATATTCTTTTTTTAGCTAAAACATTTTGTATATAAAATACTAATACATAAAAATATTAATTTTCTCTAAATATTTTTCTTTTCTTAAAATATTTTGTTTGTACATAATTAACCAAAATACATTAAATACATTAAGTTAACAATCCTTAATAAATACACTTTATCACCTTGTAAATAATCATACACTTACACATTTACAATACACAAATACATTGATACATTTACTTTGCTCTATTCTTATATATTTGCTTATTCATGTACATTGATACATTTTATATTGCGATCGATTCGATTTGGTTGTAAATTATTTGGACACTACTCTCCTATTAAGTCTCATCCCCATTTGTAAATATTTGTACCCCCATTCCCGGATACTTATTTGTAATAGCGTAGACTTTAAATTCTCGCAATTTATCGCTTTCAAATATACCATGGTTAGACCTAGGGTTTGTATGTACATAAAATCAAACGCTAGATAACCTAATACAAAGACAAATACATGAAATCAATACACCATTCACACTTGCACCCCTAGGGTAATCCCGCTTGTTGCCTTCCAAAATGGGCCATGCTTGCACGTTGAGTTTCTTTGACAAAACAAATTCAAATGATCATAAGTCCCTCGATGACGCTTTCGAAAGTTGCCTAATCAAAATGATCATAGTCCCTTCAAGCAAATTTGCCAAAGACACTTGGCACCATTGCATTCATGGTCCATACGATGACCCGCGCCTGTCCCGTTAACATCCTAACGCAAGATTGCCCACCAAATACAACGGTGGAACAAAATTGTTAAAAGGGTTAAAACATGAGAAAAACCTTTGAGTAAATTTAGGGGTAGACAACTTTTAGTTACTTGATCAAACTTGCAAAAACACTTGCCTACTTTTCAAAACCACTCCACAAACACTTTCAAAAACAAACTTCCAAAAACATTTGAAACATCTTTTCGAAAAGATACACACCTTTGCATATACTCAAACAAGAGTCATTTCAACGGTTGCCTAGACAAGGCGTCTTTTTCAAAACATTTTCAAAACACACACACACACACACACACACACACACACACACACACACACACACACACACACACACACACACACCATTTCAAACAATTGAAAATCAAGTCAAGTGATCTAAAACAAGTAACTAAGAGCCCATGGATAACCATGGATGAAAAGGGTGCTAATACCTTCCCTTTTCATAATCTACCCCCCGAACCCACGAAACATCTCAAAAGGTTTTTCCTGTGCTTTTTAACCTTTCCTTAGGATAAAATAAAAAGTCAGTGGCGACTCTTGCTAAACCGAACAAGTGCGAATACAAAACGCAAAACTCAAGTCAGTTCTCCCACCGTATCACAGTGTGCAACTAGTAAAATATGACACTACTAAGGAGGTTTGGGATTATTTGAAACGCTTGTATGCTCAATCTAACTTTGCAAAACGGTACCATCTAGAGAGTGATATTAGAGATCTCAAACAAAATAATATGACCATTCAAGAATTCTATTCAGCTATGAATAATTTGTGGGATCAATTGGCTCTTATGGAATCGACTGAATTGAAAGTTGTCAAAGCATACACTGATTAAAGAGAAGAGCAACGTTTGGTTCAATTTATGATGGCGCTTAGGGATGATTTTGAGGGACTTCGTGGGGGTATTCTGCATCGTAATCCTCTCCCCAATGTTGATTCAGTTTTTAATGAATTGTTGGCAGAAGAAATTAGACTCAAGTCCCACTCAAAATTGGTTCCAAATAAAGGAGTTATATCCACTCCTCCGTCTGTTTTTGCTGCTTCATTTCACAAAGGAAAACCTCAAGATAGAGTTGGGATTGATATTGATGAATGTGATTTTTGTAAGGAGAAAGGTCATTGGAAAGCACAATGTCCTATATTGATGAAAGCAAATAAGAAAATTTTCAAGAGTCCATCATCCAATGTTGTTGTTGTTGCTCTTACTTCCATTGGTTATGGTTCTGATCATGATTATCCATCTGAGACTACTTCTCAAATATCTGATATTGCAGAGCAACTTCCAAAGCTTTTTTCCACTCAATCTTGTGCCAAGTCTGCCTCATCAACTAAAGGTTTGAACTCTTCTAGTTTTTCAGGTATATCTTCTTCCATCCGGATTCTAGATTTTGGAGCATCGCTCCATATGTCATATGATGCTAAATTATCCGTGTATTTGAATGATGCACCATATGTCGATTATGATTGCTGATGGAACTCATATGGCATTAGAAGTCATTGGTTCTATCACCTCACCTAATTTATCATTTTCTGGTGTTTATTATATTCCTAACCTCACTTTGAGCCTTGCTTCTGTTAGTCAATTTTGTGATTTTGGTTAGTAGGTTATGTTTTCTTCCACTTCTTATTATGTGCAGGATCCTCATTTCAGGAGGCTGATTGGGACAGGCCATAGACAAGGGGGACTTTATATTTTGGATGATTTGAGAGTCCCAGATACTACAACCTTAACCTCAACTTCCACAACTGATTTATCATCCTCTTTTTGTTTCAATTCTTATCTTCTAGTATTTATTTATGGCATTACTGTCTTGGACATGTCTCTGCTTCTATATTAAAGTATTTGGATTCTACTAGAGCTTTAGGAAACTTACAAACCAATAATATCTCTGATTGTTGGGGTTGTAAACTTGCTAAATATTCAGCTTTACCATTTAGTAAAAGTGTTTCCATTTTATATGCACCTTTTGACTTAATTCACTCTGATGTATGGGGTCCATCGCCGCTTCTTACTAAGGATGGATATAGATATTATGTTTTGTTTATTGATGATTATACTCGTTATTATTGGTTTTATCTTATGAAAAATCATTCAAAAAATTTGTCATTTATTGTATGTTTCGTATTATGGTTAAGACTCAACATAATGTTGTTATAAAGTACTTTCGTTGTGATTTAGGTGGTGAGCATACCTCTAATAAATTTTTTGAATTGCTTGCTTTTGATGGTACAATTCATAAAACATCTTATACTGATACACCTCAACAGAATGTAGTTACTGAAAGGAAACACTGTCACAATATTGAGATTGCTCGCTCTCTTTTGTTGTCTGCTTTGGTCCCTAGTGAATTTTAGGGTGAAGCAGTTCTTACTGTTGTTCATGTTATTAATAGAATCCCATCGTCTGTCACATCAGGTTTGTCTCCCTTTGAAAAATTATATAAATTTATCCTTGATTATTCATTGTTGAAAGTGTTTGGTTCTACTTTTTTTGTTCTTCGCCCCCAAGTAGAACGTAGTAAGTTGTCTTCTCATTCTGCTATGTGTTTTTCTTGGTTATGGAGATGGTCAAAAGGGTTATTGTTGTTAAGATCTTGGGGCGAGGAAATTGTTTGTTTCTCGTCATGTTGTTTTCCTTGAACACATTCCTTTTTACTCTCTTTCTTCTGATTCTTATATTACTAATAGTTTAAAACTCACTCATATCGATCCTTTTGATTATAATGATAATATTTCTAGTGATTGTAGTTTTGAGAATTGCAGGACTGATACTACTGATACTCCAGATACTGACATCACTTTTGTCCCCACGGTTACATAAGAACCTCATACGATTGTTGATCCTCCTCTTCCCTGTTATCCCTCTTATGACCGTAAGTCTACTCAATTTCCTGAATTTTTTCTATTCCACTTACTCTTCTTATTTTGCTTCTTTTCTAACCTCTATCCACAGCTTGTATGAGCCCTCTTCCTATAAAGAGACTATTCTTGACACTCTTTGACAGCGGGCTATGACAGAAGAACTTTCTGCTTTGCATAAAATAGATACTTGGGAATTAGTACCTCTTCCTCCTGGAAAATGTGCTATTGGGTATCATTGGATATACAAGATCAAAACTTAGTCAAGTGGATCAGTTGAGCGCTACAAAGCACGTCTTGTTACTAAGGGATTCTCTCAACAATATGGAATGGATTATGAATAAGCTTTTGCTCCTATTGCTAAGATGACGACTATTCATACTCTTATTGCAGTTCCATCTGTTCGTCAGTGGCATATTTATCAAATGGATGTTAAAAATGCATTTCTTAATGGTGACCTTCAAGAAAAGTTCATATGGTACCCTCACAAGGTGTTTCTCATAATCAAGTGGGAGTGTGCCAGTTGAAGAAGGCATTATATGGTTTGAAACAAGCTCCACAAGCTTGGTTTGAGAAGTTTACCACTGTGATTACATCTATTGGCTTTCGCTCTAGTGATCATGATTCTGCTTTGTTTGTCAAGACCACTTATCATGGTCGTATTCTGCTCTCATTATATGTTAATGATATGATTATTACAGGTGATGATATGGATGGAATTAATGATTTGAAATTACAGTCAACCAAACAGTTTGAGATGAAAGACTTAGGCACTCTTTGGTACTTCTTGGACATTGAAGTTGCTTACTTTCCTAGAGGTTATCTTCTCTCTCAATCCAAGTATATTGTCAACATTCTTGAACAGACTCGCCATTCTGATATTAGAGTAGTGGATAGTCCTCTTTGAATGTGAAGTATTCTTCATTTGATGGTGTTCCTTTACCAGATCCCACCTTATATCATACTTTGGTTGGAAGCCTGGTGTACCTTACAATTACTAGACCAGATATTGCTCATGTTTTTCATGTTGTTAGTCAGTTTGTTGTATCTCCTACTATAGTGCATTGGGAAGCCATACTTTGCATATGTCGTTATCTTTGAAGAATCTAGTTTCAGAGCCTTATTTTTCCCTCATCGTCCTCATTGGAACTACGTGCTTATTCTGATGCTGATTGGGTTGGCGACCCCACTAATCATAAGTCTACCATACGGTTTTGTATCTTTCTTGGGGACTCTCTTATTTCTTGGAAGAGTAAGAAATAAGATATTGTCTCTCGCTCTTCTACAGAAGCTGGGTATCATGCTATGGCATCCACCACTACTGAAATAGTTTGATTGTGTTGGTTACTTTCTGATATAGGTGTCATTCTTTTCGAACCAACTTTCATGCATTGGGAAGTCGTACTTTGCATATGTCGTTATCTTTGAAGAACTCGATTTCAGAGCCTTCTTTTTCCCTCATCATCCTCATTGGAACTACGTGCTTATTTTGATGTTGATTCGGTTGGAGACCCCACAGAGCATAAGTCAACCACAAGGTTTTGTATCTTTCTTGGAGACTCTCTTATTTCTTGGAAGAGTAAGAAACAAGATATTGTCTCTCGTTCTTCTACAGAAGCTGAGTATCATGCTATGGAATCCACCATTACTGAAATAGTTTGATTGTATTGGTTACTTTCTGATATGGGTGTCATTCTTTCCGAACCAACCTCCATGTATTGTGATAACAAGAGTACTATTAAAATTGCCCACAACTCGGTCTTTCATGAATGTACCAAACACATTGAGATTGATTCTCACTTCACTCGTCATCATCTTCAGCTTGGGACAATTACTCTACCGTTTGTCTCCTCTGCTTTATAGGTTGTTGATTTGTTTACAAAGACGCATTACATTAAACATTTTTCATTTTTTGATTGACAAACTCTCGATGCTTCCTACTAATGCATCTTGAGTTTGAGGGGAGATGTTAGTTATTATTATTAGTAGTAGTAGTAGTAGTAGTAGTAGTAGTAGTAGTATATTGGTTTATTATATCTTTGTAAGGTTGGTACATTACTAGCTTATAGTATTTATACTCTGGTGTAACCCTCTCTAGTTTTTGCTCATTCTATTTAAACCCTAAGTTAAAGGGTATTTTTCCTTCTCTATGTTTATATATGTTCATCTTTGTTAACACCTAATACATCACTTTGAGTGGAAATTCTCATTGTTATATAATATTTGATTCCTTCCAACATTTTAATGTTGGATTGTCTCTATACTCCAAGATTGCTCTATTTAAAGTCTCACATATATTGTTAACTTGCAAGTCGTTATGTGTGTCTGTCTTGAAATTGTTAACATTGAAACTAGGATTACGACTAAACATAAACATGAGCAATTTTTAAAACAAGAAAAAAACAGGGACCATAAACAGTAATAATAAAAACATTTAAATTTAGACCACAACGGAACAGAACCTAAATATACAAACAACCAAGTAAAACTGGACCACAAATGTCAGTACGCGGGAAGCTTGAAGAACGAGCGTGAACACGGGAACACATGAAGCTTGAAGATGGCAAACATGAACGCAAGTGCATGTACGAAAAAGACATGAAGCTTGAAGATGGAGAGCGCGAAAACAAATGGGAGAATGAAGACTATGCACTTTTAAATGGTGATGGCGATGAAGAACGAATAACTTATAATTTGGGTCTAGGGTTCCTCTTTTTTCGAGAGATAAATAACGAAGGTCTCAAAAAAATTAATTTTACATTTCCTTTTATATGTAAAGAAATAATGTATACTTAATATTATTAAGTTAATTATTAAAGTTATTAATTCAAATGAAATAATATAAAATTTAAAGAAGTAAAATAATTATTATTAATTAATATAATGTAGAAATAAAGGTGGTCAATGTGAAACTAATAAGTCATAAGTATCAGTGCCATGTCATTAAAAATTAGACCCTAATTGAAAAGGAAACTAAAATCCATTAAAAAAAATAGAGACAAAAATCCTATTTTTTAAAATGATGGATCAAAATTGAAAGAAAAATAATAATAAGATCAAAGTTGCAATTAAACCGATATTATTTTGATTTTTTCAACAACAAAAACAAACTAAAATATCTATAATATAAGAAGATTAATGGTCGTGGAAAGTTCAATTTTGCCTTCACCTTAGCATGCCATGTGTCCAAAAAAATGAGGGTTTTTGATGTCCAAAAATTACTTTATCTAACTAATTGTCTCCGTGGTTCATTTCTAACCAATCGTCTCTCTAGTTCATCAATGTATCTCAACTTTTTCTCTTCTGTCACTTCAATCTTACATATTTTCTCCCACTTTTTACTTTTTTGAATTCAAATCATTTTCCTCCTCTGTATTCACTATATATCTTTTCTCATACTTACAGTTTTAAATTATATCATCTCTATCTTTTAGAGATGTTTTATCTTCTTCTCAATCTTTTCCTAATTTTCCTCTCTTTTTCATATTTGTTTTTACTTACCAAATTCACTTCACTTGTGCTAATTTATTGAAACTATGTTTTGCATATCTGTTAAAAATTATTCATCTCCATCCAAACGAACCAAAAGAACACGACTAGGTAAAAAATTATATTCTCTATCTAACTACCAAGAAAAATAATATAGAACTCCAATAGTCGTTCTTATTTTTCCAAATTTATCTTCTTCATATATTTTTCTTCAGCTTGAGGATATGAAAGTATGAACAAGTATTGGATTTTCTGGGAAATTTGTTGTTGATGAGGGGGTGATTGAAAATGGGAATCGTTTCAGTGTTGTGTAAACGATGGATAGGAAGATTGTTGATGAATTTTTGGGCTATGTTTTTTGAGCGATGAAGGTGAGATGGAGGTTTAACGAAATTCGGAATTTGGATGGATTTTTTTAGAGGGTTATGGGTTATATATTAAGCCCAAAAATTTTATCGATTATTAAGCCCAAAAATTTTATCCATCAAATTATTTTCCGTATTTGTTTAAATTTCATTCTTTTCAGCAAAATATACATCTAGAACTAAACTCCAAAACATAGAAAGTAGAAACCATAACTCACAAGCTTTCACTGAACTACTACTCTCGTTGTTAGCCATTGTTGTTGGTCTCACTATTGTCATTTTGATATGTTATTGTCGCCTTCTTCTTGTTCAAGTTTACTTCATTAAAAAAAATTATATTTTTTGTTTTTTTTTTCAACAAAATTCTTCTAGTATGTTACAAAATAGTTTTGATGTGTGTTTGAGGTGTGAAATATATTAATTGTTTTTTTTTTGTATTATATTTGTTAAGCTTTCAAATTATTTTCTAATATTTTGATGTCAAGTGTTAACTTTTATATTTGATATTGAATTTATTTCACAATGCAATGGAAATCACTGTTTCGCATAGATTAAGAGAACTTGTAATTTGTTTGAAAAAATAGAGTATGAAATAAACTACATAAAATGTATTATTTAAAATAATAATAAATACACCGAAAAATACGATAATGAAGAATACTCTAATAAATATAATATTTAAAAAAAAATTGTAAACCGATCAGTTAAACTAAGTTGAACCTAACTAAAAATTGATTCGATTATATCCCTAATTTTATATATCTTAAGCAAAAGAGGATATAAAATCTGAATGGGTCAATTTGAAGATGACACTTAGAATTTCGAACGAGGAGATAAGGACATTCGGTGAGAATTTGAGAATGTGTGAAAGATTATTTTTCATTAATCAAGGAAAGAAAATAAATATATTTAAAATATAAAATCAAACATTAAGTGATAATCATTATTATATTTATTTTATAACTTTAAAAGAATATTTATAACTTTAAATATATTATTTTTTTCAAATCAGGAAGAAAGAGAGAGTTTGATGGTGTTTGCTTTTGTTGCACTCCTATGTAATATTCATTTTTAAAGTATTTTTATTTAAGTTGCTCATACAGATCTGATTATTTAGTATTTTGTATGAACCAAATATGGTTTCAAGATTAATAGTTTATAATAGAAAATTGTCTAATCAATTAATTTATAGACTGTACCACATTTTAGAAATTAATTACTACAACAGACTGTTGGAAATCCACCAAAGTTTATGATGAATTTCTACCACAATGACGATTAGTTATGAGAAGAAAAAAAAGAAAAAAAACAAGACAAATAATTTCTGCAGAGTTTCTCTCTGCTCACAAACTGTGAAAATTTTGTTATTCACTTGCAACTGCAAATTCTGTGAATACAACTTGCTTGACTTGCTTACAAAAATAGGGGTTACTCCCTCTATTTATAACTGAGCTTACACCTTAAGCCCAAAGTCCAAAATATTTTTTTGTTACTAAAGCAAATCTAATTTATTCTAGACTTAAATCAAATCTATTTAAATCTAAAACAAATTAAATCTTTTTGACACATAGTTTCGACACACTGAATTACAATTTAATACACCACCTAATTCATTGTGTCTAAACTATCTATGTTCATCATGGCTCTTAGTCTTCTGAATATTTTGACTTGCACTCCCTTCGTCATGATGTCTGTAATCTGATTCTCAGTTTTGCAGTGTTCCAAATTCATCTTCCCATCTGCTACCTTCTCTCAAAGATAATGGAACCTCATTTCGATGTGCTTACTTCGACCATGTGCTATTGGGTTCTTCATCAAATTGATAGTTGACATGTTGTCGGTCTTCATGGTAATTGCTCCATGATCCTTCCCTATTATCTCTTCGATCAAGTTCACCATCCAAGTTGTTTGACATGCACAAAGAGAAGCAGCTATATATTCTGCTTCGCATGATGATAATGCCACTACTGGTTTCCTTCTTGAATTCCAAGGAACTGGTGCACCACCTAGCATAAACACATATCCTGATGTTGACTTTTGATCTTCAGCATCACTACACCAACTCGAATCGGTGTATCCCACTAACTTGCATTCTTTTCCTTTATCAGCTGCAGGAAACAAAATGCCATAATCGAAAGTTCCTTTGAGATACCTTAGTATCCTCTTCACTGCTTTTAGATGTGATACCTTGGTGTTGTACCCCAAAATTTGCTCTCTCATTTCACCAACATTTCTCATTACAAGACTCTTGGAATTCAATATCAAGTTAGGGTTTGCTCTGCTCAAGACACCCCCTTGCACTGTTGACCCAAATTAGGGTTTGAGTTTGCACAGGGATGTTTTGACCTACAATGCCCAAATTTACTTTCATACTTCATGTTGGACTCACAAGTTTGTCCATACCAAGTTTCAAGCCTTGATTCAAATTTCTGCCCAGTCAATTGGACAGTTGACCTAGAAATCAACTATATTGGGGAAAAAGTCAACAGTGGCCAATTTAAAGTCAAACCTCATGGATTTTGACCCACATCAACATTATGAGCTCATATGAACCATTTGATCAAGTTTGAATCATAATTCCACAAGAAATTTGATTAGATCACCAAAAGGGTAAAATGGTCATTTTTAGGATTTTGACTGCACAAAGGCCATTCTTGAATGTTTGACCAAACCAATGGAAAACCAAGCTCACATATGGACTCAAGGACTCAATAAAATTGTCTTGACCCACTCAACAATTTCAAAAGATCTCAAATGCATAGGATTGACAGATGAATTTTCCAGTCAACTGATCAAAATTTGACTGTATACTGAAAAGTCAAACTTTGACTTTTTGGTCAAAATCAAGTGCCAGGGGTCATTTTTCATCAAGACATGTCAAATTATGAAACTTGTTCATCAAGAAACCCAAAAATGCAAATTAGGGTTTAAAATGGAAAAACTTCATAACTTAGAATTTTTCTAAGTTATGAAATTTTCTTATTTTTTTCCTAACTTTGTCCCATTTTTTCACCAAGATGCAAATGGATTCAAACAAAAATTGCAACATGAAAGTTGTAGTCCATCACAAAGTCTACAAATTTGATTCACAAAGTTTTCTCAAAAGAAGCTTGTATCTCAAGTTATGATTTTTGGAACAAGGGTACCTAAAACTTTTAACTTAGAGAAAATTTGCCCTAATCTAGGCAGGATTTTGACCCATCTTCTTGGCCATTTTTCACATAGTTCCACTTGGAATTTCAAGTTGCATTGCAAAGATGGATTATATTACATGTTCCAAGCTTTCCAAATTGTCCAAGAACTCCTCAAACACCCTTGTGGTTAGAGAGAATAGAATTCTTGAAGTTGGCAAAAACTCACTTTTGTCCATGGCCAATACATGTTCATAACAACTTGCAATTCTGATCTAGCTAGCTTGGTTCAACATTACAGGCCTCAAAACCATTTTGTACTCCTTAATTTAATGCATATCCATTGTATTATGGTATTGTCTTGGTCATTAGGGCATTATACTTTAGTTTAAGCCTAAAAAGGAAAAAGCAACAATGTCATTTTTGCCTAATTTCACTTTATGTCAAAAACAAATCCTTGAGGCATGGGGGCAAGATCTTTGAGGCAAGACCAAGTCCACTAATTCCAGTAACCAAGAACAAAAAGTCGCAGCATGATAGGAGGGCTGGTACAGGGCTATAACAACATGTCCATTCTCTTTCTTCAAGTAGAAGAAAAGTGGAAAAACATAAGCAATCTTTCATTTTCTGTTAACAGGAGCTTACAAGAACTTTGTAGACAAGTTCCATACCTCCCAACAAGCCTAAAACACGACCCTTTCATCACTAAGAACTCCTCATACTCAGAATCACTATTTTTCTGCAAAACAGAGCAAGTTCTACATCTTGTAAGCCACAACCAATTTCCATCGTGCGTTTTGTCCCAAGATAGTTCCAACACCTTCCAATCAACTCACCTGAACTATCCCAAGCCCCCATTGCAAGCTGTAACACCTCTAAAACACTTTGCCATTTTCATTTCAAAGCTCTGCTGGTTGAGTTCTACAACACGATTCAAGTTATTTCAAAGCAAGCCAAGCATTGGAGAAGCTTCCTTGGACCTCAGGCAAGCTCAACAGAAGCTCAAACCCCATTGAAGGTTGCTACATTGTCCAGCTCGAAGTCAACTGAAACAGGTATTTCATGGACTTCTATCTCTCTATTTAGGAATGGTTAGGCTTAGGTTTGTGAATGAAATATGTTGTACTCATAGTCCTGAAGCCATACATATGCTTAGTTTTCATTTACATTAATCGTGCTGAGAGAATTTCACTCATGAACTTTCTGAAAAAACTAGGTTAAAAATTAGGGCCAGAGAAATTCTCTCTTGTCTTTGAGAGTTAATCCAAGTGTTTTATATGGTTGAATTCGTTGTTTCATTCTCTACAATATTCATGTTATGAGTTTTGTCAAAAAATCAAAGAATCAGGAGATAACATTGAAAGTACAGAACGCGTGTGTTTTTTGAAACTGAGGAAGAAGATGAAGTTGCTTGGGTTGGGCCTGAGTTGCTTTTGCTTTCCACACATGCATATTCAGTTTGCACCCCCCTGGCCCATTTGCTTGCACATTTGTCATTTTTTGCATTTTATTTCATTTTTTATTTTAATATTTTATTTTCTAACATAAAAAATACCTTAAAATTATTTTCATAATTTTTTTTATTTATTTGGAATTTATTCTAATTATTACTAGTATATATATATATATACTTATATACTTTATTTTATTAAATAATTAGGACAAAAATATTACATTTTCATTTGTATTAATATTTTGCACTAAAAATATCATTTTTACAATATACTTTTTTTTTTGTATAAGTTAATGTATTATTGTAAATAAATAATAAATAATGCTATTTATTTAAGAAAATTAGGGTTTTTGCCCTAAATGAAAAAAGAATTAAACTTGACTTTTTCTTTATTTATTTTTACTTCACATATTAAAAACACTTTTTTTTTACATACATAAAAATCATTTTGGCATAATACATTTTATTTACATTTATTTATTGTATTTATTTCAATTATTGTACATTTAAATATTGTATCTTGTACATTCAATTTGGTTGTAATCGTAATCTAGGGTTTAATTTCTTGTCAAATATTCCCAATTCAAATTTGTACCCCCCTCCCTATATCATGTTGTAATAGTGTAGCATTTAAATTCTCACATTTAAAAGCTTTCAATTATGCCATGCTTAGACCTAGGGTTTGTATGCAAATAAAAATCAACAATTAGTTTGACCTAATCCAAGATAAACATACATGAAAAACAAACGCAATGCACACTTGCGCCCCTAGGGTTTCATCCACTTGTTGCCTTCAAAAATGGGCCATGGTTGCATGTCAAGTACTTTGGCAAAACAAAAAACAAACAAAAGATCATAGTCCCTCGATGACGCTATCTGAGTTGCCTAAACAAAATGATCAAGTCCCTTAAGAAAATTGCCAAAAATACTTGACACAATTGCTATCATGGTTTATACAATGACCAGCGCCTGTCCCGTTAACATCCTAACACAAGGTTGTTCACCAAATACAATGGTGAAACAACACTGTTAAAAGGGTTAAAAACATAAGAAAGATATTTGAGTAAAATAGGGTAGATAGTTCTTAGTTACTTGATCAAGCTTGCAAAAACACACTTGCTACTTTTCAAAACACACTTCACAACACAATTTCAAAACCCTATTTTCAAACATTGAAAACCTTTCAAAAGACAAAAAACACCTTTTTATACATTCAAACAAGAATCATTACAAAGGTTGCCACCACGATGGTCTCTTTTCAAAACATTTTCCAAAATCACGCACAAAGCACCATTTCAAACAATTGAAAAGCACCATTTCAAACAATAGAAGTGCAAAGCAAGTGATCTAAGTAAGTAACTAAGAGCCCATGGATAACCATGGATAGAAAGGGTGCTAATACCTTCCCTTTCTATAATCTACTCCCCGAACCCAAGAAAACATCTCAAAGGTCTTTCATGTGCTTTTTGACCTTTCCTTAGGATAAAATAAAAAGTCGGTGGCGACTCTTGCTAAACTGAAACATTTGCAAACACAAACGCAAAATCCCAAGTCAGTTCTCCCACCGTATCACAGAACTGGCGACTCTGCTGGGGAAAATTAGAAGTGGAGTAACCTTAGGTCTTAGATCACCCTTTGCATGATTATTGTTTTCTTTGATTGCTTTACATTTTGGTTCTCTTGTTTGGGCTTGAAATCCTCCACCCGGATTTGGGAAACATTCATAGATAGCAATACGTTGTGGAAATTGTGCGGGGTATACTGACACGGTTGAAGCAATAGCTATATTAGTGCGACATATTTGTGAGTACCGGTAGCCTTGGAGTCAATCAAAGAGAATACGGGGCCGCTGATGAACTAGAACCTTACTTGACCATCTTGGCCTTTTATTAGGGGTAGTGAGATGACCGACTTTGGTGCAGTCCAAAGTTGGTAGATACTCGATACTACACTCATTGAGGGTTATTTTCTTGGAATATTTTGGTCGCTAGTTAAGTGGCTAAACCAAAACAATGAACATAGAAAACAATCCAATGATATTAAGCTCCTTAGAACCCGGTTACTATTTATAGGACAGGTTTTGAGCCAACTAAACTCAAGAGGGTACTTACCTATGAAACCTCCTGCAAGCCTGAAACTAGGGTTTTGTGTGACTTGCTTGTACATATGCTTGTGCATACATCATAAAGCATCATATGCATCCACTAACCATTTCAAGGGTTTGGATCTTCATCTTTCTTCTTGTTTTATAGGTCATGGAATCTCTTCGCAGGAAAATAATTCAAGCCAACCTTGTGAGGATCCCTCCTCAACTCAAGGAGCTTACTTCCAGGATTCCAGAGAATTCTCTCTTCAGTGAAAGACATGGTAGACTCCTCAACCTAGTCAACAACAGCATTGAAGAAGACATGGTGAAAGTTCTCTTCCAGTTCTTTGACCCCCTACACCACTGTTTCACATTCCCTGATTACCAATTGGTGCCTACTTTGGAGGAATTTTCTCAACTCCTGAGAATTCCTATTCTTAATCAACTACCTTACAACGGTACGAAAAAAGAACCAAAACCTGGAGATGTTGCTCAAGCATTACACTTGCAACCATCTGACATCAAGGGGCATTGGGAAACCAGAAGTGGTGTTAAGGGTTTCTTGGTAAAATTTCTGTTTGAGAAGGCACAAGACTGCTGGAATTCTCTTGATCTACAAGCCTTTGAAGAGATTGTGGCACTCCTTATCTATGGGTTGGTTTTGTTCCCAAATCCTGATCAACTTATAGATGTGAATGCTGTCAAGATTTTCATATCCAGGAATCCCATACCTACATTGCTTGGGGACATCCTACACTCATTTTACACACGAACAATGAGGAAAAGAGGTGTTCTCATGTGTTGTACTCCTCTCATAGCAAGGTGGTTTATTTCTCACCTCCCACAATCAGTTTTGAAGAATGAGCAGGGTTTAAGATGGTCACAACGGTTGATGACCCTCACACATTCTGATGTACATTAGTGTTCTCGGTCCAGAGAAAATGTCATCATCATTGATCATTGTGGTGAATTCCCTAATGTCCCATTACTTGGCCTTATGGGAGGCATTACCTACAACCCCTGTCTAGCTTTGAGACAATTTGGATATGCTCGGAGGGATATCCCTCATGACATGCTGATTCCTGACCTAGTTTTTGACTTCGACAACGATGCGCAAGGACTTCGACAAAGGTTCATCAGAGCTTGGAGGATGCCTAACAAGGTGGATAGTAAGACACTGGGGAACAAGAATTCCATCCCCCTTGAGCCTTACCTCAAGTGGGTACGAACCCGCTCCCAGAATCTTATGATGCCATATCCTCACATTCTCCCCTTGATCAAAGAGCCTGTTACGGAAGGAGAGGTTTCATACACCATCCTACATCCCGACATGCCAACATCATGGGAGGAAATGCAAAAGAGTTGGATCCAACTCAAAGAAGAACGGGATACTTTTGAAGCCAGCTTCTATGCCAGTGAGAAGAAGGTTTTAGAGCTCACCCGCCGACTTCACGAGGAGGAAACTCTCAACACCTACATCGCACCAAAGAGGATGCGCAATGTCTTTTTACATTAAGAATTTTGTAATATTTCTCCCATGGGGCATTTATGTACTAACAAATCTTTTCTTAATATGACGTGCGTTCTTTTTGTTTGCAACAAATTTGAATTTTTGAACCCTTGAAAGCATTATATGAATAACATACCATTCATCATATGCATAAACAGGTCTTCAAGCCAGGTTTCCTTATCTTTCTGCTGTTTATTTCAGCAAGATGGATTTGGAGCAAACAGTAAAGGACCTATAGGCACAAAATTCACAATTTCAGCAACTCCTCATGACCTTGGCAAAGGGTCAAGAGGATCTCAAAGTTCTGCTAGAGAAGAATAAAGAGAAGAAAAAGAAAAAGAGACCGGGGGTAGCCACTTTCGGAAGAAGGTTTGAGAGCGATGCTAGAAGGACTCTTGAATTCCCTTCAACGTTTGACGAAGGAATTGGCAAGGGGAAAGGAGTTATTGTACCTTCTGAGTCTGAGGTAGAATAGGAGGAAGAGGAAGAAGACGAGGACTATTCCGAACAACAGTATCCACTAGCGGATGACAAATATAAGAACCTTGAAGACAGATTGGCAGCTATGGAGTTGCAGAGGGTGCCCGGATTGGATTTTGAGGAACTGGGGTTGGTAGTTGGGATTGTTATCCCTCCCAAGTTCAAGGTGCCAACATTTTCCAAGTACGACGGTCTGTCTTGCCCTAAGATGCACTTGAGGTCGTATGTTAGAAAGATCCAACCTCATTCATCCGATAAAGATCTCTGGGTACACTTTTTCCAAGACAGCTTGTCTGGCACTCAGTTAGACTGGTTTTATCAGCTCGAGAGATCAGAGGTTCATAATTGGGAAGACTTGGCAGTTGTTTTCTATCGTCAGTATCAGTACAATGCTGATTTGGCGCCCACTCGTACTCGGTTACAAAGTATGGGGATGGATTCAAATGAAGGGTTAAAGGAGTACGCCCAGAAGTGGTGTGACCTGGCTGGAAGGGTGCAGCCACCTCTATCAGATAGGGAATTAGTTGACATGTTTTTGGGGACCCTGTCTGGCCCCTTATTCAACCATCTAATCGGGAGCTCTTCTGCGGGATTTACTGAACTGATTCTGACCGGCGAAAGAGTGGAGGCCGGTATTAAAAGTGGAAAGATTCAAAAGGATGCCTTTGCATCCACGGCTGTTAAAAAAACTTTTCCAGCCAAGAAAGAAGCATTTGCTGTGTATTCTCAGAAGGGATTGGGAAGAACTGAGCGTCGGCCGACTGTAGGGGCCATGATGATTCAAAATTCGTCAAATGATCAACCTCAAGACCTAATCAACAACGGGTAGAACGGCCACAATGGCAGTTCACCCGCATCAACATGACACCCGCGCAGGTTCTTCCCCATTTTTTGAAGCTGAATCTGACTAGTTTGAAGGAGGCGCCAAAAAACCCTAGCACCTCCTCTCCATACTATCACTCCAACGCCAAGTGTACTTACCATTCCGACAGTGCTGGGCACGATACCAATAATTGTTGGGCACTTAAGAAAAAAATTCAGGATTTAATTGATGCTAAAGAGGTTGAATTTGATGCTCCTGAGAAGCCTAATGTTATATCTGCTCCAATGCCCAAGCACGGCCACAATGTGCACGCCATTTTGGAAAACCTCCATGTTACTGATGTTGCCAATCTGTTGACTCCTTTGATTGTGATTAAAGAAAATTTGTTGAGAGCCGGGATCTTTCCTGGTTGTGGTAAAAACTGTTATTTTTGTTTGAACATTCAAGGTGACAGTCCAATGTTGAAGTCAGGTGTCCAACGCCTGATGGATACTCAAGAAATACTTTTCCAGAAAACCCTTGTTAACACTTGCAATCTGATTACTCCTGATACTTGTGTTACTTCAACCAACGATATTGCTATCATAACCATTTCCGACAATCCTCCCAAGGCTTGCAAAAGGCCTGTTAGAATTACACCCAACTCTGAATGTATACCTTTAAAGATCACCATGCCGGGACCTGTCCCGTACCAGTCAAGCAAAATGATACCGTGGAACTATGGGGGAGAAATCTTCTACCACGGCATCAAACAAATCGAAACAGTCCAAGAGATTTCTGAAGAAGACCCTGATATAGGGAACATCACGGGTACAATCAAGATAACCCGTAGTGGCCGAATCTTTTCTCCGGAGATTGCTCCCCCTCGAACAGTTTTCGGACCCTTAAAAGCTTATACACTTGTTGGGCCCTCTGTGCAAGGCCCAGTGATTGAAGAATTAAATACTCCTGAAGAAAGACCATCTGCTGATAATACTGACAAGGGTAAAGGGATACTGGAAATTCCTGTCAGGACGAAGGCTCATGCTGTGGTTATCCCCGAAACCACTCAGAAGGAAATGGATGAAATCCTAAAAATAATCAGAAAAAGTGACTACGACGTTGTGGAACAACTGGGGCAGACCCCTTCTAAAATTTCAATGTTAGCCCTCCTGCTCTGTTCAGAGACCCATGCTAAGGCCCTGATTAAATTCTTGAAGACGGCACAATACCCCAAGAGACTTCGGCTGACCAATTTCAGGATTGTGTGGCCAGTCTTACTGCTGACAATGGCCTGGGCTTTTTCGATGCTGACTTAACTCCCAAAGGGAGGAAGCACAATGATGCGTTACATGTTTCAGTTGAATGCCGAGGAACCACTCTCGCCCATGTCTTGGTTGATATTGGTTCTTCCCTGAATGTGCTTCCAAGAAGGCCTTAGACCGTTTGGATTGCGAAGGTTTGACCCTCAAACCTAGTAACATCATCGTTAGGGCTTTCGATGGTTCCAAAAGAATGGTTTATGGAGAGGTTGATATTCCTATCAAGGTAGGCACCGAAGTGTTCAACTCCACCTTCTACGTAATGGACATCCGTTCGTCATACTCATGTTTGCTAGGAAGACCGTGGATCCATTATGTCGGGGCAGTTACATCCTCTTTGCACCAGATGCTGAAATATCCTGTTAAGGGTAAAATCATAACTGTGCACGGCGAGGAAGAGTACATGATCAGTCATCTCAATTCCTTTCGATATGTGGAGTTAGATGGCGAGTTCATCGAAACGCCTTTTCAACATTTTGAGGAAGTTTCTCCCGAGGTGGCGGTTGCGAAGACAATGGTCGAGGTGCCTATCGTTCCCAAGCATGCATCTAGGATGGCATCTCTCAAGGACGCGGAGGCTGTGATTAAGGAGGGGAAGAGCACAGTATGGGGGCAGTTGCCCGAATTTCCCAATAAGACAGACAAGTTTGGGTTGGGGTTTACTGTTGCAGGACAAAAGGCTATGCGTCACTCTAAGATTGGAAGACCACCCGTCAAGATTTCTCACCATGGAATCAATGTCGTAGAAGATGAAGCTGAGGAGAGCCACTTTGAAGATTGGATTTTTCCGACTGTCGAAGGGGGTTTGAGCAATTGGGAGGCAAAGGATTTTGTTCCTATCACCTTTATCAACCAGTAATTTTATCTTTGAACAATTTCTCATTTTTATGGTCTGTAATAACTAAAACAATTCGCACACTATTTTCACCTCATGCCTTTCCCGGGGCATGTAGGTCCATTTGTAAGGGCTTGATTTTCTTCATAATCATATGCCATGTTTTAATGAATCATTGGACGTTTTTCATCTATAAACTGTTGTGTTCATTTTCTTTCCTTTTGAATTTTTGTTTGTTTAAAGATGGTTATCCCTTACACACACCCACACTCACAAATGCAGGTACCCATCCACTCCGGATTCCATGGGTGACTATTCTGTTTTAGCCTTCGACAACTCTGAAGATTTGGTCAATCAGGCTGAGTACGAAGTTGACGAAGATTGTGAAGTGCTGGGAGAGTTAGCCAGACTTCTACAATAGGAAGAGAGGGCCATTCTGCCTCATGAGGAGTTGCTAGAAACCATCAACTTGGGGACAGAGGAAGACAGGAAAGAAGTAAAAGTGGGTGCCAACCTGGAACCGAGTGTCAAGGAGCGCTTAGTGCAGTTATGAAATTTTCTTATTTTTTTCCTAACTTTGTCCCATTTTTTCACCAAGATGCAAATGGATTCAAACAAAAATTGCAACATGAAAGTTTTAGTCCATCACAAAGTCTACAACTTTGATTCACAAAGTTTTCTCAAAAGAAGCTTGTATCTCATGTTATGATTTTTGGAACAAGGGTACCTAAAACTTTTAACTTAGAGAAAATTTGCCCTAATCTAGGCAGGATTTTGACCCATCTTCTTGGCCATTTTTCACATAGTTCCACTTGGAATTTCAAGTTGCATTGCAAAGATGGATTATATTACATGTTCCAAGCTTTCCAAATTGTCCAAGAACTCCTCAAACACCCTTGTGGTTAGAGAGAATAGAATTCTTGAAGTTGGCAAAAACTCACTTTTGTCCATGGTCAATACATGTTCATAACAACTTGCAATTCTGATCTAGCTAGCTTGGTTCAACATTACAGGTCTCAAAACCATTTTGTACTCCTTAATTTAATGCATATCCATTGTATTATGGTATTGTCTTGGTCATTAGGGCATTATACTTTAGTTTAAGCCTAAAAAGGAAAAAGCAACAATGTCATTTTTGCCTAATTTCACTTTATGTCAAAAACAAATCCTTGAGGCATGGGGGCCAGATCTTTGAGGCAAGACCAAGTCCACTAATTCCAGTAACCAAGAACAAAAAGTCGCAGCATGATAGGAGGGCTGGTACAGGGCTATAACAACATGTCCATTCTCTTCCTTCAAGTAGAAGAAAAGTGGCAAAACATAAGCAATCTTTCATTTTCTGTTAACAGGAGCTTACAAGAACTTTGTAGACAAGTTCCATACCTCCCAACAAGCCTAAAACACGACCCTTTCATCACTAAGAACTCCTCATACTCAGAATCACTGTTTTTTTGCAAAACATAGCAAGTTCTGCATCTTGTAAGCCACAACCAATTTCCATCGTGCGTTTTGTCCCAAGATAGTTCCAACACCTTTCAATCAACTCACCTGAACTATCCCAAGCCCCCATTGCAAGTTGTAACACCTCTAAAACACTTTGCCATTTTCATTTCAAAGCTCTGCTGGTTGAGTTCTAAAGCATGATTCAAGTTGTTTCAAATCAAGCCAAGCATTGGAGAAGCTTCCTTGGACCTCAGGCAAGCTCAACAGAAGCTCAAACCCCATTGAAGGTTGCTACATTGTCCAGCTCGAAGTCAACTGAAACAGGTATTTCATGGACTTCTATCTCTCTATTTAGGAATGGTTAGGCTTAGGTTTGTGAATGAAATATGTTGTACTCATAGTCCTGAAGCCATACATATGAATAGTTTTCATTTACATTAATCGTGCTGAGAGAATTTCACTCATGAACTTTCTGAAAAAACTAGGTTAAAAATTAGGGCCAGAGAAATTCTCTCTGGTCTTTGAGAGTTAATCCAAGTTTTTTATATGGTTGAATTCGTTGTTTCATTCTCTACAATGTTCATGTTATGAGTTTTGTCAAAAAATCAAAGAATCAGGAGATAGCATTGGAAGTACAGAACGCGTGTGTTTTTTGAAACTGAGGAAGAAGATGAAGTTGCTTGGGTTGGGCCTGAGTTGCTTTTGCTTTCCACACATGCATATTCAGTTTGCACCCCCCTGGCCCATTTGCTTGCACATTTGTCATTTTTTGCATTTTATTTCATTTTTTATTTTAATATTTTATTTTCTAACATAAAAAATACCTTAAAATTATTTTCATAATTTTTTATATTTATTTGGAATTTATTCTAATTATTACTAGTATAAAAAATATTTAAATGCTTTATTTTCTTTTTATTAAAACCTAAAATAATGTAAAAATAAATTTATTTTCATTTATTATTTTTATTTACATTTTGAAAATATTTTCTTGGATATACACATTTTTTGCAAATAAATACTTTCTATTTTTATATATATATATATATATATATATATATATATATATATATATATATATATATATATATATATATATATATATATATATATATATATATATATATATATATATATATATATATATATATATATATATATATATATATATATATATATATATATATATATATATATATATATATATATATACTTATATACTTTATTTTATTAAATAATTAGGACAAAAATACAAAAATATTACATTTTCATTTGTATTAATATTTTGCACTAAAAATATCATTTTTACAATATACTTTTTTTTTTGTATAAGTTAATGGTTCATGGAGAGGTTGATATTCCTATCAAGGTAGGCACTGAAGTGTTCAACTCCACCTTCTACGTAATGGACATCCGTCCGTCATACTCATGTTTGCTAGGAAGACCGTGGATCCATTATGTCAGGGCAGTTACATCCTCTTTGCACCAGATGCTGAAATATTTTGTTAAGGGTAAAATCATAACTGTGCACGGCGAGGAAGAGTACATGATCAGTCATCTCAATTCCTTTCGATATGTGGAGTTAGATGGCAAGTTCATCGAAACGCCTTTTCAACATTTTGAGGAAGTTTCTCCCGAGGTGGCGGTTGCGAAGACAATGGTTGAGGTGCCTATCGTTCCCAAGCATGCATCTAGGATGGCATCTCTCAAGGACGCGGAGGCTGTGATTAAGGAGGGGAAGAGCACAGTATGGGGGAAGTTGCCCGAATTTCCCAATAAGACAGACAAGTTTGGG
This sequence comes from Vicia faba, assembly GCA_948472305.1. Lineage (NCBI taxonomy): Eukaryota > Viridiplantae > Streptophyta > Magnoliopsida > Fabales > Fabaceae > Vicia > Vicia faba. The sequence continues at coordinate 1,169,282,078 of OX451737.1, read as the reverse complement.
TTGGGGTTTACTGTTGCAGGACAAAAGGCTATGCGTCACTCTAAGATTGGAAGACCACCCGTCAAGATTTCTCACCATGGAATCAATGCCGTAGAAGATGAAGCTGAGGAGAGCCACTTTGAAGATTGGATTTTTCCGACTGTCGAAGGGGGTTTGAGCAATTGGGAGGCAAAGGATTTTGTTCCTATCACCTTTATCAACCAGTAATTTTATCTTTGAACAATTTCTCATTTTTATGGTCTGTAATAACTAAAACAATCCGTACACTATTTTCACCTCATGCCTTTCCCGGGGCATGTAGGTCCATTTGTAAGGGCTTGATTTTCTTCATAATCATATGTCATGTTTTAATGAATCATTGGACGTTTTTCATCTATAAACTGTTGTGTTCATTTTCTTTCCTTTTGAATTTTTGTTTGTTTAAGGATGGTTATCCCTTACACACACCCACACTCACAAATGCAGGTACCCATCCACTCCGGATTCCATGGGTGACTATTCTGTTTTAGCCTTCGACAACTCTGAAGATTTGGTCAATCAGGCTGAGTACGAAGTTGACGAAGATTGTGAAGTGCTGGGAGAGTTAGCCAGACTTCTACAACAGGAAGAGAGGGCCATTCTGCCTCATGAGGAGTTGCTAAAAACCATCAACTTGGGGACAGAGGAAGACAGGAAAGAAGTAAAAGTGGGTGCCAACCTGGAACCGAGTGTCAAGGAGCGCTTAGTGCAGTTGTTGAACGAATATGTTAAAATCTTCGCCTAGTCTTATGAAGACATGCCAGGGTTAGACACAGATATTGTGGTTCACCGTTTCCCTACCAGAGAAGACTGTCCACCGATCAAGCAAAAGGTTCGCCGAATGAGGCCTGACATGTCCGAGAAAATTAAGGCTGAAGTAATGAAGCAATTCAACACTGGCTTTCTGGCTGTTACAACCTATCCACAATGGGTTTCTAACATTGTGCCCGTACCCAAAAAGGACGGCAAAGTCAGGATGTGTGTGGATTATCGGGATTTGAACAGGGCTAGCCCTAAAGATGATTTTCCACTACCACATATCGACATCTTGGTTGACAACACAGCTCAGCACAAGGTGTTCTCCTTCATGGATGGGTTCTCAGGATATAACCAAATCAAAATGGCCCCCGAGGACATGGAGAAAACTACCTTTGTCACGCAATGGGGTACCTTCTGCTACAAAGTGATGTCGTTCATACTGAAGAACGCAGGGGCAACCTATCAACGCGCCATGGTGGCTTTGTTTCATGATATGATACATCATGAGATCTAAGTTTACGTAGACGACATGATAGCTCGATCACAGACAGAAGAATAGCACCTTGAACATTTGAAAAAGTTGTTTGCCAGGTTGAAGGAGTATAAGCTCAGGCTGAACCCAAGCAAGTGCACTTTTGGAGTTAGGTCTGGTAAACTTTTGGGATTTATTGTCAGTAACAAAGGTATAGAGGTTGATCCAGCTAAAGTAAAGGTTATACAAGAAATGCCTGCTCCCCATACTGAAAAGGAGGTCAGAGGATTCTTGGGACGCTTGAACTATATTGCAAGGTTCATCTCTCACCTGACATCTACCTGCGAGCCAATTTTCAAACTGTTGAAGAAAGATCAGGTAGTTGAATGGAACGATGATTGTCAAGTTGCTTTTGATAAGATTAAGGAGTACTTACTAGAACCTCATATTCTGATGCCACCCATCGAAGGAAGGCCGTTGATCATGTATCTGACTGTTTTGGATAACTCAATGGGGTGCGTGTTGGGCCAACATGATGAGTCTGGTCGAAAAGAGCAGACCATTTATTACCTTAGCCAAAAGTTTACCGACTGTGAGACCCGTTACTCACTGCTCGAGAAAACTTGATGCGCTTTGGTATGGGCTACTCGCTGGCTAAGGCAGTATATGTTGACTCATACCACCTTGCTGATTTCCAAGATGGATCCGGTTAAGTATATCTTCAAGAAGCCTGCTTTATCTGGAAGAATCGCTAGATGGAAAATGATCCTGACTGAGTATGATATCCAGTACACTACCCAAAAAGCTATAAAAGGGAGTGTACTAGCTGACCATCTAGCTCATCAAGCCGTCGAAGATTATCAATCTATGAGATTCGACTTCCCTGATGAGGACATCATGACACTGGACAATATCGAAGGTAACGGACCGTATGACGAACCTGAACAAGGATCCCGATGGACCCTGTACTTTAACAGTGCTTCAAATGCACTTGGCAACGGTATCGGTGCGGTACACATCTCTCCGGAAGGTTGCCATACACCCTTCACTGCCCGACTTTGTTTCAGCTGTACCAACAACATGGCCGAATATGAAGCTTGCATCTTTGGTCTCAAGGCTGCTATAGACCTGGGGATCAAATCTTTGGTCGTATTTGGGGACTCGGCTTTGGTTATCAGTCAAGTCAAAGGAGAGTGGGACACCAAACATCCTAATCTTATCCCATACAAAGAACATGTCCTGACATTGTTGCCTCATTTCGAGCAGATTACTTTCGAGCACTTCCCGCGAGAAGAAAATCAGCTAGCAGATGCTCTGGCTACAATGTCTTCCATGTTTAAACTCAACTGGGATAATGAGACTCCCCAAATTACCATCGAGCGAATGGACGAACCTGCGCACTGTCATGAGATTAATACCGAAGAAGTAGTGGAACAACCCTGGTTTCATGAAATCAAAAGGTATCTCCAGACTAGAGAATACCCTGAAGGAGCTTCCGTCAATGACAAAAAGTTCTTAAGGAGATTTGCTTCCAAGTTCTTCCTAAGCAATGGCATCCTTTATAAGCGCAGCCATGATTGTGTTTTACTCCGATGCATGGACAAAGCTGAAGCAGAGTTGATCACGACTGAGATACACAGTGGTACATTTGGCACCCATTTGAGCGAACATACGATGGCTAAGAAGATTCTAAGGGCAGGCTACTACTGGTCCACCATGGAAGCTAATTGTCACCAACATTCCCGTACTTGCCACAAATGCCAAGTCTACGCCGACAAGGTACATATTCCTCCTGTTCCTCTCAATGTTCTGACAGCTCCTTGGCCATTCGCAATGTGGGGCATTGACATGATTGGAGAGATCAAGCACACGGCGTCCAATGGACATCGCTTCATCTTGGTCGTTATTGATTATTTTACCAAGTGGGTCGAAGCAGCTTCCTTTGCCTCTGTTACAAAGAACGTGGTTGCCCGCTTCATCAAGCAGAACCTCATATGCCGGTATGGTGTCCCAGACAGGATCATCACAGACAACAGTACAAATCTGAACAATACTATGATCACCGCTCTATGCGAACAGTTCAAGATTTATCATCACAATTCATCTCCCTATCGGCCGAAGATGAACGGTGTTGTTGAAGCCGCGAACAAAAATATCAAGAAGATCATTCAAAAGATGACAGTCACCTACAAGGACTGGCATGAGATGTTACTGTTTGCTCTGCATGGATATCGTACCATGGCGCGTACTTCAACAGGGGCAACCCCATTTTCTTTGGTGTATGGCATGGAGGTTGTGCTACCCATGGAAGTTCAGATTCCTTCCTTAAGGATTATGAAGGATGCTGGTTTAAGTGAAGACGATTGGATTCAGACCCGGCTTGATCAACTCAATTTGATCGACGAGAAGCGACTTACTGTTGTTTGCCATGGTCAGACGTATCAAAAACGGATGATCAAGGCTTTTAACAAGAAAGTCAGGCGTCAGATATATCAAGTCAGAGATCTTGTAATCAAACGGATCATCTTACCGCAAAGTGATCCCAGGGGCAAATAGACTCCTACTTACGAAGGACCATTTGTGATCAAGAGCATCTTTTCTGGTGGGGCAATGATTTTGATCACCATGGACGGTGACGATTTGCCACACCCTGCAAACGCAGACATAGTCAAAAGATACTACGCATAAATAACCCGATAAGTTGAAAACCCGAAAGGGCGACTTGGGCAAAAATGGGCATCCCGGTGAACCGAAAACCCGAAAGAGCGGTTCAGGTAAAAATTAGGGATAAAACAAAAAATATGTACACCCGGAAAGTTGAAAACCCGAAAGGGTGACTTGGGCAAAAAAGGGTTTCCCGGTGGATCGAAAATCCGAAAGGGCGATTCAGGCAAAAGTTAGGGAGTTAAAGCGTATGACTGTGTCTCGTCGGATCACTTTAAAGAACGATCTCTTCATCAACAATCTCCGAGCTTCTGATCAACCTAGTCATCGGCGGACGAAGCAACAAATGGACAAGATATTCAGAGTTGTGAAGGCTATAGCAGAATGGGAATCCCATGGAATTGTTACACATAGCCATCTTTCTTTTGTATAAAAATTCTCTAATTTTTGCGACAACATTCTCTTACTAGGATGTCTGTCTCCTTTGTATAAAGATACTCACAAAAGTTAAATACAAATATACTTCGAAGTGCAGAAATTTGTTTGCCTTTCTTTTCTTTTTACACTTATGTTTTATTTGAAAACGTCCAATGTTTTGTTAAATAGGCATATGCATTTGAACATAATCACTGCTTACAAATAAAACGAAATTGAAAAAAGATAATTACTGATAGGTTGAAGGTGTAGGAAGATATCTTTATTCCACTTCAGAAGAAATCCCCTACGATACATCATTTGGATCCTCAACAAAGCTGAAATTTGGAGTATTTCCCCAGCGGAGTTAAACTTCAAGATTCCCAGTAGAGCCCAAAAGCCCTAAAAATCCTATCCCCAGCGAAGCCAGAATAGTGAACATTTCCCCACAGATTTATTTCCCAGCAGATTGAAGATTCTCAGTCTCATTTCTCCAGCAGAGGTCTCCCAGGTTTTAACTCCCCAGTAGAGATTTTTCAGAGTTTCCCTTATTCCCCAAGCAGTCAGCAAGGGTTTCTCATCTTCAAATCCTCAGCATTGGTCAAGGATTTATTTTCCCTGGCAGCAATCAAAGATTTCGTTATCTCCAGCTATCCGGATTTTATCTTCCTCAACAAGACGGCTACTCAGCTTACATGCATAGCCATTACATTCATATATCATAAACGTTGATGAAATACAGTTCATTGCATCATACATATCATGCAGCATAATTTTGTGTTTTAGCTAACATTTTATCCTTTTCAGGATAAGATTAAAAGGCAATCATTAACAATTATTCAGATACAGTATGGATACACCCCAGATACGGTGGTCATTCTATTACTCATTCGGAATTTCAAGTCAAATACAGTACAGATACACCCCAGACACGGCGGTCATTCTACTACTCATTCAGACTTCAGCAATCCGATACAGACTAGATACGCTCCAGACACGATGGCCATTCTATCTCTCATTCAGATTCAATTATCAACTTCAAATATGCTCCAGACACGGATGCCATTCTGACTCTTACACCAGCAGTTTGATTCCCTCAGTGCAGTCGCCACGGAAGTCATTTTGTCATGTATTCAGATCCCAGTTACAGTACAGATACACTCCAGACACGAAAGTCATTCTACTACTCATACAGATCTCAACTTCAGATACAGTCCAAATACGCTCTAGACGCGGTTGCCATTTTGTCACTCATTCAGAGTTTATCCCCAGCACACAATTGCTCCATACACGGATATTTCTCTGTTACCCAGATACAATACAGATACACTCTAGACACGGCAGTCATTCTGATATTCATTCAACATTTAAACACAGTTACAGCTCAGATATGCCCCAGACACGGACGCCATTCTTTTGCTCATACAAACTCAGTCTCCAGATACAGTTCAAGTGCATTCCAGACACGGATACCATTTTGATACTCATTCTTTTGGCCTACAGCTTTGCAATTCAACAAAGATTCTTGGACGGCATCTTTAAGCCCATTTCCAGCAAGATTCTACCATCTCCAAATGGTATCTTTAAGCCCATTAAAGGATCTATGACTTGACGAGTGCAAATTTACGGGCACTCTAGTGTCCAATCCACTTTTACCTTCGAGTCACGAAAGGCAAACTTGTTAATCTAACTCTTCAGGTTCAAGAAGATTGAACAGGGGCAACTGTTGTACCCCAAATTTTTCCCTCTCATTTCACCAACATTTCTCATTACAAGACTCTTGGAATTCAATATCAAGTTAGGGTTTGCTCTGCTCAAGACACCCCCTTGCACTATTGACCCAAATTAGGGTTTGAGTTTGCACAGGGACGTTTTGACCTACAATTCCCAAATTTACTTTCATACTTCATGTTGGACTCACAAGTTTGTCCATACCAAGTTTCAAGCCTTGATTCAAATTTATGCCCAGTCAATTGGACATTTGACCTAGAAATCAGTTGTATTGGGGAAAAAGTCAACTGTGGCCAATTTACAGTCAAACCTCATGTATTTTGACCCACATCAACATTATGAGCTCATATGAACCATTTAATCAAGTTTGGATCACAATTCCACAAGAAATTTGATCAGATCACCAAAAGGGTAAAATGGTCATTTTTAGGATTTTGACTGCACAAAGGCCATTCTTGATTGTTTGACCTAACCAATGGCAAACCAAGCTCACATATGGACTCAAGGACTCAATGACATTGTCTTGACCCACTCAACAAGTTCAAAAGATCTCAAATGCATAGGATTGACAGATGAATTTTCCAGTCAACTGATCAAAATTTGACTGTATACTGAAAAGTCAAACTTTGACTTTTTGGTCAAAATCAAGTGCCAGGGGTCATTTTTCATCAAGACATGTCAAATTATGAAACTTGTTCATCAAGAAACCCAAAAATGCAAATTAGGGTTTAAAATGGAAAAACTTCATAACTTCGAATTTTTCTAAGTTATGAAATTTTCTTATTTTTTCCTAACTTTGTCCCATTTTTTCACCAAGATGCAAATGGATTCAAACAAAAATTGCAACATGAAAGTTGTAGTCCATCACAAAGTCTACAAATTTGATTCACAAAGTTTTCTCAAAAGAAGCTTGTATCTCAAGTTATGATTTTTGGAACAAGGGTACCTAAAACTTTTAACTTAGAGAAAATTTGCCCTAATCTAGGCAGGATTTTGACCCATCTTCTTGGCCATTTTTCACATAGTTCCACTTGGAATTTCAAGTTGCATTGCAAAGATGGATTATAGTAAATGTTCCAAGATTTCCAAATTGTCTAAGAACTCCTCAAACACCCTTGTGGTTAGAGAGAATCGAATTCTTGAAGTTGGCGAAAACTCACTTTTGTCCATGGCCAATACATGTTCATAACAACTTGCAACTCTGATCTAGCTAGCTTGGTTCATCATTGCAGGCCTCAAAACCATTTTGTACTCCTTAATTTAATGCATATCCATTGTATTAAGGTATTGTCTTAGTCATTAGGGCATTATACTTTAGTTTAAGCCTAAAAAGGAAAAAGCAACAATGCCATTTTTGCCTAATTTCACTTTATGTCAAAAACAAATCCTTGAGGCATGGGGGCCAGATATTTGAGGCAAGATAAAGTCCACTAATTCCAGTAACCAAGAACAAAAAGTTGCAGCATGATAGGAGGGCTGGTACAGGGCTATAACATCATGTTCATTATCTTGCTTCAAGTAGAAGAAAAGTGGCAAAACATAAGCAATCTTTCATTTTCTGTTAACAGGAGCTTACAAGAACTTTGTAGACAAGTTCCGTACCTCCCAACAAGCCTAAAACATGACCCTTTCATCACTAAGAACTCCTCATACTCAGAATCACTGTTTTTCTGCAAAATAGAGTAAGTTCTGCATCTTGCAAGCCACAACCAATTTCCATCGTGCGTTTTGTTCCAAGATAGTGCCAACACCTTCCAATCAACTCACCTGAACTATCCCAAGCCCCCATTGCAAGTTGTAACACCTCTAACACACTTTGCCATTTTCATTTCAAAGCTCTGCAGGTTGAGTTCTACAGCACGATTCAAGTTGTTTCAAAGCAAGCCAAGCATTGGAGAAGCTTCCTTGGACCTCAGGCAAGCTCAACAGAAGCTCAAACCCCATTGAAGGTTGCTACATTGTCCAGCTCAAAGTCAACTGAAACAGGTATTTCATGGACTTCTATCTCTCTATTTAGGAATGGTTAGGCTTAGGTTTGTGAATGAAATATGTTGTACTCATAGCCCTGAAGCCATACATATGCTTAGTTTTCATTTACATTAATCGTGCTGAGAGAATTTCACTCATGAACTTTCTGAAAAAACTAGGTTAAAAATTAGGGCCAGAGAAATTCTCTCTGGTCTTTGAGAGTTAATCCAAGTTTTTTATATGGTTGAATTCGTTGTTTCATTCTCTATAATGTTCATGTTATGAGTTTTGTCAAAAAATCAAAGAATCGGGAGATAGCATTGGAAGTACAGAACGCGTGTGTTGTTTGAAACTGAGGAAGAAGATGAAGTTGCTTGGGTTGGGCCTGAGTTGCTTTTGCTTTCCACACATGCATATTCAGTTTGCACCCCCCTAGCCCATTTCCTTGCACGTTTGTCATTTTTTGCATTTTATTTCATTTTTTATTTTAATATTTTATTTTCTAACATAAAAAATACCTAAAAAATATTTTCATAATTTTTTATATTTATTTGGAATTTATTCTAATTATTACTAGTATAAAAAATATTTAAATGCTTTATTTTCTTTTTATTAAAACCTAAAATAATGTAAAAATATATTTATTTTCATTTATTATTTTTATTTACATTTTGAAAACATTTTCTTGGATATACACATGTTTTGTAAATAAATACTTTCTATTTTTATATATATTTAATATATATATATATATATATATATATATATATATATATATATATATATATATATATATATATATATATATATATATATATATATATATATATATATATATATATATATATATATATATATATATATATATATATATATATATATATATATATATATATACTTATATACTTTATTTTATTAAATAATTAGGACAAAAATACAAAAATATTACATTTTCATTTGTATTAATATTTTGCACTAAAAATATCATTTTTACAATATATTTTTATTTTTTGTATAAGTCAATGTATTATTGTAAATAAATAATAAATAATGCTATTTATTTAAGAAAATTAGGGTTTTTGCCCTAAATGAAAAAATAATTAAACTTGACTTTTTCTTTATTTATTTTTACTTCACATATTAAAAACACTTTTTTTTTACATACATAAAAATCATTTTGGCATAATACATTTTATTTACATTTATTTATTATATTTATTTCAATTATTGTACATTTAAATATTGTATCTTGTACATTCAATTTGGTTGTAATAGTAATCTAGGGTTTAATTTCTTGTCAAATATCCTCAATTCAAATTTGTACCCCCCTCCCTATATCATGTTGTAATAGTGTAACATTTAAATTCTCACATTTAAAAGCTTTCAATTACGCCATGCTTAGACCTAGGGTTTGTATGCAAATAAAAATCAACAATTAGTTTGACCTAATCCAAGATAAACATACATGAAAAACAAACACAATGCACACTTGCACCCCTAGGGTTTCATCCACTTGTTGCCTTCAAAAATGGACCATGGTTGCATGTCAAGTACTTTGGCAAAACAAAAAACAAACAAAAGATCATAGTCCCTCGATGACGCTATCTGAGTTGCCTAAACAAAATGATCAAGTCCCTTAAGAAAATTGCCAAAAATACTTGACACAATTGCTATCATGGTTTATACGATGACTCGCGCCTGTCCCGTTAACATCCTAACACAAGGTTGTTCACTAAATAGAATGGTGAAACAACACTGTTAAAAGGGTTAAAAACATAAGAAATATCTTTGAGTAAAATAGGGTAGATAGTTCTTAGTTACTTGATCAAGCTTGCAAAAATACACTTGCTACTTTTCAAAACACACTTCACAACACAATTTCAAAACCATATTCTTAAACATTGAAAACCTTTCAAAAGACAAAAAACACCTTTGTATACATTCAAACAAGAATCATTACAAAGGTTTCCACAACGATGGTCTCTTTTCAAAACATTTTCCAAAATCACGCACAAAGCACCATTTCAAACAATTGAAAAGCACCATTTCAAACAATAGAAGTGCAAAGCAAGTGATCTAAGCAAGTAACTAAGAGTCCATGGATAACCATGGATAGAAAGGGTGCTAATACATTCCCTTTCTATAATCTACTCCCTTAACCCAAGAAAACATCTCAAAGGTCTTTCCTGTGCTTTTTGACCTTTCCTTAGGATAAAATAAAAAGTCGGTGGCGGCTCTTGCTAAACCGAAACATTTGCGAACACAAACGCAAAATCCCAAGTCAGTTCTCCCACCGTATCACACTTGGGATTCTGCATGAATCTACTTACCATACCTATAATGTATGCTAAGCCAGGCCTTGTATGACAAAGCTATCTCAATGATCCAATAAGTCTTCTATATTGGGTTGGATCAACATCATCTTCATCTGCATCTTTCGACAGTTGCAGTCTTGGTTCTGCAGGTGTCGAAGTTGGGTTGCATTCTTCCATCTCAAATATCTTGAGAATTTATCCTGCATATCTTATTTGATGCATCATCAAACCTCTACGGCTCTTGTAGAATTTGATGTCAAGGAAATATGAAATCTCACTCAAATCAGACATTTCGAATTCCTTACTGAGATCACCTTTGAAGTCTTTGATCTCACTTTTACAACTACCTGTTATCAACAAATCATCTACATAGAGATATAGTATAAGCAATTTACTTTTGCTTCTTCTTACATATACTCCATGTTCAGTTGTGCACTTCATAAATTCCTTCTCCCTTAGGAAACTATCAATTTTCTTATTCCAAGCCCTTGGAGCTTATTTCAAACCATACAGGGATTTATGTAGCTTGTACACCTTTCTTTCTTCGTCATGTTTCACAAACTCAACTGGTTGTTTAACATAGACTTCTTCATCTAAGGGTCCATTTAGGAATGTACACTTCACGTCCATCTGACATATGTGCCAACTGTTTATTTCTTCTAGACCAACAACCAACCTGATTGTTTCGATCCTAGCAACAGGTGCAAAAACTTCATCGAAGTCTATTCCTTCTTTCTGTAGAAATCCTTTCTCCACAAGTCTTGCTTTGTGTCGAGTTACTTCACCTTTCGAATTCGTTTTCACTTTGTATACCCACTTGACATCAATTGCGTTCTTGCCTTGAGGCAATTCGACCAGTGACCGAGTGTTGTTATCTTCGATAGACTTTACTTCTCCGTTCATTGCTTTCACCCACTTTGAATCCTTTAATGTTTCAGCTGCATTAACAGGTTTGACATCTGCATAGAAAGCATAATGTACCAGCTCACCTTCATTATCTATTACATCGTCTGATGTAATCACACAATCTTGCAATCTTGCAGGCATGCGTCTTGTTCTTTGAGGTCTGCTTGTACTTGGTATATTTGTTGGTTTCTCTTGTCGAACTTCTCTTTTGACTTGAGTTTCTGGCTCTTCAAGAAGGATTCCCACTGAATCTTTCTTGACATTTTCAGTCCAATCCCATTCTTTAACTCATCTATGATCACGTCTCTACTTATCACAGTCTGTTTTTTCACTAGATCGAACAACTTGTAGCCTCCTGTCGAATGATATCCAACTAGAACCATTTGACTTGACTTGTCATCAAGTTTTCTTCTCAACTGATCTGGCACATGTCTATGTGCAATAGATCCAAATACCTTCAGATGACTCAAGCTAGGCTTCACACCAGATCAACATTCTTCTGGAGTAATTCCATCTAGCTTCTTTGTAGGACATCTGTTCAAAATGTATGTTGCAGTCGAAACAGCTTCGCCCTAAAACTCTTTAGGTAAATTCTTTCCTTTCAACATACTTCTCACCATATTCATGACGGTTCGATTCTTTCTTTCTGCAATTCCATTTTGTTGTGGAGTATAAGGTGGCACCACCTCATGCAGAATCCCTTTCTTTTCACATATCATGTCGAAGTCTTTCGACACATATTCTCCACCACCATCAGTTCTCAAAACTTTGAGCTTTCGACCACTCTGCATTTTGACCATAGACTTAAACTTGGCAAATACTTCGATCACTTCACTTTTCTTCTTGATCAGATAAGTCCACAGCTTTCAACTTAAATCATCTATGAATGTAACAAAGTATTTGTTACCTCCCATCGAATCCACCTGGATTGGTCCACATACATCAGAGTATATGACTTTAAGACTAGCCTTCGACCTACTTCCTGCATCCTTGCTGAAGCTATTCTTGTGTTGCTTCGCCTGCACACATTCCTCACAGACCTCGTTTGGAATGTCGACTTCTGGTAATCCTGAAACCATATTTCTTCTCTTCAAATCTCTGATGTCTCTGAAGTTGAGATGGCCAAGTCTATAATGCCATATCCATTCATTTCTTCTAGCTGCAGTCGAAAGGCACTTGTGCTCCATCACATTTAGTTCAATCTTGAAGGTTAGATTCTGAGACATAGGAGCCTTCAAGATTAATCTCCCATTTACATCAACGACTCTCATCATCTTATCTTCGATTGACACTTTATAATTTTTTTCGACCAACTGCCCTATACTGAGCAAATTGCTCTTCATGTCGGGTATGTACAACACATTGGAAATTACTGGCCCTCTTGCCATCTTTCCTCATAATCATAACATCACCAATACCTTTAGCTACTAGGGTATTGTCATTTGCAAATTTTACCATATTTTTCATTGAGGGCTTTATATTGACAAACCAGTCTTTCCTTCCAGACTTATGTGATGAACATCCTGAATCCAAGTATCATTGATCCTTGAATCTATCTTCATCTCTTGTTATGACCATCAGTGTCATCTCTTCTTCTTCATGTTTTGTAAGCTTTGCATCACTTTCTTGATTCTTTCGTTTTTCTAGACAATCACTCGCATAGTGTCCATACTTCTGACAATTGTAACATTGAATGTGACTCTTATCAGGTTTTCGACCACCACCTCTTCCACTATTTGCAACACCACCTCTTTGGTTGCCTTGGTATGGTCTTCTTTGATTCGACACGTCTCCTTCGATTTGGTTTCCTCTACCATTTGATTTGTTGTAGCCACCTCTACCTCTGTCGAAACACTTTCCTTTGCCTTTGGTTTCTTTTGCTGAATGTGCCTGCAAGGCCACATCACTCTTTGATTTGCCTGCAGCTCTTTCATTTATTCTTTGTTCATGAGATTCAAGCGTCCCTTGAAGCTCTTCCTTTTTCAATTTTGACAAGTCTTTCCCCTCTTCTATCGCCACCACTATGTGGTCGAACTTAGGAGCTAAAGATCTCAAGATCTTCGAAACAACAGCTCTTGTTGTTAACGTTTCTCCACATATCTTGATTTGATTTACTAGTTTTGTAACTCTAGTGAAGAAATCAGATATGCTTTCACTGTCTTCCATCTGAAGCAGTTCATAGGTCCTTTTGTAAGTTTGTAACCTCACTTCTTTCACTTTCTCAGCGCCTCCAAAAGACTTCTTAAGAATTTCCCAAGCTTCTTTTGCAGATTTTGAATCACTAACCTTTTCGAAATTGTCTGGGTTAACACATTAATGAATTATAAATAATGCTTTATAACTCAGCTTCTCAGATTCTATGTATTTCTTATTTTCTTCTTCTGAAGCGTTTTCTCCAAGCGCTTCGACTCCATCTTTTACAAGGTTCCAAAGACCTTGACACCTGAATAAGACTTTCATCTGTTTGCACCAATTCTCATAGTTGTCTACTTTTAGAATTGGTAGATTTGCTGGATAATTTGTATTCTCATAACTTGTCATTGTGAATTCTTCAATCGTTCTTGATTGATACTTCCCTCAAATCGAAACAAAGCTCTTGATATCAGATGTTGAAAATCCACCAAAGTCTATGATAAATTTCTACCACAATGACGATTAGTTATGAGAAAAACAAAGAAAAGAAGACAAGACAAATAATTTCTACAGAGTTTCTCTCTGCTCACAAACTGTGAAAACTTTGTTATTCACTTGCAACTGCAAATTCTGTGAATACAACTTGCTTACAAAAATAGGGGTTACTCCCTCTATTTATAACTGAGCTTACACCCTAAGCCCAAAGTCCAAAATATCTTTTTGTTACTAAATCAAATCTAATTTATTCTAGACTTAAATCAAAACTATTTAAATCTAAAACAAATCAAATCTTTTCGACACATAGTTTCGACACACTGAATTAAAATTTAACACAGACTATGGTAAATATATTGCTAAAAACCAAGCGATTAACTTAGGATGCGTTTGGTTCAAGGATTCGAAAGAATTTTTCAGGAATAAGTTATTCGGGAATAAAAATAAGGAAGTTTGATTCCTATGTATTTTAAAGAAAATGTATTTGGCATATTATTTTATATTCCCAGAAAAATTAGTAGTTATATTTTTTTATAAAAAAATCATGTGAAATTTCATGGGAATGAACATTCTCACCTTCTTAGATGGGAATAAAATCATTTGAATTATAGAAGTTATTGAAAGTTATTTTATTCCTTGAAACTTTTATTCCTAGGAATAGTTTTTTTTCAAACTCTTAACAAACATGGGTATAACCATTTTCTAAAGATTATTCCTGAAAACTTAATTCTTAAACTTGAAACAAAGACCCCTTATAAATCTTATGATTTTTTCTAAATTCAAACGATCTTTCACTCTCACTGTTGGGTATATTGCGAAAAGGTGCGTAGCTATATATATCTATTGATTTATTCTATTTTTGTCCATCATGAAAATATTGTGATAGAGATTTTGACTATTAAATTAAATATAATATTTAATAATTGTAAATTGTGTTAAAGTGAAGTTTTATTATTAATTATAAAAATTATAATAAATTTTAATTGTTATATGAATTAAATATAAGAACTTTAATAAATTTTGTTTTTTATTTTTTATAAAAATTATATAAAATGGGAAAAATAAGAGTACTAATTAAAATATTGAAAACATAAAATATAATTAATTCAAATATTTAACTGGAATTATTTTTATAAACGAAAATAAGTTTACTATTGATTCAAATATTTTTATAAATAATGTCAAAAATAAAATAATATATTTATATACAGAAAAAAAATGATGTTGATTCAAATATTTTAATGACTTAATATATAATTTTTATTTATCAATTTCATATTTTTATTATTATTAATATTTTTGATGATCAACTATAAAAAAAAAATTTAACTAAATCATAACTTATTAGTTTTTTAAAATACTAAATTAAAAACAATTATTTTTATTCACATTTTGATTCAATATAAATATTTGAATTTCAAATTAAATTTTAAAATTCTATGTATGTTTGAAGTTTTAATAGTTAATTAAAAAAATTAAATTTATTTAAAATTTTACTAAATTTTGTTTTCTTCTAATATGAAAATTATATGAAACGGAGAAAATGTAATTATTGATAAATAAATTGAATAATAATAAGAACAAATTTAATATTGATTCGATTATTTTAGTAAATAATGTTAAAACAAAAATAATATTTATATAGAAAAATATATATTGTTGATTCAAATATTTTTATATACGAAAAAAATTATAGACGCTAATTTATTATCTCTTTTAAATATGATAAACTTGTTGTGTATTATTTTTAATCTACTATTTTGACCAATTCACAAAATCAGTCTCCCTATTTAATTTTTAAACAGTTTTTATCCTCCATGTTCATTTTTCACTCAAATAAAAAGTTGTGTACTATTTTTTAGATACGTGGCATTATTTTATAGACTTGGTATAAGAAAGGTTAATTATTTATTACATTTTCGATGATGCTTTCTTTCCTAAGTAGTCTTCTCTGATCATCTTCTTCATCTTCTTTCTCTCTCATCTTGTTCATTTGTCTTCATTGTTCTCTAGAAAATACTTTGTATGTTCTCTCTTGCTCAGAAAATATGTCATGTATACAAAAAATGACACATCAGCATTTTTTTAGACGAAAAATGAACATGAGGATCAAATCTATTAAAAAAATAAATAAGGAGATTGATTTTGCGAGTTGGACAAAATAGGAGACTAAAACTGTAATTTGATCTAAACTTTTTTGGTTAAACAATTTTGTCTTCTATCATTTTATTTTTATTACATTTTAAAAACATATGCGCAAAATCATATGAAACAGGAAAAATAAATTATTGATCAAAAAATTGAATAATAACGTAAACAAATTTATTATTGATTAAGTAATTTTTGTAAATAATGGCAAAACAAAATTAATATTTATATAGGAAAAATATATATTGTTGATTCAAGTATTTTTATATACAAAAAAAAGATTATAGGCACCAATTTATTATCTCTTCTAAAAATAATAAATAAAAAATTGGTTGACAATTTTGTCTTTATATCATTTTATTTTGGGTTAAATGCACTTTACCCCTACAATAGTAGCGACTTTTGATTTACCCCCTTTAAAAAAAAATCTTTTCGCCCCTTAATAAATAAAGATTCCAAAACAGAAAATCTTACAAGTCATGCACCCAACCACTAGTCCATGTGTTTCAGTTTATATATTACTCACTTTAACATATCCAAATAACAACATTCAATAGAATTAAACCATCTTGGTGAAGAACAACTAATATCCTAACTACTATGGAGGTGGTGGTGTGTTCTTTTGATGGAAGTTCTGGATATCTTCAAGCAGTAGTGAGGTGTAGGAATATGGAGGAATCAAAAGATCTTCAGGGTTGAGGTCTAACTCTAAGTCTCGCGAACGCCTTGAAGATCTGCTTCTTGTTAATGTTCGGGGTTTTAGGTTTTCAACCACATGTGGCACCACTGTCTTGACAACAACATTATCAGCCATTGAAGACATCACTTTAACATCTTCATCTTGTTTTATTATTGTCTTGCAATTCACATCCATACTCTTGTCCAATGCAACTCTGCTAGCATTTGATTTCTGCATTAGACAGGGGAAAACATTAGAAAGTCCATGACATTAATCACATATATAAATAGGACAAATTACAAAACCTCTTTCAACCTAATAAATCACGAACCAAATGTTACCTAGTATATGCTTAGATTTGCAATAGTAAAGTTTGATTTTAAATGAATTGATTTGTAAAGTTTATTATTGTTTGTACACCCATTCATGTAAAAAATGGATTAGATAATAAACTTGAAAATTAAAAATGATGTTATGAGGCAAAAGCTTGAAACCCCTGCTTCAACTTAATTCAAAAGCAAAATCAACTCTACTTGATAAATCTGGATAGGTGAAAATTAGTTTTTTCCGTGTTCATAATAACTTTGGCTTCTCAAATAAGTGAATACAACAATCATACACAAAGTGGATATCTGTTTAACTTTTGTTTCAAATTCCACCTTGGATCTGCTTTGAATCCTGCTATTGATATAATTGGTTGTTGAATGTGGAGCAGCAATGGAGTTAGATTTAAGCTCACTCAGTGGATTTCTTTTGTATGACGATTCATCTTTTTTCTTCGACGAATTGCGACTAAGTGATAGTTGTTACTGCTGATTTATTGCTTGTTGAATGGTTTTATTGTTGATTATGTTTATGCAGATGTGCAGGGGTTTATTTGGTTATTGAATATTTTTATTTGGATATGTTAAAGTGAGTAATAAACAAATTGAAATACATGGTCTAGTGGTTGGGTGGATGGCTTGTAAGTAGAAGGACAATGGCTCGAAACTTGGCTAATACATATTTTTTAACAATGAAAATATTTTATACAATTAAATAAAATATTTAAAAAAGTCAAGGTGGCATTTAATTACACAAGAGTGTCCCAGCCGCCACGGAAACTCAAAGGGAATCTTGGGCGGTAAGGTTTTCTGTTTTGGAATCTTTATTTGTTAAGGGGCGAAAAGAAGAAAAAAAATTTAAAAGGGGGTAAATCAAAAGTCGCTACTATTGCAGGGGGTAAAGTGCAACTATTACATTTTAAAAACAAAAGCGTGAAAATATATGAACCGGAGAAAATTAAGTTATAATCAAAATATTGAATAATAACGAGAATAGGTTGACTATTTATTCAAATTTTGTAAATAATGACAAAACAAAATTAATATTTATTTACGAAAAAATATATTGTTGATTCAAATATTTTTATATAAGGAAAAATTATAGGCACCGATTTAATATCTCTTTTAAAAATAATATATTTTTTTGGTTAAGCAATTTTGTCTTTCTATTATTTCATTTTTATTACATTTTGAAAAAAAATGCGTATATCATACTAGTACACGTCCGTAGGCACGAGTATTTTATTAATTTATATTAATTAGGGGATACATTGATACTTGTGATCCACTTCATACCACAAAAACGACCTAAAAACATGTAGGGCAATGTAAATGGGCCATGGGTAGGAGTGGCAAACGGACATGGCGGCCCCGTTTAGGCCCGTCCCGTAAACGCCCGCAAAAAAATAGGACGGGCGAAGCAGGCGTAATTGAAGATGAGGACCTAAAACCTATGTCCAACCTGCAAAAAAGTGGGTGTGTGGCAGGGAAAGCCTGCAGGCACTGCATCTTTTAAGTCTAAAAATGCAAAATTTTATAGTAATGTTCATGTCCGCAAAAGCCCGCGAAAAAATGGAGCAGGGAGGTGCAGTCACCTTAGAGGGTGAAGACCTAAATTCTTGACTCTCCCCACACTAAAGTACGGATAAAATGGGCATGCCCAACGGGTCGGACCCATTTTTCCACCCCTAGCCATGGGTTTTATGTGGATTCAAACGAGTTGATATTGAAAATTTTGAAACGTATAGCTTTTGCCAGTTGAATTGATGCTAGCAATAGCATTATAAAAATAAGAGGTGTCTCCAATTGAATTGACGATTATATGTGGTGTAGCCAATTCAATTGGCGACTGTATGCATTTCATAAGAGGTGTCATCAATTAAATTGGCGATACCTCTTATAAAATACATGTAGTCACCAGTTGTATTAGATACACCACATACAACCGTCAATTCAATTAACAACCATTATTTATTTTATTTTATTTCTTTAAAAGTGGGTTAATTTGATAAATATGTGGAAATCATAGTTACTTAAAAAATTTAATTGAAAAGATTGATTATTTAGATAAAATATTCTCAAATTACTCTTAAGTCAATTTTAACTTCACAAAATCCAAATCTTTGGAAGCAAAAGTCTTTATGCATTAACATGAAAACTACTCATCACAACATCACATGCACATTTCTCTCATTTAAACTAAATTACAATTTAAATTTATGTCCTCCAATCTTCCATATCAATAAGAAAATAAATAAAGGGAGATGAAGGATGAACCACTTATAATGTATGTCGCAGCATCAGTGATCTAGGATGGTCTCTCACTCGAAACTCACAATCCAACCCATCAGAAATTGGACTAAATTTGATCGTATATTATTGAGATTTTTGAATTATCACCCTCCATCCCTGATATCATTATATGTACATTAAAATGATAAATAGTCAAAATTATTATAAGAAAAGTGTTATGAAATTAACCAAAATAATATAGAGATGAAGGAGAGATGAATGAGAGAAAAAGGAGAAAAAAAAGTAATCTTTTATTATTATCTTCAAGTTTACTTAATATTGTAACATGGACCATATTTATAGTACATGATCAATAACAACCATTAACTCAAGGAGTTAAGGAATATAGAAAGAAAGGGAAAATAGACATTCACATCTATTTAATATTATTCATAACACTCTCACTTGAATGTCCATTGAAGATATGCCTCATTAAAATTTTACTAGAAAAAATCTAGTGGGAAAAATTATAGTGAAAAAAAAGTGAATATCCTTTGAATGTGAATTGTCTCGTTAAAAACCTTATCAGTAAAATCCAGTGGGACAAAACTGTGGTGAAGGAAAAAAGTGTAAGACATATTTATTTCTCCGCCTCATGCATACATTTATATGTGGGCGATATTCTTTGTAGTCATTGCTTAAAATTTCTTCTCAAAAGTGACTTCATGTAGTACAAGATTTGCTAAAGTTGTTAATATGAGTTGTTTCATAGGTCTCTATGAAATGGTTGTACCTCCATAAGTAAACAAGTGACATATTTGTGATCTAACATTATAAAGATCTGATTAATAACTTACAACTCTATAGTGACAAAATATTTGTCTGATTTTGCTTCAACGTCTTTGTGTGGGTGAAGAACTATATCTTGCTAATAGATTAACATAAATTGATATATCACGGTGTGTATATTTAGCAGGATATGTCAGTGCTTGAATTACACTCAGATATGGTACTTATGGACAAAGTAGTTCTCCATCCTCTTCTCGAAGTCTAAAAGAATTTTATACAAATCCAATGATCTAACATCATCGGGGTAGACAAAAATTGAGATTTGTCCATATAGAAATACATTATCACTTTTTCTATCTAAATTTGTTGGTGTACAAATTTCTATTATCCAAATGTTCACTTTATTTTTCCCAAGTCCTTCATCTTAAACGATTTCTTTAAACAATTATATGTGTTGGAAGCTCTTCAGGAATTTCAATAATATTTATGTCATCATCATAAATATCTATTATAGCAAATTCTTTTCTAGAAATTTTTATAAAAATACAAGAACAAATGGAGATATTTCTATATCCCTCCCATAGAAAATATTCACTGAGACAATTATAACTCTTACATCCAGATTGTTTCGGTGCATAGTTAGACTTGTTCAATTTGATGGAGTAGCTTTCTCGAAATCCAGAATTATGTACATCTGGTATATTGAACCCTTCGGGGAGTTTCAAGTAAATTTCACTATCTAGTGAATCATACAAATAAGTTGTTACAACATCCATCATGTGGAAATTAAGACTTTCATGTGCTACAAGATTTATTAAATATCGAAAAGTACTTGCATCTACTGCAGGTGAATATGTCTTATCAAAATCAATTTCATGTCTTTACGAAAATCATTGAGCTACTAGTTGGACTTTGTATCTCACACTTTCATTATTTTCATTTCATTTTCACACGAAAACGCATTTGTATCCAAATGGATTCACACATTTGAGGTGTTCAAATTACAGGTCCAATAACTTGTCTATTGCATAGTGAGTTTAATTCTACTTAAGTTGTATCTATCCATTTTGTTCAATCCTAATTTTGTCTACAATTTTTAATAGATGTTGGTTCATGATCCTCTTTTTCATGTATCACATTGAGCGTTATATTGTATGCAAAACATCATCAATGTCGACTTCTTGTCAGTTCTATTGTATTCTATTATAGGCATAATTTATCAAGATCTTTTTATTTTCTTGAATTTCAGGTACCTGATTAGCCTCTTTGGAGCTAAAATGTTTATTATGTCTAAAGATTCTTGAAAGTTTTCTATATCCTCACTCGGGCCATCTTTATTCTTAGCTCCCTTTCTTGTTCGAGAATTTTTATCTTTGGTACTGATTAGTCTATTTCGCTTCAAGTGTGGCTGAGACTCGTTAGATTGTCCAACAGAGACTCCACTTTTAATGGAGCATTAGCTGCAGGTGTATATGATTTAGTCACACTTTTTGGATCAGCGAATGTATTTGGTAATTGATTTGCTAAGATTTATAAGTGAATTATCTTTTAAACTTCTAGTTCATATTATTTTGTTCGAGGATCAAGATATGACAATGATAATTTATTCCAACTGATCTCTTTTTCCAGCTTCTTATTCTCTCCTCCTAATGTTGGAAAATTTGATTGATCAAAATGAAAATCAATAAATCGAGCAGTGAATGAATCTTTTGTTGGTTCAAGGGACTCTATAATAGATAGAGAGTCATATCCAACATATATTCTCATCCTCCTTTGAGGATCCATCTTGGTGCGATGTAGTAGAGAAATTGAAACAAAAACCACACATCAAAAAAATTTTAGATGGGAAATATTAGATTATTTACTAAAAACTAATTGTAAAGGGGAAAAAGTGTGATAACGTGTTGGTCCGGTGTGAATTAATGTTGCAGCATACAAAATTGCATGTCCTCAAGTAGACACTGAGATTTTGCATCTCATGATATGTGGTCTTACAATTAATTTAATATGTTTAAAAAATGATTTTGCATGTCCATTTTGTATATGAATATGTGCTACTTGATGCTCAATGTCAATTCCAATAGACATGCAATACTCATTAAATACTTGAGATGAAAATTCTGCAAGATTATCAAGACGTGTTTTCTTGACAGTATAATCGGGGAAGTGGGTTTTTATTCGTATTAGTTAAGCTAGCAATCTCACAAACATCTGGTCATGAGTTGACAACAAACAAACATGTAACCATCTGGGTGATGCATCAACTAAAACCATAAATCATTTGAATATTCTGCATAATGGGTGTATTGGCCCACAAATATCACCATGTATACGCTCTAAAAAAATTGACAAATTTATTTCCAATTTTTGTTGGTGATGACCGAATTATCAACTTTCCTTTCAAGCAAGAGTTGCATGAAAACTTATTTGATTGAATAATTTCCCGACTCTTTAATTGATGACCACGTGAGTTTTCAATTACTTTTCAATTACTTTTCACATTATTATATAATTAGAATGACCCAATCGGTCACCAAATTACAAATTTATTATTATTTGTAAACTTTTGATTTACAATGACATTTACTTCATTGGTACTAATATAAGTGTAGTACATGTCAGAGGAGAAAGATGCTAGCTTTTTCATTACACATTTTGTGTCCAATTGTATTTTGTAATACACATATATTCAATTCCTCCATTATCTCTTGTTTCAAATAAGGTAGAATAACTATTTTATTTTATGAAACTAAAACTAAAAAATATACATGAGAGCTTAATTCTTCTAAGAAAAATTGCAATTTGTGATCCTCCGGCTTCAAGTATGCATACCATTAAATTATAGGAAAAAATGGAATCATTTTTATTTCTCAAAAATTTATGTTACAAATCTTTACATCAATAAAGAAGAAGAAAAATCAAATTTCTTTATGAAATCCTTATGGGATATTTCACTATTATTAATTCAATCATTTTGGAATTGGGTAATATTATTGATGCAATCATTTTGTTATTTTTAACATAATTGATGCAATACTTATGGGATTGATTAATATTGCAGATGCAATACTTTTGGAATTCGTTAATATTGTATATGCAATCTTTATGAGATTCATTAATATTAAAAATGAAATCTTTTCTAAGATTCAATAATATTATAGATGGGATCTTTTAAGTATGTTTGAACGTTGAATTCTTTTGAAATTCATCAATTATTGATAAACACAATTGTAGGTTAAAATTGATTCTTTGAACAATCTTTTAGAGATAATTTAATATTAAATTTTAGTTCTACAAAAACCACGTCACAAATTATTTTCATAAACAACAATCAACAAAAATTATTCTTAGTGCAATCTTTCAGGGATGCTTAAATGTTAAATTACTTTAAAATTAATCAAGAATATATTAAGAGTTTGATGTGTTAAAACTTTGCAATTTTTACCGAAAAGATTAACACTTTGCAATTCTTCCCGAATTTAACAAGAATGATCAAAGAAATGTAATATAACTGTACAAGATAAATAAATTTCTTTAGAAAATACATATAAAAAATAAACATTTTTATATGAAGAAAAAAATAGTAACAAGATTATAAATTATATTATATTGATTCAAATATATTGAGAGTACAAAAATAACGCATAATTTGACTATATCATCACTCACATCGTAGAGTCTCGTGTTGATAACCAAAATAATATAGAAATGAAAGAGAGATGAATGAGAAAAATAGTAGAGAGAAAATAATCTTGTACTATTACCTTCAAATTTATTTAATATTATAACATGAATCATATTTATATTTATAATATGTGATTAATAACAACCATTAACTCAAAGAGTTCGGAAAATAGACATCCATACTTATTTAATATTATTCATAACAAAAACCAAATAGTTTTCTTTAAAAGGATTATTGTTTTTAATGTGCATAAACAACTTTAAATGAACACTTAAAAAGAAATAACACTAATACAGGGTTATATACTAACCATAATATATATTGTTTAGTTTGTGTTTGCGGTAGATAAACCTGATTGTTATATGTTTGTTAAATTAATTAAATTGATACATGTGTAGGTACATTATCATATGTTAGTTCCAACGGATGATGTCTCATTTATTTATTTAAAGGGTGAAATTTTAATCACTAAACTATTTCACCAAAAAGATAAGTATATACTAATACTGTGGAAAAAATAACTCTGAAGCATGACATCTTTAAACTTGCAATAACTTGATTTACTAAAGCTTTTAATCATATAGGGAGCAAACTAATTCCATGTTAGTCTCTAAACTCATCTTTGCAATCTTCCTCATTAACAACTCTGCCTTATCTCTCACTCTAGCCGAACCCCTCACAGAAAGATCAGCCAACACACTTGAAAATTCTGATAACATCAAAGCCTCTTTAACACATTCATCACTCTCATCAAAAAGTCTAACAAGAATATCAACTGCACCTTCTTTACACAACAAGGACCTTCCTTTCAACACACTTAACATGGAACTTATTATCTCATTTGTTTTCTTCACTGCATTCAACCCTTCACCAAACCTCATAAGGAGGCCGAGAACGATAAGAGATGTTCCAGCCAAATCCTCGTTGATATTATCAGTGCTCTTTACTACTTGAAGCAGAACCGGAACTGCTCCACCTCGAACAGCTAAAGTGCAATTTCCATGGAATTGGACAAGTTCAGCTAAAGAAGTTAAAAAATGATGAGCGTCAGTGGAATCAATAAGAGAGTCTTCAATAGCATTTACTAACAGCAGAACAGTTCCTGCTACTCCGAATTTGGCTTTGTTTTTGTCAAACATGGCTAAGCTACAAATCAATGAAGAGGCGAGTTTACATGAATCAAGGGAACGCGAGGATGATGATGATGAATTAATGAGAGAATTGAGGTGGTAAATTGTTTCCATGTCTGCTAGAGATTGCTTTAAATCAGGGTTGAGGGAAAGGTTAAAGAGAATCAACAAGGAAAGGCTTTGGATAATAGAGGAGGAAGCATTTGTGAGTGTGGCTAAAGTTGGGATTGCTCCATCTGTTTGAGCTACCAAGGTTCTGTTTTGGGGACTTACCTTGGTGATGGCAGCCAATGTTTGAAGACCTTTCTCCTGAGCTTCATGAGAATCTGATCTTGCAAGGGTGAGACATTCATTTATGGTGTCAAAAACACGAGATGACGATGATGACCACGATGCTACCGACATTTCTGTATTTGACCTATGGTATCTATCCGTTTCAAAAACAGAGGTTGTGGAGTGTTTATAAAGAAAGTTTAAGAGTAGAATCAACAAGAAATAGCATACGCTTCAACAAGAATGCAAGTGGATTTTGATGGTTACAATGTTTTGCTAGCATTGGAAACTGCTTCACTACTTAGGATTTTTGTCTGACTCTGGATTGTCCTAACTGTCACATTTCTTTCTTCGCATTGGGCCATCTCCTTTCCACATCAGTTGAGCTGATCTCTTAGTATAAGCCACGATACACTAATCATAATTTTTCTACCAGATCAATAATTTAATTCCAACAATATCTATAATAATGAAAACATCTTTAATGTTAACTAAAATATTTGAAATATTTAGATTTTGTAAAGTACATTACAAATAAAACAGAAAGAAACTGCAATTCAAGATCTATTTGTAAAGGAGCATTATGGATCAAATTTTATATGCGTTCCAAAATTTTATAAATCCAACTCAAAATGTTGTGCTACCAAAGACAAGTCAGGCAATGTTTCTAATTCCAGTTCTCGACCAAATACACATGTGATTGATGTCTATGAAAGGGGAAAAAACGAGACCCGTGAATTCCAGTATGCAAGCGAAGCACAAGGTAAAGCTTGAAAATCAAAGCCCCGAGAACATACAACATGAGACTATTTCATATTTAGTCTGAGTCAGGAGAACCATCGCCATATGAGACCAAGCCTTTCTTTCCATCTGGGCTTTTGGATGATGACTTTGACCTTCTGTCTCGACTTACTTTTCGTGGAGATGGTGATTCTACAGAAGACCTGGACTTAGGTAAACTCCTGCTTCTGCTCCGAGAAAATGATGAATGCCTTTCTACACGAGAGGGGCGTGATCGATCGGGGGAAGTACTCCGAACTGGAGAGCGGGTGAGAATTGGGCTGCGGCTTCTGCTATATCTCCGAGCTCGGTGGCGTGGGTTGGGCGACACAGATGGTGTTCTGCTCCTCTTTCGGTACCTAAAGTATAAACTCCCAAATAATCATATGAACTCGACTATTATATTAAATATATAGCACAGGGAACTAACAATGGGGATAAGCAATGCATCAAAACAAAACCAGAAAATTAATAAAATGATGTATAGAAATGAGGGGGAAAACCTTGGAGGAGTTCTTCCTCGTGGTGGTGGGCTTCTGAAACGCCTAGGGGAATACCTTCTGTAACTTGAATATCTGCTGCCAGAATGTTAAGTCTATCACTCCACTATTAAATATCAATACCAAAAGTGAGGTAACTAATTAAAAACTGCATATAACTTTACCTGTCACGATCAATTCTACCATTGTACCGGTTTGACCTCACTGGAGACCGAGAAGGGGTTCTATACCTTCTTGCATAGGAGTATCGCTCGCTGAAACCTCTTCCCCTTCTGATACGCTTTGGTGAAGCATCGGGTGAAGCACTCCTAGACAAATTACCCCCACGAAGTGTCCTCCTACGAACAGGACTAGGACTCCTAGAATAACTGCGGCGATGGCTTCTACTTGGTGCTCTGACAGGACTTCTGCTGATGCTTCTCTTTGAAGGGACCCTACCCGGGCTTCTGCTTAAGCTTCTTACCCGTGATCTAACTGGACTACGACTTACACTCTTTCTTGACACTCTTACAGGGCTTCTGCTTAAGCTTCTTGCAGGTGATCTAATTGGACTACGACTTACACTCTTTCTTGACACTCTTACAGGGCTTTTGCTGACGCTTCTTGAAGGAAATCTAATTGGACTGCGACTTATGCTCTTTCTTGACACTCTTACAGGGCTTCTGCTGATTGTTTTTCTTAATGATCTGGGAGAACTCTTGCTTCGGCGGGATCTAACAGGGCTCTTGCTGACACTTCTAAGAGGACGAGATATAACAGAACTTCTACTGACATTTCTCCCCTTTCTGCTCCTCACTGGGCTCCTGTTGACAATGCTTCTGCTTGGACTCCTACCAATGCTTCTATCAGGACTCCTGTTGATGCTCCTAACAGGACTCCTGCTCAAACTCCTCCTTGACTGGAGAGGAGGGCTTCTACTAACAGATGGGCTTTTGCTCATTCTTCTTTTTGGGGTAATACTACGGCTCTTGCTCCTACTCCTCCGGGGACTAATACTCATGCTCTTACTTGTGGGTCGTTTAGGACTAATGCTTCGACTCCTGCTCATAGACTTTTTATAAGTGAAAGAAATGATAAGCATAACAAATAATTGAGGTGTGACAAGTGAAGGAAGTATACCTATATTTACCCAAATGATCATCCATCACATCAGGCTGCATCTCTTCACTTCTCTCAGATCTATATGCAGCTCCAGTACCATTGGTATGCCGCTCTCCATTTTCCTTTATTATTTTTGGCTTACTCTCGGGCTTACCTGCCTCTTCCTTTTCATGATGAATGGTAGGCACGTCTTTCTCCACAACTGGGGAAGACTTAACTTCAGCTGGACATAGTAAAAAAAAGAGAGAGAAACATGTCATATGCATATATATCCCAGGCAACTAAACTTAACCAAAAAAAAAAAACTATTAGGATGTATTCAACAATTTTTTCATGATAAATACAGGTCACAGTTTTAGAAACAATTAAATTGCTTCAAAATTTACCTTTCTTCTGAGAACGATCTTTTCGCTTCAGCACTTTCTGTTGAGTATCAAGACTTTCACCATCAGAGCTACTGTCACTCTCACTATCTGAATCACTGCCAGATTCCCTAATAAAATATGACATTCAATTTGAGACTTGGAAAAGACTTGTTCTCTCAATATTTACATTGAAGCTATTGAGAAACACTAGTAATTGATGTTTTTTTTAGTAAATTGAAAAAGATTGTGAATTTGAAAAGAAAAGTTAAAATCCCAGATGAAATTTATAAAATGCAAGAAATTCAGACTGTCAACAAATTCAGACTGTCAAAAATGCAAGAAAAACATCATTCTCAAGAAAATGTAAAAAATAAATAAATAAAAACTTGATAGAAAATCTCGGCAATAGATAATCATGCTTACAACGAACGCATCAAGAGAGAGTTGGTACAAAAAAATACTTATGATAACAATCATATTCATCTAAAGGCTGAGAAACTTGTATAAATATGCACTCTAGAGGAAATAACCTACTTCAATCATTGTGCATCCATGACAATACATTCCTCACAACAAAGATAAATTACTATCAATATTTAAGTATTCAATACCTTTTTGATCTATGCTTCGATCTCTTATCTAGTCTTTTTCGCCTTCTGTCACGGCGTTTATCTCTCTTTTTTCCACGTTTATATTTGTCTTTCTTAGATCTCTTTCTCTTTTTTCGTCTATCATCACTAGAGGAACTTGTATCAGATGACGAAGACATATCGGAGTCAGAATCACTATCAGTTTCTGAAGATTCTGTGTCTGAATCCGAAGAACTCTCCGATTCAGATGAGCTGTATCTTCTCTTTTTCCTTCTGTCTTTTGCAGATCTTTTGTGCTTTTTCCCATCCTTTCCTGCTTTTGATTTGTTAACTTTCTTCCCATCTACACATATGAATATTCAAATCAAGGGTTTAATAATATTAAAAACAAAAATAGTGGTGAAGAATTGTGCATCTTTAAATAGAGGGAAAATAAGAACAAAATAAACTATGCTCAGGGATTTAAAAGAAAGGGTTGGAGACGGAATTTTCAGAAAAGTAGATAAATTGGCATTCATATTAAGAGTAGAACTGTATTATTCAAATGAGCTAAGCAATGCATACCCTCATTATATTCACCGCAATAAATAATTTTAACAGTTACAGTTGGATGTCCTTCATCATCACCCACATCTTCAATTCTCCTCAATACTTGAAGCCCTTCAACAAGCTTTCCAAAGACTACATGCTTCCTGCTAAATTGCCTCACAGTATCAGAATTAGGCAATTTATCTTGCCACACCCTCACAAACAAATATAATATCAAAGTAATAAGTCAAATGCCACCAAAAAATATCAGATTAACAAACCTATCAAGATGATGATCAGCTTTCAAAGTGATAATAAAATGAGACCCAAGTTTGTCACGGTCAACAATTGCCATCGTTAAAAGCCCTGGAGCATCATGCTTTAGCCTAGGTGACTCATCTAAAATAAACCAAAAAATACATACGTTAATTTTGAGATAATATAACATAGCACAAGCAACGCTGTACAGTTTTATCTTGGTGCAGATGGTTGTATTCTCACCTGGGAAGTTTGAACCATATATGCTTTCTCCACCAGTCCCTGAAAACATGAGAAAATGTAGTGCACAGATAAGTTAAAAATTAATGGACATGGTGAAAAATCAACATATCATGGAAAAAAACACTAGAACCTAGACTAATCTTTAAGCCATGACAGTAAATATTAGGAGACACCAGAGATGGTATTTAACCAGTGGCGGCAATACTTTCAAAATTGAAAAAAAAAATGAAACACGGAACTCAAAGATTATAAATCAACATATTTAAGAAACATACATTACAATCAATATTACCAATATCAAAAGTAAACCATTTTAGAAATCAAATCAAAAAGTTCTAATACCCCTACTCAGTTACAGGCCAATTGTGTTCAAGTAAAGGAGTTGTGTTAAAGATGTTCCCAATTGACTTAGAAAAGAAATTACCATCGTCACAGGAAACATGCAAATGGAACAAGGCTTGCAACTCGGACAACTGAATGATCAAATAATAAAAAAACACAAAGGAAGTGACTACGTATATTGTATCAAATAGCAACCATCAAAAAATGGACAGCAAACTCAGAATGGGGTGCAATATATTGATATTGATAAAATACATACCATTACGATTGACAAAATCACCACCCTGTACAAAAGTAAAACCAGCAGTTAGAACACATAATGGCAGTATAATAATGCATACAAAGTGGGCTGGGGAACCAAGAAGCTTAAAGAGTTACTATGATGTACAACTTTATAAGAGCAACAAACAACATCGTAAGTACAACCTTAAAACTATATCACAAGAAAAGCAGTTGTGACCATCAGCCCTGTGTATCCTACAGCATAAACAAGGGTAATGGAAACCACTGCTAAGCCATGTTCAACCACAGTGAGAGGATATAGGAAAACCATAGAAATACCATAGGTAAACATAGATATAAGACAAGATAAAACAACATACCTTCACGATGGAGCCTTTTATAACACGATGGAAGAACGAACTCTTGTAGTGCAACAATTTTCCAGTATTAGGACCAATACCTCTCTCTCCTAAACACAATCAAAATTTGGCAGAAAAATTGAAGAATAAGTACAACATTCATGAGGTTCAGTTTTTAAGCAAAGATCACCTCGCAACCAAAAGTATAAACAATATCTGCATGGACGCAAAGTACATAAACATGTCTAAGAACCTGTTTACTCAGTGGAAGTGTATCTGTGATGTTTAGAAAACGCAACTTTTGAAAAGGAAAAGGAAATGGCCAACAAACAAAGGTTAGAATAGAAGAAATTCCTAAAACAAAACAAACATAAATCTAAAATACCTGTACATAATGCACGGAAATTTTCTGCCGTCTTCGGAGCAACATCATAGAAAAGCTGTGACAGCACAACGATTATTCAATAGGTTGTATAGTACAATAACTGCAGCACAAATATTAATATAAAGAAAGAATATTATAAAGTACCTCAAAAACCATCCTTTCAACCGGATCCCCATCAATAGATACATCCATAAACACCAAGGGATTCTTTTTCTTCGCCATAGCCTAATTATCAAATTTTAAAACAGCATAATAATTGACCTGAAGTAACAGCATTATTAACAAAGAGAATTTATTAATCGACTCGAAATATAGAAGCATCGATACGGGATCAACCAGCACTTGTAAATGTACAGTGTTTTAAAAAACGGCCGGCAACCGCGACAAAATGGTTTCGGTTTCGGCAGATGCCATTGCAGATACCATTATCACCGCTTTTATATTAAAGAATAAATTGTGGTTAATTCACATTGCGACCTGCAATCAGTGTCGCAACACCTGTATAGACCGAAATCGCAAAAGCCTTTCAGGAGGTCGTGACCGTTATTCAAAACCCGAATGTATGAGTTTATTTCAAACACACACAAAAATTCTTAAATAAGAAATAAACCGGAATTTAGAAATTAGAAAGAAACATCAAAAAGAGAATAAAATAGAACTTCACTCCTCTAGAATAAGCATGACTATTAATCAAAATATCAATGGTTAACGGTTTACACTATAACTACTTTGTAATATTTATAGATCTGAGTGCATTTACGATAATCTCGAGAGGTTCATTTTCCGATCAACATATGTTGCATTTACCGCACCACACTTCAGATAAGATGAATTCAAAAATTGATTCTGTTTATCTAATTATTGTGGCTAGAACCTGAACAAGTGTGAAATTAATACTTAGAAAAGGAAAAGTAGATTTTCTCACAATTTTGTGGCGGGTTTCGTTGATTCGCCTGCGATTTGCGGTGGTTTTGACGGCTGAGTTGAGTTGGATGCGACTGAGAATAGTTTCTGAAACTGATAAGAGGGAGAAGTAACAGCGGCTTAGTTTGTTTTATTGTTTTAGGGTTTTAAGGGCCGGTTCCAAAGGAAATGAATTGGGCTTGAGATTGATATTGAAGTCTTAGTATATCTTTTCTCAAATATAAATATAAATATCAATGTAAGTTAGTAGTAATTATTGTGTCTCTACCAATAATACTTTTTTTAATGCTAAGAGTGAAGATTATTAGTTTTTAAATATAAGGTTTTTTTTATGTTGATATGTTTTTGTTGCCACTAAAATTATTAATCAAATTGTATGCTTTTAAATGAGTGAGACGATACAAGATGTAGATGGCGGCATTGGATATATTGAAATGAAGTAAAGTGATAAATAATATGATTTTATTGTTTGAATTTTATAAATAATTGATGAAAAGGAATGGATGTTGAATTATTTGATCTAACATTTATGGGCAAGTATCGACTAATTTCTTATCGTATCTCTAATGATCTGATATACTCATAACATCTTTAATGGGTTTGAATACACATTGATCAGTTGTTGGTTATGTTGGTGAAATGTCAAGGATCATGTATCCATTTTAGCAATTTAACACATCTATAATAATTGGGACTTTTACGATAAATAATGTAGAAGTGAACCAAGAGGTCGTTCATCATGCTCTGCTAGTCTTCAATTCAACGTGAACATATCTTTATATTCTCATGCAAAGCATTTTTCTATCCATGAAGAATAAAATAATGCATTTCCTCAATTCATCTAACAAATCACTTATGTATGTGGATTTGAGTTTTGCCTCTTCTTATACCAAGTCAATCTCTTCTAATGGATTTTTTTCCCTCGAGCTTCCTAATCTCAATAGACCGTCCAGTCTTAAGTCTTAATGGTTAATCGTCAATAATGCATTCAAGGGTGTAGTCTAAAAGTGTGATCTTTGTCACATCCCTTTCAGTATCTTCAGGTTGTTGTGTTGGGGAATTCTTTGTATGGCTTTCTTGACCCTCTTAAGCATTTTTCGTTCAATAACATTTTTAAACACTTTTTTTAAGTTGGTTATAATAGTCATTCATTTAATTTAGACCCTTAAGTTCATCCTCAACTTATTATTTTCCATGTAGGTCCGATATTCGACCAATGAAACTTGAGGTACTCGTGCGAGCACACATTCATGAAGGTGATAAAAACACAGTAAATGAGGGAGGTTGAATTATGTTGGTTTTAAACTATTTTTTTATATTCTCAAGCACATAGAGTAACGCATCAGGAAGTAAAATGAGTAGGGAAGAAAATCACGTAAAATTTATACAGGTTCACCTTGTTAACTATTTACTAATCAAATCAAATTCTCTCACACTTGAGAGGTTTCCATTAAAGTCAAACATGATGACAGATAATTGATGACAGTTTGTCATTGCGTGTTTTTTAGTATAGTTTGTATTTGTTTCAAGTACTTTTGCTTTTAATTCGTTAATGTTTTTGTAGGTTTTAATAAATATTCTGAATAACCATGGAAATGACTAATCCATGAAAAAAAGCATCATAATCAAACAAATCATGTGGTATTTTACTATGAAGTTATGATGACGGATGAAGGAAAGGACTTGCGCGTGAGAATTAGAAAAATAGAAGAAGAAAAATTACAATATTTAGCAAAATCGTGTCACGTGGGACAGTCGGTGTGACACTATATAGAGCATGAAAATAACAATTCATTATTGGAAATATCACGTCGCTCAAGATATGAAGTGCAACACGAGTTTTACGATCACAAGACTAACATGTCACCAACATTTCAAATTTATGGTGCGTCATTAAGGAAATGTGACACGATTTTACGAGAACATTATTATTTTTATAAACTACCAAATGCATTTAGATGTTAGGGTTCAAAATTTTATGATAAAATAGATGTAATGAATCATATGGGCTTGATACATCAGCATTTATAAGGCGTGATTGCTCTCTTTTAATCGAATTTACCATTACCCCATAAGGATGGTGGCTAGCCTCCTTAGATTAAGTCTCGTTAGATGAATTTGTCCTTATTATTGTGAATCGTGTAATCCGTGTGGATGTGATTTCTATAATGATACCTTCGTATAGTTATCAAGTAATATTTTGTGTTTAATGTTTTTCCTATTTACAAATTTGTGTGAATCGATCTAGATCGTGTTTGATACCTAACCATAGATAATATAATTGAAATTGAATATAATTGGGAGATTGTTTGTCAATCAAATCTTCGTTGGTTGCAAATCCACCCAAGACATTGGTGGATTGTAATCAGACAAAGCATGTTGTGTAACGAGATATCATGTGTAACTATTTTGTATAATAGTCATGATATAAGAAGAATCATTATAGATTCAGGGGGGATTAACCACATCAAAAAGAGGCAAATGATTCAAATATGACTTAATTGTTTCTATCATTAGTATTTCAAACTTCTAGTATCCTCGTGGAGACAATTTAAACTCATCCTCACTTGTGATTTTTGTTGACACATGTTATATTATACTTTCATTTTCACACGAACAAAATGGTGTCGTTGTCGGCGATTACTGATTACTTCAACAATGCAATATTAGGCGATTATACTTGATATTAGTTGCATTTAATTTCTATTATTTTATTTGTATTTGTATTTTATATTTTATTTTATTGCAATTCATTTGATACTATTAAAGGCACCTACTCGTTTAGTTTTGTGCATCATGTATTTGAAAGATTAGGATATGACATGGGAGTCTTAATATGAATCATAATCATCTAACTTTAACCCAAAAACACTGAGAGGTGTGATCACAACATGTTGGTGGGAGAACTCTAAAACACTCAACTCGAGATCCCTTAGATGACACGTCAAAGTACAAATTTGATTGGATGATGGCTTTTAACAATCAAGGTGTTTTCGCACGTCACTTTAAAATTACTCTTCTTTATACCTCGATGATATAACAAGTTAATTTACAACAATCAAAACTCGATTATAATCAAGTATTTTGGGTCACTAGACTGATCACGCAATGTCTATATGATAAAGATTTACACCTGAATCATAGATTCCATCACTTTATTTCTCTTTTTGATGAGACAAGTTATCTCCTACTCTAATAAAATGGTGATGATGTTTTCATTAGTATTTATTTTTAATAATACAAAAAGTATGTTGAACTTTGTTAAAACTTAAGGGTTATAAGTTAGTCTTGAAAATAAAGGTAATAGCAAAGATATGTGTTAGACTCGATAATTGTGCCAGTACTTAGATGAAAGTTTTCCATCACAACGAGTTCACCAATCAATATAAAAAGTTCACTAATTTCATGCGAATTCAGATTTTTCTCTTGCTTTTGTTTCAAACCCATTTGTAATATTGAGTGATTACAAGTTTTCAGGGTAGTACATCACTTGGAACACAAAAACCTTTCATGCTCATTTGCTTAAAATTCATTATTTATAATGTGGTGTCTTATTCATGAACTATTTGATCTATTTATTTTGTTAATCTAGTGACATGATCGTTGCTCACAAGTTATTTGATACAATTACTCTTCCAAATATTTTTGTATGAGAGATATTTTGTATGATGCATTTGTTTGGTTTTGATCAAATTTTAGGAGTTTAACTCTGTATATATCATATCATTTGTCTGGCTTATGAGCCTAAAGAGTTTAGTTTTAGGGGTGTTCTTTTGGCATCGCATGTGTTGCTTTGAAGGTCCCACTATTAGGTATTCATGTTTTTATGCTTCTCATGGCAAATGATTTTTAGTTATGTTTAGACTCAAATGGTGGAAATGTTTTGTAAAATTTCAACTTTAGGTAGCTTCTAAGATTTTATAATGATGTCTCATGTGAAAATATGGTAAGTTGGAATGCTATTATATCTTTGGAAATCAAAAGCGAAGAAAACCACGTTGTTTTGAATATGTTTCATGAAATGTGTCATGCATATTTAATGCCAAATAGTTACACATTTTCAAGCCTCTCAATAGCTTGTTGAGCACTTAAAGAGATGCAGATTGGGAAAGGAGTTCATGGCTTTGCGATCAAATATGGAGACTGTTATCTTTGATTTATGTAAAATTTAGATGTATGAGCTAATCTTATAGACAATTCTCTTAAATAGTATGGAAAGATAAATAATACATATCATATCTATAGAAATATGACGATAATTTCAAACACTATTAAACATAAATAACACATAACATGTGACTTGAAAGTTGAAAGGCAACACTAATTTTAAATAGTATTAAACATAAATAACACATACACACCATGTGTCGTTTCACCATATCTATATAAATATAATACCAGATCATGTATATAGAAAAAATAAGATCAATATTTTTCCCTTTTATTACAAGTAAAACATATGTGTTGTCATAATTAAGATATCTTACCATCTTTTACCTATTAACCACAATAAATCTAATCTCACCCATGAGAAAATTTTGCTAAATATGAACAACACCAACAATTTCTCCATGTAGTTTTGTTCGGGACCCTATTAAAATTAGGGGTGGCAAAATGGGCCGCCGGCTCCGCCTTACCTTAAGCCTGTCAAAAAAAGAGTGGGGCGAGTTTGCATGCCAAGTGGAAATGGGCATAAAATTTTAGTTTTGCCTGTCAAGGTGGCGGATTGGTGGGCGGCGGACTTGCCCGCCTACTTTTTTATTTATTTATTTTCATATTTTTAATAGATTAATATGGTTTTTTACATTTCAATTAGATTTTTCATTTATATTTTAGAATGTTTTTTTATAAAACATCTTTTAACAAATTTTACTTCAAAAAATATTGTATATATTCACAAATTAATGTATAAAATAAAAGTAACAAGAATTAGAATTACTGGAATTAACTAAAAAATTGTGGGATTAAGGTGACACAAGTTAAACGAATAGGTGTGGCGGGCTTTGGCAGACGACAGATGTTAGCGGAGCATGCTTTGGCGGGTGGAAGTCTTTAGCAGGGCGGGCTTTAGTGAGCGGCGAACCCAAAATTTCAACCCAACTTGCCATATTATGGCTGATGTGCGGGCTGGCCTAGCGGGCCACATCCAATTTTGCCATCCCTAATTAAATTAGAGAGAGAAAATCAAGATTTGGATAACAAAATTTTCAAATTTATCTCAACTTAAATTTAAAGCTTTATATGTCTTACCTCGTAACCTCGAGGGTCAGAAGTCATAATACACACCGTTAAGTTTCCATTTGAAAGACCTGAAAAGGATGATAGTGTTATCACCCATCATTGGGTGCCATGATTGGCAACAAATTATATTACAATGATTAATAGAAAATGACATGTATGTATTGTTATAATCAACCTCTAGGGTTCCAATCTTAAGGATTGTAGTAACAATATGTACATATCGATCAGATCCATCATATTGAACATAACAGTGAGAACCAGTGGATACCTACTAAAATAAAATTAAAAACAATTAATTTATTTTTACACATAATATACATATTATCTATTTCATTGTTCATAGTCTTGTGTTTAGTTAATGTACACACAAATGAATTTGTTGAGTACTTTAGTAACACAAAAAATATGAATTTGAAGAGAAAATTCACTACTACAAATAATATATTTTATGACAAATATTTCACCTCACGTAACAAAAAACGAGGTATAATTCCCACACACGCCATTTTTTAAATATACAATATATTTCTTCGATTTTAGCTAAAAACCGAGAGATAAACTAATCATGGTACATTCTTCGAATTCTAGCAGCTTTTGTTTATGTTTGTATTTCATTAAAAATTGCACCTTCTTGCATATTTTATTTTTAATCCAAAAATAATTCTTTTTTCACCTCGGTTATATGAAAAAAGAATTTCATATAAATAATTCTTTTTTCACCTCGGTTATATATATATATATATATATATATATATATATATATATATATATATATATATATATATATATATATATATATATATATATATATATATATATATATATATATATATATATATATATATATATATATATATATATATATATATATATA
Organism: Vicia faba; assembly: GCA_948472305.1. Lineage (NCBI taxonomy): Eukaryota > Viridiplantae > Streptophyta > Magnoliopsida > Fabales > Fabaceae > Vicia > Vicia faba. Next base: position 1,169,244,232 of record OX451737.1, on the reverse strand, counting down.
TATATATATATATATATATATATATATATATATATATATATATATATATATATATATATATATATATATATATATATATATATATATATATATATATATATATATATATATATATATATATATATATATATATATATATATATATATATATATATATATATATATATATATATATATATGAAAATCTAATATCTATGAAAACTCTTTTTTACCATTTCCTACTTTTTTAACACATTACCATTTTGGGGAAATTTGAGTATTTTGTATGTCATATTCTAACAATTGAATCGAACAATTAGATTGCAACTTGAATTGATTTTGCGAAAGCCTTTTTTGTTAACTTCTAACCTAATGATGTAAACACTTATGCTTCTTTTCGTAACCAACCATCAGGAACCGCGGGACACCTGTTGTATCGAACATGTCAAGTCCCTCTGTTGTACCGCTTCTACACTCTTTCTCATTTCTCCCTCCTCTCTAACACTCATATCTTTTTGCCTTGAGTTTGTTTTTTCTTCTCTATCACAAATTTAATATGCTCCTGAGTTCTTAAGCTCTCATCGCATTTATGAACCGACATTTTATCTTCATTTTGATACTAAAAATCTCAAGTTTAGGTTATGGATGATTTGTCAGTGTTGCTTCACGGCGGGCGACAGACTATTTTGAAACAGGTTCGATTTCAACTTTATCTTTTTTTTTCTTCTGATGTATAACTTTAAAATTTTAATTTCCATTATTTTATAATGTTTGTAAAAAAAAATTCATTTTCATTTGTTGATAGTTATGGTTTCAATATTATTTTCTCATATATGTACAATATGTCCTGAAATTATTGAAGATGGTGATAATTTGTATGTTGATGAAAAAGAAGTGGAAAAAGAAGTGGAGCTTGACATAGGTTTTCTACTAAAATGCATCTTCATTTTTTCCACATATGGTTGTGCTACTATTGAAACAGACATAAATAATAAAGCACGACTTGCTTTAAGGCAAAAAAACTCTTCAAATCTCTACTATATTGTTGTTGATATTTTTTGTTGTTCCAGATTTAGAGAAATTAGATCTACTTGATCTAAACCATTTCATCAACGATTACTTTAGAAGCTACATGGGTTAGTTACACCGTAACACCGTCATTTTGGGTTATGATTTGTTTATATTTCCTGGTTTCTGAATATGTGAGTTTGTGTTGTCATTGTTTGATTCCGTTTAGGGTTTCAATGTTGTTTCATTTTCGTGGTACTTTCACTGATTTTTCAAGGCGAATGCTTAATAGTTTGAAACTTTTATGTTTCAATTATGGGTTGTAGGTTATCTTACTTTATATTGTGTTTTTTCTGTATTTTCCATTACACATATATGGTTTAACAATTTTATGTTTTATCTTTTGAATACATGTCATTATTGAATTTACAAGTTTCTCTTATATTGTTTCCTTATGAGTTAATTTACTATCATCTTACACCTTTATTTGTTAAACTTGATGATCAGTGGTTTTTAAACAGATATTTAGCATTTATTTTAGTTATCATTTCTTTTACTTGTCGAGGTTTTATTTAGTTTTATCACATATTATGCTTTGGTTTTGTGTTTTACTATTTTCAGGTTTAAAAGAATAAAACAGGACAAATCGAGGCGAAAAAAATGTAGAATTCGGAGTTTCGAAGAAAGTGCTATAGGAGCCCCGACACGGGCCATGTCAGGGGGAAGACTTGGAAAGCAAGGAAAACCAGGGGACTGACACGGGTGGCCGTGTCGCGTGACATGGGCCGTGTCAGCATGCCTGGAGCAGAAAAAGAAAAGAAATTCTTGATGGCCAACACGGGCGGCCGTGTCGCCTAACACAGGCTGTGTTGGCCAGTGACGCTGATTTTAAGTGTTTTATGATTTTTTACTATTTGGGACTCAAAGGGGGCGTTTTGGGCATTTATGACCGAGACAAATGGATTGTTCACTATTTAGCCAAGTTTGAAATAGGAATAAGAGGATTTTTATGCAGCGAATAATAGTTCACACGACTGAAGATTGGGGAGATCAAGGTTCTTGGAGAGCAGATGATTCTCATAAGCGGAAGCAATTGAAGATCAAAGTTATTCAATTACTTGTAATCTCTAATTTTTATCTTGTGATTACTTTGAACAATATGAGTAGCTAAACCCCTCAATGCTATGAGGGTGTCCCTGATTTGACTTTGTAAACGATTCTAATTCCTGAATTTCTTTAATACAATAGTCTTCTCTATTCAATTTAGTTGTACAATGTTTTTATGCTTTCCTGATCGGACAAATTAGGATTGATTTATGGTTAACAATCACCTGGACCGCAGTTATTAAGGTTTTTGTACGATTAAGCTATCATAGATATCCCCTAGGACTATGGATACCCTATAGTTATCAGATAACTCTTGATAAAATAAAGGCTTGACTCCATCAGAAATCTCTAAGGACTTAGGATTTAGGATGAAGGTTCAAAAGTTTTCCCACTAAGTACTTAGGGAAAAATAACCTAAAGGGATGGTAATTGAATGTTATGAATTTGTTGAAGAGATCAGGATTCAAGGTAGTTACAGGACAAATCATACATCTTCCCTAGCATGTTACTCATATTTGTCAAAACAGTCATTCGCATCTATTTATTTTATTCACAATTATTTTATTTTAGAAAATCAAACCCTAACTCTAGTTTTTTATTAGTTGAATAACAATTCGAACTCCATATTTATACGCAGTCCTTGAGATCAACATTCAGGGAAGTTTTCCTACTATTACTATATCGGTGAAAATAATACACTTGCTATTTTTCCCATCAAGTTTTTGGCGTTGTTGCTGGGGACTGCCAAATTATAGAGTTCAATTTTAGTTCAATTGAAATTTTGTTGCTTGTCAATTAAAATCTTGTTTAAGTTTTTTTTATTATTTTCATTTTGTTTTACTATACAAAAAATATAAAAATGGGTCAAATTATGTTTGCTTCATGAAGTCTTCTATTCTTTGCTACTAATCAAGTGTCTGAGTATTGCAGTCATGTATTATTTCAACATATTGCCACATGTATCTCCTGCATGTTGGACACCTGATTTGGGATTAACTTTGGGAGAGACAACTGAAATTTTTAAAGCATATAGGAGGGAGGTAAGACTGTGGCGAAAGTTACAGTTGGAAGAAGAAGATGTGACACCAGAAGAAGAGTGCATAACATCAGATGACAAAGATGCAGTAAGAATAGAAGAATTTGAGGTAAACAAGAATGATGGGGAAGAAGAAATAAGGAAACTTAAAGATGATCAAGTTTTGGATGAAACTATAAATTTTCCAATTTATGAAGATGTGGACACCAAACCAGAAAATCTTCAACAAAAGAGTTCCCCTAAAAACTATTTTCACAACAAGGCAAATGAAAGACAAGAAATTGACAAATTATTGGATGTCATTTATGCCATGTTCAATAAAATCAAGTTGAAAATGATTTGGAAGCAACATCAGCGGTACTTTAAGTTCATGGGGTTGCTACCAAACAAAATAAAGAAAAAAGATTATGTGTTCTTTGTGTCATATACGCTGTCGAGCCATGTGACTTAAATGAAGCGCTTCGTGGGAGGCAACCCACGCTTTTAATAACTTAGCTTTTCTTTTTGTGTTTGTTTTGTTTTGTCTGCAGGTAATAAAAAGGGAGTCTTACTGGTGAAAGCTAGGAGGCAGCAACATGTGTTGCATTTCCCTTTGTGAGTCACCTTCCTCGAGTTTGGGTTAATGCTTAGTTCAAGTCTGGGGTGGTTTTATTGCTTTTCGTTTCGAATTATTTGTTGGTTCTGCTAATTGTTGTGTAAATCCACAAGTTGAAGTCCTTCCCAAATTTTGCCAAAAAATTTTGTTTTGTTCAAGAACTTGTTTCTCATAGAGTTCGAGAATAGTATATAGAGACAAAGGGATGGTCGTTTGAGGGTAGAAAGTTCAGAATAATATGATAGGAATACGAGTCTAACGTGTAGATTTGTACCATGGTACTTGAATCCTAAGAAGTACTCCTCGAGTAGTTTATTTATACAATCTGGCATAATCTTGATTCATATACAGGTAGAATTGGTTGAGAAATAAAGAAAGCTGCCACCAAATGATGAAAGGCAGTAAAAGGCAACTGACTTGCTAAGTTGGGTAGCCATCACCAAGTTATTCAGACCAAAGGGAGTTGATCCCCAAACATCGTCCAAAAAGGACAATATATAACTGTAAAGTTTGAAAATTTCACCGGTAACTAAAAGTAGCAAATTTTGTTCATTTGGTTCTGAAACAACAAGAAATCTTGATTAGTTTTGTGCATGTGATGATTATCATTATTCTTATTTCCTTGATTTGATTTTCTAAATGAAAAAGGAGAAAAATCGGAAAGAGACTTAATTACAAAGCATAGTTAGAGAGGTATCCTAAGAGGAAGCTCAAGATTAAAAGGTTCTTACACAAACTCCTCGTGTCATTTGAACATCAGACGGACTACCTCCTGATCAATGTGAATAGAAGTCTCACGTATGAGTACCAGGATGCTGTGAACTTCATGAGTTCTAGTAATGGTCATTTGAGGTCAAGCAACAGTTTAAGTTTGGGGGAGTTTGATAAGTGGTTTTTACACGAATATTTAGCATTTATTTTATTTATCATTTATTTTACTTGTCGAGGTTTTATTTAGTTTTATCGCATATTTTGCTTTGGTTTTGTGTTTTAGAGTTTTCAAGTTTAAAAGAATAAAACATGAAAAATTGGGCCAGAAAAAGTGCATAATTCAGAGTTTCGGAGGAAGTGCTACAGGATCCCTGACACGGGTCGTGTCAGGGGGAAGACTTGGAAATCAAGGAAAACCAGGGGGCTAACACAGGCGGTCGTGTCGCCTGTCACGGATCGTGTCAGCATGCTTGGAGCAGAAAAAGAAAGGAAATTCCTGATGGCCAACACGGGTGACCGTGTCGCCTGACACGGGCTGTGTTGGCTAGTGACGCTGATTTTAAGTGTTTTTTATTTATGATTTTTCACTATTTGGTACCCAAAGGGGCGTTTTGGGTATTTCCGACCGAGACAAATGGATTGTTCACTATTTAGCCAAGTTTGAAAGAGGAATAAGAGGACTTTTTGGCAGCGAAGAATATTTCTCACGATTGAAGATTGGGGAGATCAAGGTTCTTGGAGAGAGGAAGATTCTCATGAGCAGAAGTAATTGAAGATCGAAGCTATTCAATTACTTGTAATCTCTAATTTTTATCTTATGATTATTTTGAACAATATGAGCAGCTAAACCCCACAATGTTATGGGGTGTCCCTAATTTGACTCTGTAAATGATTATGATTCTTGAATTTCTTTAATATAATAGTCTTCTCTATTCAATTTAGTTGTACAATATTTTTATGCTTTCTCGATCGGACAAATCATGATTAATTTACGATTAACAATCAGTTGGACCGTAGTTATTAAGATTTTTGTATGATTAGGTTATAGTAGATATCACCTAGGACTAGGGATACCCTATAGTTACCATATAACTCTTGATAAAACAAAGGTTTGACTCCATCATAAATCTCTAAGGACTTAGGATTTAGGATGAAGGCTCAAAGGTTTTTCCACTAAGAACTTAGGGGAAGATAACTTAAAGGGTTGGTAATTGATTGTTATGAACTTATTGAAGAGATCAAGATTCAAGGTAGTTATAGGGAAAATCATACATCTTCCCTAGCATGTTACTCATATCTGTCAAAACATTCCTCTGCATCTATTTATTTTATTCGCAATTATTTTATTTTAGAAAATCAAACCCTAACTCTAGTTTTTGCTTAATTGAACAACAATTCGAACTCCATATTTATACGCAGTCCTTGGATCGACATTCGGGAAATTTTCCCTATTATTACTACATCCGTGAAAATAGTACACTTGTTATTTTTCCCATCACTTGGCTAATAGGAATCATTTGAATCACTTTACAACTTTGTAGACCTGTAAAATTTTCATGCTTCCATTGCGTCACGAGGTACAATTTCTTGATTTATCTTTGTTGTTGAGTGCTTCCATACCTAATTCTTGAAGCTCTTAACTTTATGTTATTTATGGAGGTATCTAATTTTAAGATATTTTTATGAACTCATAATACATAATCACGCTCAAAAGTTGTCATATTATCATTATTACTTTGGAGATTGATATATTTTCATGAGTGTACAAGATCTAGAGATTGATATGTTTTCATGAGTGTACAAGGTCTGGAGTTAGGATGTTGTTTTCATAAGTGTACAGGGTCTGGAGTCTGAATGTTGTCTGAATCATAACCTTTATGCTCTTATATGTGTTATACTTTAGCATGTTCAATATACATTTACTAATATCAATATGATTGTATCAGGTGTTGTCTTTAATGGTTGTGGATAATACAATGAAGGTTTTCCTATTGCTGCTAATGTTTTCCAAATTGAACCAAGCCATGTTCCGATCAATATCTTAATGGCTTCTTTGATGCTTAAAAATGGTTCCAAAGCATTACATGTTTGTAAGAGCTTACTTTCGGATACACTTAGAGTAGAACCAACTAACTACAACGAAGGAAATTTAACATATGAGTATCAATTATATTGTAGATATCAACAATAAATTTTACTTGATTATTTCTTGCTTTAAGATACATTAAAATTTAGTTTAAATGGCTCCTTTTACAATTTTAACATTACAGTGAAGGATCCCAACCTTGATCGAGCCTAATTCTGCTTCTATTTATGCTTCAAAAGCTTCCAACTGCATTGTAAGTAACAAATTGACCGACCATTTGCAGTAGGACAAAAGCAATTTCTTACTTATTTTAGTTGTAGGTTAATTAAGAAATAACTTGGTTAATTATAATGACATTAGTAGAGATTTCAATATACTGAAAGCTTCTAACATTTAGAATTTTCTATTATTATGCATGGAAGATATACGCTTTTATTTCCATGGAATTGATAAACATAGTTTCGGGACAAAATATCATATGTTACTGGAGTAATGAAGGAAATCTATTTTCCACCTTTATTCCAACAGATATTGGGAAGTTTATCAAGTTAGAGAAACTGTAATTTTTCTGAAACTTATTTATGTTCTTATTAGAAACGCAATCTCTGATTATTTATGTAGTGTTTAACATGAATGAATTGTGTATATTTTGCATTCTGCAATCAAATAGAGTATATCAAACATACTAAAGTATAACATGTATATTTTGCTGTTGTATTATTTTGCATTCTGAAATCAGATGGAGTACACTTGACAAAGTTGTCGTTGTTGCTACTAATGGTGAACTACAACATCTTTTTAACATTATACCAATTCATTTAATCTTGCTATATTCTATTCGGACACAAAATTTTATTGTGTTATCTCTTTTCATCAAACGCGTGAATTTGTTGAACTGGCTATTGAAACCTGTCACAATGAGCACCTTACAACTATTTGCGAAGACAATTTTGGTATATTTTACATTCTGTTTATGCCAAGCGTAGTAGGATTGACTCTAGATTTAATGTAGAAAATAATGTACCATGAAATTTGTGTTATACCTCTATTATAGCTGTTATTTAACAATACTAATTCATTTTTGTTATGTTAAAAAATAGATACTCCAACAATTCATTGGCATCAACACGATCATATTTTACGCACCGATGTTATTTAACACATTAGGGTTTAAGAATGACGTTGCACTTTATTCTGATGTGATAACTGATACTGTCAATGTCCTGTTTACAATTGTGTCCATTTACGCGGTCGACAAACTTAGTCGTCACGTGTTGTTACTGTAGGTTGGTGTACAAATGTTCTTCTCACAATTGATAATTGCAATCCTTCTTGGAATCAACATATTTTATCATTCCTCATATCTTTAAAAAGGCTATACAATCTTTGTTGTCATCATGGTATGCCCATTTGTGTCTGCTTTTGCTTGGTCTTTGGGTCTAATAACAGATAATTATAAGTTACTCCTATAATTTAGGTGTAACCAACCATTCCTATTAGTGTGCATATGACTTGATTATAAGTTACTCCTATAATTTAGGTGTAACCAACCATTCCTATTAGTGTGCATATGACTTGTTATAGTTTAATCATTCATGCCCTGATGTTAGGAATCAACATAAGAGCTCCCTTAAGATTAGGAATTAGTTATACAATCATGTATCTTTTGTATCTATAAATAGTCGACATTTATGACTAGACTAATATATTGGAATATCATTCTCTTCATGGCATTCATAGCGTAAAAGCTTAAAAGCAATTTTTTTCCTCTCAATTTTCCTCTCTCTCTCTCTCTCTCTCTCTCTCTCTCTCTCACAATCCTTACTATGGCTTCACCTTCTGACACTAAAATGACGTCCAATGTGTTATCGCCGACAGACAAACTGATCATTTTGAATGCTTGTTCTCAACTCTCCGTCAAACTCGATGGAGACAATTACCCTGCTTGGAGAATCTAGTTCACGACTCTTTTAACAGACTATGATCTCCTAGGCTATATTGATGGAACTAAGCCCTGTCCAACAAAACAACTCGAGACCAATACCACGACTGTCAATCCAGCCTTTACTCATTGGGTTCGACAAGATCAACTGATTCTACATGGAATTGTATCATCTGTGGCTGCAACAGTAGTCACTCACCTAAGAACTGTCAAATGTTTCAATCAAGCATGGGAGATCCTAAAAACCATGTATGATGGCCGCTCAAGAGTACGTATCATTGCACTCAAACAACGGATTTCCAATTTCAAAAAAGGAAACCAATAGATGGCTACATATCTTCAAGGAATAAAGGCAATTTCAGATGAACTCTCAATCATTGATCATCCTCTTGATGAAACTGACCTTGTTATTCACACTCTCAATGGTTTGAGTGTTGAGTATCGTGAATTTTTCACTGCACTTAGAAGTAGAGAAAGTTCAGTTGCCTTTGCTGAACTTCATGAGAAACTGATTGACTTTGAAACAATTCATCACCAAGATGATCCACTTGCAGTTGATAATGTGATTGCAACTGCCAATGCAGTCACAAGAAACAACAACTATCACAACAAAAACCAAAACAATCATAGCTCTTCTCCAATTATGAGGAATGGAGAAAATAAGGTGGTCTGTCAATTTTGTGACAAGGCTGGTCACACTGCTAAAACCTGCTACAGAATTAAGGGATTTCCGAAACAAAATGACCCTAAACCAACAGCAAACCTTGCACAGAATCAGGCTGCAACACAACATCGTAACTGGATCATGGACACTGGAGCATCTCATCATATTACTCAAGACCTGCAACAACTCACGTTAATAAATCCCTATCCTGGAGCATATCGGGTGATTGTTGGTGATGGAACAAGTTTGAACATTACTCACATTGGTAACTCTGTTATTAATACTTCTGTCAAACCTCTTCAGCTTAAACAAGTCTTATGTGTGCCTAAAATTCAATCTAACCTTTTGTCTGTTTCTAAGTTATGTCAATCTAATGGTTGTTCCGTTGAATTTTTTCCAAATAATTTTGTTGTCAAGGACTTGAACTCGGGTCAACCATTGCTTCAAGGACCCCGTAAACAAGATCTTTATCATATATGCCATGCATTTAGTCCATCCAGTCCACCACAAGCATTTCATTCAAGCATCCACTCTACATCTACATGGAATCATAAATTAGGACATCCTTCTTTCAAAATAATAAAGCATCTGACACACAATCATCATCTACCAATAAAGCTTCCAGCCTCACATGAGTGTAGTTCTTGTCACTGTGCAAAAAGCCATAAGCTTCCTTTTTCAAATCATCATCTCACAAGCAGCAAACCTTTAGAACTTTTGTACTCTGATGTTTAAGGCCCAACTCCTGTTAGATCCTTAGACGGTTATTTATACTATTTAATCATTGTTGATCATTTTTCCAAATATGTATGGTTGTATCCAGTGAAACATAAGTCAGATGTCTTCTCTCTTTTTGTTCAATTCAAGTCCATTGTTGAAAAATACTTTAATTTACCGATCGTTTCTCTTTTCACTGATAATGGAGGCGAATTTATCAAATTAAAATCGTTTCTTGCCAATAATGGTATTTCTCATTTAACCACACTATCACACACACCTGAGGTACATGGTAGCAGAGAGGCGACACCGACATGTTGTTGAAACTGGTCATGCTCTTTTGCGTCATGCTAATTTACCCTCTCAACCATGATCATTTGCTTTCACCACTGCTGTGTACCTTATTAATATGATGCTTAAACCAAACATTAATATGGTCTCACCATTTGAAGTATTGTTCAAAGCACACCAAATTATAATAAACTTCATTCCTTTTGATTCTTGTGTTTTCCCTGGCTAAAACCATATATGCAAAATAAGCTCCAAACCAGGTCTAAACCTTGCATATTCCTAGGATATTCCATGTCACAACATGCATACTATTTTCTTGAACCATTGTCAAATAGGATATATTTATCCAGACATGTCAATTTTGTGGAAAATTCATTCCCATATCAATTCATAATTAACTCGTCGTCTACTTGTCCTCTAATTCCATCACCAGACTTTGTTGTACATAGTATTATTCATGTTAACCAAGATCAAAGTTCAACTCTGGTACTAAACAAGTCCCTAGCGCATGAGTCATCTATGTATGAGCCACCCGTTCTCCCGTTAACAGTATCCAGTCCTGCACCAGCCATTGTACCGAACCAAACACGAGTACCCTTGTCATTTGTACCTAGTTGTACACCTACATCTGAGTCATCAGTCCCAGTATTGAGTCTTATACCAGTTCCTGCCTCGAATCTTACACCAGTCCCTGAGTCAATGCTTCCTATTGAGTCATCTGTAACAACAGAGATACTAGTGACTAGTGATAATTAACAAGTTCTACCACCAATAATGCACACGACCAGGTCCAACCTTCACAAACAAATAATCCAGTTCAATGTGATCCTATTGTAAAAAGTCCCAAAATAATATATTCAAACCCAAGAAGTTATTTACTGCCACTAAACATGAGTTACAGGAAAATATTGAGCCATCTGCCATTACTTAAGCATTTAAAATACCACATTAGAGAGATGCTTGTTCTGCTGAATTTAATGCACTCATGAACAATGGTACTTGGACCTTGGTTCCACGTAAAGCTCACACTAATTTAGTTGGCTGTAAATGGTTGTTTCGCATCAAAAGAAATCCTGATGGAAGTGTGGCACGCTATAAAGCACGGTTGGTTGCAAAAGGATTCACTCAAACACCTGGTATTGATTTTAAGGAAACATTTGCACCGATTGTGAAACCTCAAACCATTAAAGTGGTTCTCACTTTAGCACTTGCTCAAGGGTGGTTGTGATACGGTGGGATAACTGACTTGGGTGTTTTGCGTTTGATTGCAAATGTTGCGGTTAGCAAGAGTTGCCATTGACTTTTTTTTATCCAAAAGGAAAGGTGAAAAAGCACAGGAAAGACCTTTGAGATTATTTCTTGAGTTCGGGGGGTAGATTATGAAAAGGGAATGTATTAGCACCCTTTTCATCCATGGTTTTCCATGGGCTCTTAGTTACTTGCTAGATCACTTGCTTTTGTTTTAAATTGTGCTTTGTGTGGTTTTTTGAAAGTATTTTGAAAGAGGCCATTGTTTAGGCAATCTTTGTAATGATTCTAGTTCGTAAGAATGTATACAAAGATGTTGATCTTTTGAAAATGTTTTCAAGTTTTGTAATATGTTTTGAAAGTGTAGGTGTTTGTTTTAGAAAATAGTAAGGATGTTTGTTTTAAAGTGGAGCAAGTAATTTGGAGCAATCTACCTACTCAAATGTCTTTCTTGTTCATTTTTTTCCTTTGACATTGTTATCTTACCATTGACTTGGTAAGCAACCCTATCTTTGGATGTAAACGGGACAGGCGTGAGTCATTATATAACCATGATTAGCAATGTTGCAAGGTATCTTAGCATTCTTTTTGAGGGACTAAGATCATTTGTAAGGTAACTTAGATAGCGTCATCGAGGGACTATGATCTTGTATTTGCTTGTTTTTGCTAAGATACCTTACATGCGTAATATGACCATTTTGTATAAGGCAACCAAGTGGAATAACCCTAGGGGTGCTTGTGTGCCAGTGTATTGTTTTCATGCTTGTTTTTGTCTTGAATTAGGGTTTTCTAGATATTGGTTTTAGTCTTTCCATACAAACCCTAATTACTAGCATGTCATATAAAAGCGATAAATTGCGAAATTTAAAGTTACTACGCTATTACAACACTTGTGGGGAAGGGGTGTACAAATTGTAAATGGGGATTACAAGAATTTAAACCTAAGTAGTCTATTCCAACCATATTGAATTGGTATGAATATACAAGGAATTAAATAAATATAAAGTATGAAAATGAATAAATGTACAAGGATGCAAAAATGTAAAGAAAATGAATTTGTTTGGTTTTCATGAAAAAAGATTTTATCTTAACCTAATTAAATAAAGAAAATAGTTAATTAAGTAGGAATTTATTAAGAAAGGATTTTAAATGAAAAAAAAAAACCTAGTTCTATTGATTAATCAAAAGAAAATAATTTTAAGAAAAGTATTTTTGGTATTTTTTTATCTTGAAAATATTTATAGTATTATAAAATATTTTTAGTCCCTTTTTTTATATTAAAAAATAATGTATTTTAAATGGTGTGAAAAATAAATAAATAAAAACATAATATTAATTAAGTTTGTAAGATTATTTAAAAAAATAAATAAATTATAATAAATAAAAATATTTTTTTATGAGAAAAATAAAATAAAATAAGTCAAAATATAAATATACCATTTTTTGTATTTTATGATTTTTTTTTGTATTTTAGAAAAACATATTTAAGAAAAGATAAATGAAATAAATAAATAAATTGGGCCAGGGGGTGCCAAGAGTCAATATGGAGGCCAGTTAGCAAAAATAAACAAGCCAGGCCCAAAGGGCCCAACGCCTGCCAAAAACAAACAAAAATCAGAAAATGAAAATGTGAAAAGGGTACCACTGGGGCTCGAACCCAGGTCCCATTGGTTACAGGCGTACACTTCTACCACTGGGGTGGTTGTACATCCATTTATACAAATGAAACAATAAATATGTAAGGCAAAACGTATTCTGAAGACTTCATCTCCAACCTCCAGCCAGACCAACTGTAACTTGCTTATTTCTCATCAAAAATGAAAACTATAAACATGAGACTTGTAGCAAATTTTCTCACGATTCCAGAAATGTAAAGTATTAAAACTATAGATCAAAGATAAGCAAGATTTTTAAAGGCCCTAATTTGAACCCTAAAAATTTCATAAATTTCAGTTTCAAAATTCTATAAGCTCAAGCAAAATTAATGGAAACTAAGGACATGGTTAGCTTCAGGGCAATGATATCTACATGTTTTATTCACAAATAAACTATTGATGATGCCTGTATGAAGAGTTCCAAGTCGAGAAAACTTACCTCAAAACTGGAAATCGTGTTTGGAGTTTGAGCTTGTTTCAAGTGATGGTGATGATCAGGTTAGCTTCCTTGAGGTCCTAGGAAGCTAATGCAATGGTTTGCTTGAGTTGAGAGTGGCTGAAATGACTTGGAGAAGTCCAATTGTAATGCTTTGTTTTTGGCTATGAAAGTTGAGGAAGATGATGTTACAGTCGTGTAACAAGGATAGGGACAAGTTATATTTTATGTATAAGAGCTTCAGGAACTAAAAGGCCAAAGAACGCACGAGGGAAATAGAAGATACAAGTTCAAGGTCAGAACCTGCACAAAAATGGAGTTCGTGTGCAATTTCTGGCTAGAGGGAATTTGAGAGAGTTTTAGGCTTGCAAAAATCGTGTCCTAAGTTGCATAATAGTGTCTCAATGTATAGGAAAGGGTTTTGAGAGCTTTTTGTGATCATAAGACCAAGATCACATGTTATGGCTTTTTGGCTTGTTTTTGAAGCAAGCTTGAAAAACATGGTTTCAATGCAAGGTACATGTCTTGTAGGGTGACTTGCCACTTTAAACATGTTTGTTCTGAGTTTATAGAGCATGCTTGTGCAGAAAGAACAGGTGCAAAGCTCCATACAAGTTGACTTTATGATTAAAGTCACTTTTCTAAAATGGAAGTGTGAACTTTGTTCCATTAATGGAAACTTTACTTGGACAAAGCTTGAATCAAGTGGATAATAGCTCAAAAGCAAGTGTAATCTTCTGATTATGGATAGATATTGAGGTTTAGAGGCCTGCAAAACAAAATTGTGCAACATATGTTTGAAATTGAATTCTTGTTCATCACAAAATGTCTTGTAATTCAAGTGACAAAACCCTAACTTCATCTCTTCGATTCTCCCTCCTCAAGAATGATCTCAAGGAGTTCTTGGATATTTTGGAAAGCTTGTAATGTTCTCTAAAACCCATCTTTGAATTTCTTTTGAATATTCTCCTTGGAACTATATGAAAAAGTGCCATGAAGTTAGGTCAAAATCCTGACCAAATTAGGGCAAAAATTCACTAAGTGTTTAGTTTCATGACCACATGTTCATAAAATTATAACTTGAGATCCAAGAATTTCTGGAAGGAGTTGTGTAAAGCAAAGTTGTAGATTTCATGGAGATCTACAAATTTCATGTTGGAAGTTTCTCTTGAATCCTCTTGCATCATGGTGAAAATTTGGCTCAAAGTTATGAAAAAACATGAAATTTCCAAACTTTAGAAAAATTTCTAAGTTTAGAAATTTTGACTTTTCAAAATGAAATCTTGACTTTTTGATTTCTTGATGAATAAGTTTCATATTTTAACATGTTTTTATGAATTGTGACCTTTGGCATTTGAATTTGACCAAAAAGTCAAAGTTTGACTTTTCAGTATACAGTTGACTTTTGATCAGTTGACTGAAAAATTCATTTGTCAATCCTTTGAACTTGGGATGTTTTGAACCATGTCATTAGGTCAAAATTATGTAATTGGACTCTTGATATCATGCCTTAAACCAATTGATCATTTGCTAGGTCAAAAATCAGAAATTGCCCCTTCTCAGTCAAAACCCTAATTTTGACCATTTTGCCCTTTTGGAGATTTGACCAAATTTCTTGGGGAGTTATGGTCCAAACTTGATCAAATGACACATATGATTTTAAAATGTTGATGTGGATCAAAAATTATGAAGTTTGACTGTAAATTGGCCATGGTTGACTTTTTCCCTAATACAGTTGATTTTTAGGTCAACTGTTCAATTGATTGAGCAAAAATGTGATTCAAGGCTTGAAACTTGGCATGATTAATCTTGGGGGTCCATAATGATCCATGAAAGTCATATGTGGCATTGGAAGTTCAGAAATCCTTGTGCAAACTCAAACCCTAATTTTGGTCATCAGTGCTTAAAGAGATGTCTTGAGCTGATCAAACCCTAGTGCAGTCTTGAGTCAAGGGAGATCTTGTGAGCAAAAATCTTGATAAGTGAGAGGGAAAATTTTGGGGTACAATAGTTGTCCCTGTTCAATCTTCTTAAACCTGAAGAGTTAGATTGACATGTTTTTCCATTCGTGACTCGAAGGTGGAAGATGATTGGACACTAGAGTGCCTAGAAATTTGCACTCGGCGATGTGATGGTAGAGGGAATGGGATTAAAGATTCCATTTGGAGAGATGATGGAAATTTGTTGGAGATGGGATTGTAGATGCCATCCAAAAGTGATTGTTGAATCTGAAAGAGATTCTGAATGAGTATCAGAATGGCGTCTGTGTCTGGAGCGTATCTGAACTATATCTGAAAGTTGAAATTTTGAATGAACATCAGGGTGGCATCCGTGTTCAGAGCATATCTGTATTGTATCTGAGAAAGAATCTGAATTAGTATCAGAATGGCATCCATGTCTGGAGCGTATCTGAAAGTTGAATCTGAATGAGTATCAGGATGGCGTTCATGCCTGGAGCGTATCTGTACTATATCTGTATTGTATCTGAGAAAGAATCTGAATGAGTATCAGAATGGCATTCGTGTCTGGAGCGTATCTGAATTGTATCTGAAACTTTAATCTGAATGAGTATCACAAAGGCGTCTGTGTCTGGAGCGTATTTGAACTGTATCTGAAACTGTATCTGAGAAAGAATCTGAATGAGTATCAGAATGACATCCATGTCTGGAGCGTATCTGAACTGTATCTGAAACTTGAATCTGAATGAGTATCATAACGACATCCGTGTCTAGAGCGTATCTGTACTGTATCTGAAGACTTTGAACATTGTTAATGGTAACTGTCGAATAATCTTATCCTGAAAAAGTTAAAATGTTAGCTAAAATGCAATGTTATGTTGTATGAAATGCATAATATAATGCATTTGTGTCATCAATGTTTATGATATATGGGTGCAATGTATGCTTATGTGAGCTAATCTGCTACACTTGTTGGATTGGGGAAAATAAATCCCTGACTGCTGCTGAGAATATGGAGTATAAGTCTTCATGTTGTGAAGTCTAAGTGTTGATGAATTTCTGCTTGGAGAAATAAACTCTGTTGTAAGGGAGGTGCTGTGTACTACTTGAAAAATCCTTCCTGGGGAATTGGGAGAGATTTGACGACTTATACCGGGGATTGATGACCGAAAGCTTTTGTCTGGGGATTGAACTACACACTGCGGGGGATTATGGAAATAGCATAGAGAGATTTCCCTACCTCTTAAAGCCATCAGCGATTGTCTTTCTACTTTGTTTATTTATAAACAGTAATTATATTCAAATGCATATGTTCAAAAATGAAACATTGGACGTTTTTGTAAACATAACACAAGAGCAAAGAAAAAAACAGATAGTTTTGCACTTTCAAAGGGATATCTTTGTATTGACTTTGAGTAAGTATTTTTGTACAATGAGACAAATATTCTAGTAAGAGAATACTATCGTAAAAAATGAAAATTTTGATACAAAGAAAAGATAGTTATATGCAATAATCCCATGGGAGTCCCATTCTGCTATAGCCTTTGTATCCCTGAGCATCTTGTCTATTTGTTGCCTCGTCTGAAGATGATTGAATTGATCAGAACCTCTAAGTTTGCAGGTTGTCCGTAAAGTGATCCAACGGGACATAGTCATACGCTTTAATTCCCCAACTTTTGCCTGGACTGCCCTTTCGGGTTTTTAGTCCACCGGGAAACCCTTTTTTGCCCAAGTCGCCCTTTCGGGTTTTCAACTTTCCGGGTGTACAGATTTTTTATTTTATCCCTAATTTTTTCCCGAACCTTTTTGGTTCGTCGGGATGCCCTTGTTTTGCCTAGGTGTGTCAACCTAGCGGGTCTCTTATGCGTAGTATCTTTTTACTATGTCTGCGTTTGCAGGGTGTGGTAGGTCATCCCCATCCACGGTGGTCAATATCATTGCGCCACTAGAGAATATGTTTTTGATTACAAATGGTCCTTCGTATGTAGGAGTCCATTTTCCCCTGGGGTCACCTTGCGGCAGTATGATGCGTTTGATCACCAGATCCCCAACTTGATACACTTGGCGTCTGACCTCTTTGTTGAAAGCCTTGATCATCCGTTTTTGATACATTTGACCATGACAGATAGCAGTAAGCCTTTTCTCATCAATCAAGTTTAGTTGATCAAGTCGAGTCTAGATCCAATCGTCTTCATTCAACCATGCATCCTTCGTAATTCTCAGAGAGGGGATTTGAACCTCAATAGGCAAGAAAACCTCCATGCCGTATACCAGAGAGTAGGGTGTTTCCCCGGTTGATGTGTGAGTTGTGGTACGATATCCATGGAGAGCGAATGGTAGCATCTCATGCCAGTCTTTGTATGTGACTGTCATTTTCTGTATGATCTTTTTAATGTTCTTATTCGCGGCTTCGACAACATCATTCATCTTTGGCCGGTAATGGGAAGAATTGTGATGCTGGATCTTGAATTGCTCGCACAAGGCGGTGATCATAGTATTGTTCAGGTTTGTAACATTGTCTGTAATGATCCTCTCTGGGATACCGTAACGACATATGAGATTCTGCTTGATGAACCGGGCGATAACATTCTTGGCCATGGAAGCGAAAGAAGTTGCCTCCACCCACTTGGTGAAATAGTCAATGGCCACTAAGATGAAGCAGTGTCCATTGAAGTCGTTGGCTTGATTTCCCCAATCATATTGTGATACGGTGGGAAATAACTGACTGTTTTTTGGAATGCTGGTTTGCGTTTTGCGTTTGTTTTCGCAAAATGTCGCGGTAAGCAAGAGTCGCCACCGACTTTTATTTTATCCAACAAGGAAAGGAAAAAAAGAACAGAAAAATTCCTTTTTCGAGATATTTCTCGGGTTCAGGGGGTAGATTATAGAAAGGGAAGGTATTAGCACCCTTTCTATCTGTGGTTATCCACAGGATCTTAGGTACTTGCTCAATTGTTTTCAAAATATTGATTTCTTTGTGCTTGTGGGTTTGAAAAAAAAGTTCTTGTTTTGAAAACTTCGATTTAACTCTTGCTTCTGTCCTCAAGAGTGTATGAAGTGTTTTTGAAAACTTTGTTCGAAAAGTGTAAGTGTGTAAAGTTTTTGTTTTTGAAAGAGCAAATATCTAAGAACCATCAACCTACTCGAAAAAGGAATCGTTCTATGCTATCTTCCTTTAGAGAATGATATCCCATTATTAGTGAGTAGGTAGCACCGTCGTTGGAGTTTAAGGGTCAATTCGAATTAGGGACATACGGTCACTAAAGCAATGTTAGGACGCCTTAGCGGTAACCCTAATGTCTTAGATCATTTGTTTGAGGCAACAATATCCGAGACAACCGTTTCAAGGCAACTGTGATCTTTTAGAAAAGAGGACGACCTCTAAAGCGACCTATACTCAATGACCGCGTACGAAGGAAACCAAGTGGGGTGTACCCTAAAAGTGCGCATGTGCGAGTGTGTTGTTTTCCGTTATTTTTATCTTTATACATGTTAATGGTGATCTAAGTTGATTTTAGGTTAAAACATTCAGTCTTGTCATGCATTCCTATTATCAAACATCTAACAGTTATAATTTGCGGAAAATAAATTGCGGGATTTAAATTACAAGGCGTCAGGGTATTTACATCGCCAAAGACAAACCCTTTAAAAGTAAATAAAGCGATAAATAAATAAAAGGTCCTATTTACTATTACAAACCGGAATCAGATACATAATAGGATGAAAGAAAATAAATCGCATGCGGGAAATTAAATCGGGCGCAAGTTTAGGGTTTCGACCCTTTTGGTTAAAGAAAAGATTTTTCGTTGTTTTTATTTAAGAGAGAAATAAATTCTAAGTTAATTACTAAATTGAATTAAATAAATTAATTAATTAAATGAGAAAAGTTATTTTTGGATTTTTGGTATTTTAAGAAAGAAATAAAAATTAATTAATGTTAGTAAAAACCTAATTAAGTTTAATTTAATTTTAATTATTTACAAACATGTGAAAGTTATTCTAATTAAAATTCTAAATCAATTAATTAATGTTTATTAACAAAAATAAAAGTTAGAATTTAATTTGATAAAGAAAATGTTTTGTGTTTTTTTTTTTATTAAAAAAGAAGAGTTTTAATTGGTTAGAAATTAAACAAAATGATAAAAAAACAATTAATGAACAAAATAAATAAAATAAGAAGAGAGAGAGAGGTTTGGGCCTGAAAAGGGTGTCTGAATAGTAAACTGAAGGCCCAATTGTGCTGGCCTTGTTTGACCCTTTTTTTATTCCATGCGCGCGTGCTGACTTGGTCTATGGTGGACCATCAGTTTCTGGCCACCAGATTTGGCCTATGGCCATCTGGCCATCAGATGCTTGAGGGTGTATGGTGGGCTTCGCGCTTGGATCTGCACACAATCTCCTGAAGAAGAAAAATAAATGGAAATTGGGGGGACCTGGGATTCGAACCCAGGTCCTGTTGGATGTTGGATGGACACACTTGCCACTACGCTGAGTTGTTTTATTTGTTAATAATATACAAATAATATATAATAAAAGAAATCAACGCTTATGGATCAGAAAAACAAAACACACGAAAACCATTTGAATTGGCCAACCGGAAGCTGACACACACTCGTCCCTGTCCTTCCATTAATGTAATTTTACCTGCGGATTTGGATCCGCAGCTAAATGCGCAGGCTTGCTCTAAAATCTTCCCTAGGCCTCATAAATCAATTCCAAAATCATGGCTGAATTCGTCTTGGCTCCCTGATCAACATTATGCCCTTCTTGAGTCCTGATTTTTCCTGAAAAAGAAAACCCCAAAATACAAACAAAGAACCCTAGCTATGGGGGTTCCTCATTTAGGCCAGAAAAACGCAATTGGATATTGCCAAACGTTTGCAAATGTTGCGAGGAGTATAAATATGCCAATGATTTATTCAAATGATGCAAGAATGATGAATCACAAATTCAAGAACCAAGGTGATTATCGTGACACTTATAGTGCTTTTGAAGGCCTGAGGACGCGTGCTTTTGATCCAGGAAGGTTGTGTGATCACCCAGGAATCGATTGGGACCAGTCTCTGCTTCTGAAAACGCCTCTAAGTATGATTTTGATTTCACACTTTTTAGTGAATTTTTCAACTTTTGTATTGCCTGTTCTTGCAGCCTCCAACCCCTATTTTCGTGTGCCTCTCTTGCTTATGTATGATTCAATATGTTAGGGTAACAAATATGGATGGAATCTCTCTAAATCAATGCATTGTAATGTGATTTGATTTCCTCTTTAAAGCTTGCCAAATTTATCAAATCTCCATATTTTTGTACATGATATGCTTGATACGAATTTTGATGATGACCATGATGATAATTAAGACCTGAAACAACCAAAAAGATCTTAGGTAATCAAAGTTTGGATTTTATATGATTTAATTTTGATTTAAAATGAATAAATTCAATAAAAATCAAATTAAATAGCAAAAATAAAATATGGGCTCATGGCTGAAGCTAGGACACGTGGACACTGATGCAAGCTCAAATAAAGTGGAAAAAAATGGGCCCATTTGACAAAATTTGAAGTTTTGGGGATAGTTGACTTTTGGAAATTTTGCAAAAATGTCAAACTTCAACAATGCATAACTTCTTCAATTTTGAACTTTTGGAGGTGTTCTTGGACTTTTTAGAAAGATTGAGATGTCCTCTAACCAACCCTTTTGGTATCATCTCAATTTGATGTTCCATGCTCAAGTTATAAGCTTTGGCAAAAAAGGTGTTTTTGTTGACTTTCAAAAATGACCTATAATGTCCAAATTCATAACTTCTTGTGAGTGCATTTTTTGATCTTGGGGTATGAAGATGGATTGTATGGAATTGTGTGATACAATGGTAGAACTGACTTGAGGTTTTGAATTTGTGTTTGCAAATGTTTCGATTTAGCAAGAGTCGCCACCGACTTTTTATTTTATCCTAAGGAAAGGTCAAAAAGCACAGGAAAGACCTTTAAGATGTTTTCTTGGGTTCAGGAGTAGATTATGAAAAGGGGAGGTGCAAGCACCCTTTTCATCCATGGTTATCCATGGGCTCTTAGTTACTTGTTTAGATCACTTGCTTTGCTTTTCCAATTGTTTGAAATGGTGCTTTGTGTGTGGTTTTGAAAGATGTTTTGAAAAGAGGCAATCGTTGTGGCAACCTTTGTAATGATTCTTGTTTGAATGTATACAAAGATGTTTTTATCTTTTTAAAATGGTTCAATGCTTGAAAGTTTGATTTTGGATAATGTTTTGAAATTGTGTTGTGAGGTATGTTTGAAAATAGCAAGGATGTTTTTTGCAAGCTTTGATCAAGTAACTAAGAGCTATCTACTCTATTTTACTCAAAGATCTTTCTTATGTTTTTAACCCTTTTAACAGTGTTGTTTCACCATTGTATTTGGTGAACAACCTTGTGTTAGGATGTTAAACGGGACAGGCGTGGGTCATCGTATAGACCATGATAGCAATTGTGTCAAGCATCTTTGGCAATTTTCTTGAGGGACTTGATCATTTTTGTTTAGGCAACCAAGATAGCGTCATCGAGGGACTATGATCTTTTGTTTTGTTTTTGTTTTGCCAAAGTACCCAACATGCATACTATGGCCCATTTTTGAAGGCAACAAGTGGATTGTAACCCTAGGGGTGCAAGTGTGTATTATGTTTGATTTTCATGCATTTTTGTCTTTGATTAGGTCAAACTATTTGTTAATTTGGATTTTTGCATACAAACCCTATTTCTCTGATCATGGCATAATTGAAAGCGTAAAGTGCGAGAATTTAAATTCTAAGCTATTACAACATGATTATGGGGATGGGGGTACAAATTTTAATGGGGGGGGGGGGTATTTGACAAGAAATATAAACCCTAGTTTACTACTACATCCAAATTGAATCTCAATATATAAATATTTAAAGGTACAATATTTAAATAAACAAAATAAATAAATATCAAATAAATATGAATTATGCAAGAAAAGGTTTTTGTTTGTTTATGTATGTAAAAGTATTTTTGATATAAAAAAGCATAAAGAAATAAATAATAAAAAAAGATTAATTTTATTTGTTTTAAGGGTAAACCCTAATTTCTTTAAGAAAATAAATACTATTATTTATATACAAAAAAAATATTAATATGTGTAAAAATGAAATATACTTAAAAAAGAGTATTTTTTAGTATAAATAATAATAAAAATAAAAATGTAATATTTTTTGTATTTTTATTCTAAGTATTTAATAAAATAAAAGTATATATATATATATATATATATATATATATGTATATATATATATATATATATATATATATATACATATATATATATATATATATATATATATTTTATTATATATATAATATAAAATAAAATATGTACAAAAATAAATTATATTTTAAATAATATTTTCAGTGTGAATAAAAATAAAAAATAAAAGTATAATTTACATATTATTTTTTAAGTTTAAGTAAATAATACAAAAGTATTTAAAATGTTTTCTATATTAGAAAAATTAAAATAAAATGCTAAATAAATGTAAAAAATTATGAAAATATTTTTTAGGCATTTTTTATATTTGGAAATAAAATAAAAAAATCAAAAATGAAAACAAAAATGCAAAAATATCATTATACAAGAAATTGGGCCAGTGGGTGTAAAAATGAAAAGAGGGGTGTTAGAAGCAAGCCAGGCCAAGTCCAACCCAAGTCAACTTCATCTTCTTCCTCTAGACTGAAAAACGCGCGCTTGCCCTGTTCAAATGCTACATCCTGTATACGTGATCTTTTGCCAAAACTCATAACATCAAACTTGTAGAGAATTTCAAGACGATTCCAACCATATAAACAACTAATCCTAACTCTCAAAGACCAGAGAGAATTTCTCTGGCCCTAAAATCTGACCTAGTTTTTTCAGCATGTTCATGGATGAAATTCTCCTAGCACACTTAATATAAATGAAAGCTGAGCATATGTATGGCTTCCTAGCAATGAACACTACATTTTTTATTCACAAACCTAAGGCTAAATGTTCCTAAATAGAGAGATAGAAAGTGAGGAAAAACCTGTTTCACTTGGATTCGTGTAGGGCAATGCAGTGCTTCTCAACAAGTTTTGAGGTGTCTGGTAGCTTTCCTGAACTTCACTTGATCTTTTCCAATAGCTAGCTTACCTTGAATGTCCCTGAATCAACCTCTAGAACTCCACCTGCACAAGCTTGAAATGAAAATGTTGAACACTATAAATGGAGTTACAATTGGTAATGGAGGTTTGGGATAGCTTGAGTGAGTTGAATAGAAGGTGTTTGAAGCAAAAAGGGGAAAAACGCACGAGCCAAATGAGCTATGGCACTCAAGTTGCAGCACCTGCCCTGTTTTGCCAAAGAAGTGTGATTTCTGGATATGGGAGGTTTTGAGGCTCAAGTACTCGTTTTTCTTGCTTAAAGGGTTGTGTGAAAGTTGTTTGAAATGTTTGTGTAAGCTAACAATGGCTGGTTTTCAAGTTGTCAAGTGTTTGGACAATTTCTTGTTCCTTGCAATTTGTGGATTTTATTTGGCTTCTGAGATCTTGGCCCTATGCTCAAAGATCATGGTTTGACATAAAGCACACTTTTGCAAAAATGGGAATTTGCCTTTTTCTACTTAGGGCTTAGTTTTGTGTACAATGCCCAAATGGACAAAACAAATGCTTAGACTGTTGGATTTGCATTAAATTAAGGAGTGTGAATTGGTTTAGAGGCCTGCAAACTAGTACAAGGCATGCTGGTTTGAAAATGCCACTTGAGTGAACATGAATTTGCCATGGATACAAAGTAAGTTTTTGCCAACTTCAAGCATTCTATTCTCCCTAACCACAAATGTGTTTGAGGAGTTCTTGGATAATTTGGAAAGCTTGCAACATGCACTATAATACATCTTTGAAATGCAACTTGAGATTCCAAGTGGAACTATGTGAAAATGGCCAAGAAGATAGGGCAAAATCCTGCCTAAACTAGGGCAAAATTTCACTAAGTTAAAAGTTTTAGGGACCCTTGTTCCAAAAATCATAACTTGAGATCCAAGCTTCTTTTGAGAAAACTTTGTGAATCAAAGTTGTATAATTTGTGGAGGAATAAAAATTTCATGTTGTAAGTTTTATTTGAATCCATTTTCATCATGGTGAAAATGTGGGACAAAGTTAGGAAAAATTAAGAAAATTTCATAACTTAGAAAAATTCTAAGTTATGAAATTTTTTCAATTTCAAACCCTAATTTGCAAATTTGGGTTTCTTGATGAACAAGTTTCATAATTTGACACATCTTGATGAAAAATGACCCTTGGCACTTGATTTTGACCAAAAAGTCAAAGTTTGACTTTTCAGTGTACAGTCAAATTTTGATCAGTTGACTGAAAAATTCATCTGTCAATCCCATGCATTTGAGATCTTTTGAACTTGTTGAATAGGTAAAGATGATGCCATTGAGTCCTTGAGTCCTTGGTTGAACCTGATTTTCCATTGGTTAGGTCAAAAAGTCAGAAATTGCCTTTGTACAGTCAAAACTCTAAAAATGACCATTTTGCCCTTTTGGTGATCTGATCAAATTTCTTGTGGAGTTGTGGTCCAAACTTGATCAAATGGTTCATATGAGTTCATAATGTTGATGTGGGTCAAAATTCATGAGGTTTGACTTTAAATTGGCCATAGTTGACTTTTCCCCCAATACAGTTGATTTCTAGGTCAACTGTCCAATTGACTGGGCAAAAATTTGATTCAAGGCTTGAAACTTGGTATGGGCAAACTTATGAGTCCAAAAGGAAGTATGAAAATCAATTTGAGCATTGAAGGTCCAAAAATCCTTGTGCAAACTCAAACCCTAGTTTAGGTCATCAGTGCAAGGAGATGTCTTGAGCAGAGCAAACCCTAGCTTGGTCTTGAGTTCCAAGAGCCTTGTGATGAGAAATGTTGATAAAATGAGAGGGAAAATTTTGGGGTACAATAGTTGCCCCTGTTCAATCTTCTTGAACCTGAAGAGTTAGATTAGCAAGTTTGCCTTTCGTGACTCGAAGGTAAAAGAGGATTGGACACTAGAGTGCCCGTAAATTTGCACTCATCAAAATGTAGTTAAGGAAATGGGCTTAAAGATTCCATTTGGAGATGGTAGAATCTTGCTGGAGATGGGCTTAAAGATGCCATCCAAGACTTGTTTGTTGAAAATCAGTAGAATGAACATCAGAATGGTATCCGTGTCTGGAACGTATCTAAGTTGTATCTGGAGACTGGATTTGTATGAGCAAAGGAATGGCGTCCGTGTTTGGAGCGTATCTAAGCTGTAACTGTATTTGATTCTTGAATGAATATCAGAATGACTGCCGCATCTGGAGTGTATCTGTATTCTGAATGGGTAACAGAGAAATATCTGTGTATGGAGCCTCTATGTGCTGGGGATAAATTCCGAATGAGTGACATAATGGCAACCGTGTCTGGAGCGTATCTGGATTGTATCTGAAATTGAGATCTGTATGAGTAGCAGAATGACTTCCGTGTTTGGAGTGTATCCATACTGTAACTGGGATCCGGACAAGTGACATAATGATTTCCGTGTCAGGAATGTATCTGAACTTGAAGTTGATAGTTGAATCTGAATAAGAAATAGAATGGCCGTCGTGTCTGGAGCGTATTTAGTCTGTATCTGATTGATGAAGTCTGAATGAGTAATAGAATGACCGCCGTGTCTGGGGTGTATCCATACTGTATCTTGACTTGAAATTCTAAATGAGTAATAGAATGATCGCCGTGTCTGGGGTATATCCACACTGTATCTGACTTGAAATTCTGAATGAGTAATAGAACGACCACCGTGTCTGGGGTATATCCATACTATATCTGAAATCTATGATTAGTTGTTAACGATAGTTTTTAATCTTATCCTGAAAATGGTAGAATGTTAGCTAAAGCACAAAGTTATGTTGCATGATATGTATGATGCAATAAAATATGTTCTATTAATGAATGTAATGGATGTAATGGATGTGCATGTAAGCTGAGTAGTTGTCTTGCTGAGGAAAATAAATCCTTGATAGCTGGAGATAATGAAATCTTTGACTGCTGCCGGGGAAATTAAATCCTTGACCGATGTCGGGGATTCCAAAAATCTTTGATTGTTGAAAATGAGAAATCCTGGGACCACTTCTGGGGTTTGAAAATCCTTGGTGACTTGTGGGGATTAACAAAACTTTGACAACTTCTGTGGGGAATTGAGAATCCTTCATGACTTTCCTGGGTAAATAAGGAAAAATCTGACGACCTCTACTGGGGAATTAAAACCTGGGAGGCTTCAAATGGATAAACAAGAACTAGAATCTTCGTTTGGTTAGGAAAATAATTGTGGGGAGAGTGTTTATTCTGCCGGGGAAATCAGAAGCTTGGGTTGTATGCCAATCTAATGGGGACTTATCCTAGTTGGGGATAAAACAAAAGGTTAACTGTTATCTGGCTGATTCTCAGACTTTTAAGATAACCTGCTGGGGAAGTTGGGGAACACTGAATGGTTCCCGCTGGGGATTGATAGTTGGAAATTTGACTTCGCTGGGGAAGAAGGTTTCATCTTTGCTGAGGGTTTGTAGTTCAAAGTTTTCGGGCTCCACTGAGGATCGGGAGTTTAGAGACTTAACTCTGATGGGAATTTTGAAACTTAACTCCGTTGGGGATATATACTCCAAGGTTTTAGCTCTGTTGAGGAGCAGGATGATGTACTGCAGGGGATTTCTTATGGAATAGCCTAAAGACGTTTTCACATACTTTCGACCTATCAGTAATTATCCTCTCTTATTTCGTTTTATTTGTAAGCAGTGATTATATTCAAATGCATATGCCTATTTAACAAATCATTGGACGTTTTCAAATAAAACATAAGTGTAAAAAAGAAAGGAAAGGCAAGCAAATTTCTGTACATTGAAGTACTTTTGTATTAACTTTGTAAGTATTTTTGTACAAAGGAGACAGACATCCTAGTAAGAGAATGTTGTCGTAAAATTGAGAAAAATTTTATACAAAGAAAGATGGCTATGTGTAACAATTCCACGGGGTTCCCATTCTGCTATAGCCTTCACAACTCTGAGTATCATGTCCATTTGTTGCTTCGTCCGCGGATGATTGGATTGATCAGAAACTTGGAGCTTGTCCGTGAAGAGATTGTCCTTAAAGTGATTCGACGAGACACAGTCATACGCTTTAATTCCCTAACTTTTGCTTGGACCGCCCTTTCGGGTTTTCGATCCACCGGGAAACCCTTTTTTGCCCAAGTCGCCCTTTCGGGTTTTCAACTTGCCGGGTGTACAATTTTTTTTGTTTATCCCTAATTTTTGCCTGAACCGCCCTTTCGGGTTTTTAATTCACCGGGACGCCCATTTTTGCCCAAGTTGCCCTTTCGGGTTTTCAACTTGTCGGGTCATTTTATGCGTAGTATCTTTTGACTATGTCTGTGTTCGCAGGGTGCGGCAAGTCATCACCGTCCATGGTGGTCAGAATCATTTCCCCACCAGAAAAGATGTTCTTGATCATAAATGGTCCTTCGTAAGTAGGAGTCCACTTGCCCCTGGGATCACTTTATGGCAAGATGATCCGCTTGATTACAAGATCTCCGACTTGATATACCTGACGCCTGACTTTCTTGTTGAAAGCCTTGATCATCCGTTTTTGATACGTCTGACCATGACAAACAGCAGTAAGTCGCTTCTCGTCGATCAAGTTAAGTTGATCAAGCCGGGTCTGAATCCAATTGTCTTCACTTAAACCAACATCCTTCATAATCCTCAAGGAAGGAATATGAACTTCCATAGGTAAAACAACTTCCATGCCATATACCAAAGAAAAGAGGGTTGCCCCTGTTGAAGTATGCGTCGTGGTATGATATCCATGCAGAGCAAACAGTAACATCTCATGCCAGTCTTTGTAGGTGATTATCATCTTTTGAATGATCTTCTGGATATTTTTGTTCGCAGCTTCAACAACACCGTTCATCTTTGGCCGATAGGGAGATGAATTGTGATGTTGAATCTTGAACTGTTCGCACAGAGCGGTGATCATAGTGTTATTCAGGTTTGTACCATTGTCTGTGATGATCCTGTCGGGGATACCATACCGGCATATGAGATTCTGCTTAATGAATCGGGCAACCACATTCTTAGTAACTGAGGCGAAGGAAGCTGCTTCGACCCACTTAGTGAAGTAATCAATAGCCACCAAGATGAAACGATGTCCGTTGGATGTCGTATGCTTGATCTCTCCAATCATATCGATTCCCCACATCGCGAATGGCCAAGGAGCTGTTAGAACGTTGAGAGGAACAAGAGGAATATGTACCTTGTCAGTATAGACTTGGCATATGTGACAAGTACGAGCGTATTGATGACAATCAGCTTCCATGGTAGACCAGTAGTAGCCTGCCCTTAGAATCTTCTTAGCCATCGTATGTCCGCTCAAGTGGGTGCCAAAGGTGCCACTATGTATTTCAGTCATGATCAACTCAGCTTCAGCTTTGTCCACACAACGAAGTAGAACACAATCATGGTTGCGCTTATATAGGATACCATTGCTCATGAAGAACTTGGCGGCAAATCTCCTTAAGAACTTTTTGTCGTTGACTGAAGCTCCTTCAGGGTATTCTCGAGTCTGGAGATACCTTTTGATTTCATGAAACCAGGGTTGTTCCACTACTTCTTCGGTATTAATCTCATGACAGTGCGCAGGTTCGTTCATTCCCTCAATGGTGATTTGGGGAGCCTCTTTATCCCAGTTGAGTTTAAACATGGAGGACATTATAGCTAGAGCATCAGCTAGCTGATTTTCTTCTCGCGGAAAGTGCTCGAAGGTAATCTGCTCGAAGTGAGGTAACAATGTCAGAACATGTTCTTTGTATGGGATAAGATTAGGATGTTTGGTATCCCACTCTCCTTTGATTTGACTGATAACCAAAGCTGAGTCCCCAAATACGACCAAAGATTTGATTCCCAAGTCAATAGCATCCTTGGGACCAAAGATACAAGCTTCATATTCAGCCATGTTGTTGGTACAGCTGAAGCAGAGTCTAGCAGTGAAAGGTGTATGGCAACCTTCCGGAGAAATAAGTACCGCACCGATACTGTTGCCGAGTGCATTTGAAGCACCATCAAAGTACAGGGTCCATCGGGATCCATTTTCAGGTCCGTCATACGGTCCATTACCTTCAATGTTATCCAATGTCATAATGTCCTCGTCAGGGAAGTCGAATCTCATCGATTGGTAATCTTCGACGGCTTGATGAGCTAGATGGTCAGCTAGTACACTCCCCTTTATAGATTTTTGGGTTGTGTACTGAATATCATACTTAGTCAGGATCATCTGCCATCTAGCGATTCTTCCGGATAAAGCAGGCTTCTCGAAGATATACCTGATCGGATCCATTTTAGAAATCAACAAAGTGGTATGTGTCAACATATACTGCCTTAGCCGGCAAGCAGCCCATACCAAAGCGCAACAAGTTTTCTCGAGCAGTGAGTAGCGAGTCTCACAGTCGGTAAATTTTTTGCTAAGGTAATAAATGGCATGCTCTTTTCGGCCAGACTCATCATGTTGGCCCAGTACGCACCCCATTGAATTATCCAAAACAGTCAGATACATGATTAACGGCCTTCCTTCGACGGGTGGCATCAAGATAGGAGGTTCCAACAAATACTCCTTGATCTTATCAAAAGCAACTTGACAGTCATTGTTCCATTCAACCACCTGATCTTTCTTCAACAACTTGAAGATTGGCTCACAGGTAGATGTTAGGTGAGATATGAACCTCGCAATATAGTTTAAGCGTCCCAAGAAACCTCTAACCTCCTTTTCAGTGTGGGGGGTAGGCATTTCTTGTATAGCTTTGACTTTAGCAGGATCAACCTCAATGCCTTTGTTGCTGACGATAAATCGCAAAAGTTTACCAGACGTGACTCAAAAAGTGCACTTGCTAGGGTTCAGTCTGAGCTTATATTCCTTCAATCTGACAAACAGCTTTTGCAGATGATCAAGGTGTTCTTCTTCCGTCTGTGAACGGGATATCATGTCGTCTACGTAGACTTCAATCTCATGATGTATCATGTCATGAAACAAAGCTATCATGGCGCGTTGATAGTTTGCCCCGACATTCTTCAGTCCGAATGGCATCACTTTGTAGCAGAAGGTACCCCACTGCGTAACAAAAGTAGTCTTCTCCATGTCTTCGGGGGCCATTTTGATCTGGTTGTATCCCGAGAATCCATCCATGAAGGAAAATACCTTGTGTTGAGCTGTGTTGTCAACCAAGATGTCAATGTGTGGTAGTGGAAAATCATCTTTAGGGCTAGCCTTGTTTAAGTCCCGATAGTCCACACACATTCTGACTTTGCCGTCCTTTTTAGGCACGGGCACGATGTTAGCAACCCATTATGGATAGGAAGTAACAGCCAGAAAACCAGCATTGAATTGCTTCATTACCTCAACTTTGATCTTTTTAGACATGTCGGGCCTCATCCGGCGGACTTTTTGTTTGATTGGTGGACAATCTTCTCTTGTAGGGAGATGATGAACCACAATATCTGTATCTAGTCCCGACATGTCTTCATATGACTAGGCAAAGATCTCATCATATTCGTTCAACAGCTGAACTAGACGCTCTTTGACACTTGGCTCCAGGTTGGCACCCACCTTAACGTCTTTCTTGTCTTCCTCTGTTCCCAAATTGATGGTCTCTAGCAACTTTTCATGGGGCAGAATAGCCCTCTCTTCTTGTTGCAAAAGTCTGGATAACTCTCCAGGCACTTCACAATCTTCATCACCTTCGTACTCGGCATGATTGACCAAATCTTCAGAGTCACCGAAGGCCAAAGCAGAATAGTCACCCATGGAATCCGGAGTGGATGGGTACCTGCATTTTGTGAGTGTGTGTGTGTGTAAGGGATATCCATCCTTAAACAAAACAAAATGTAAAAGGAAAGAAAATGAACACAACAGTTTATAGATGAAAACGTCCAATGATTCACTTAAAAATGGCATATGATAATGAAGAAATCAAGCCCTTACAAATAGACCTGTATGCCTCGGGTAAGGCATAAGGTGAAAATAGTGTACGAATTGTTTAATTATTATAGACCAAAATAGGAAATTGTTCAAAGATAAATTACTGGTTGATGAAAGTGATGGGAACGAGTCTTTCGCTTCCCAGTTGCTTAATCCCCCTTTGACGGTTGGAAAGATCCAATCTTCAAAGTTGTCTTCTTCATCATCATCTTCTAAGGCATTAATTCCATGGTGAGTGATTTTTAAGGGTGGTTCTCCAGCCCGGGAGCGACGCACAACTTTCTGGCCGGCAGCAGTAAAACCTAGTCCGAACTTGTCCGTCTTGTAAGGAAAATCAGGCAGTTGCCCCCACATTGTACTCCTTCCTTCTTTGATTACGGCCTCCGCATCTTTGAGGGATGTCATCCTAGACATAGGCTTGGAAACGATAGGCACATCAGTCATTGTCTTTGCAACTGTGATTTCAGGAGAAACCTCTTCAAAATGTTGGAAAGGCGTTTATATGAATTCGCCATCCAACTCCACATAGCGGAAGGAGTTAAGGTGACTTATCATGTACTCTTCCTCCCCATGAACCATTATGATCTTACCCTGAACTGGATACTTTAGCATTTGGTGCAGAGAGGAAGTGACTGCCCCCGCATTGTGGATCCATGACCTTCCCAGCAAGCATGAATATGAAGGACGGATGTCCATCACATAAAAGGTAGAGTTGAAAATTTTTGTGCCCACTTTGATTGGAATGTCCACTTCTCCGTGAACCATCCTCTTGGAACCGTCGAAGGCTCTAACAACGATGTTACTGGGCTTTAGGGTCAAACCTTCACAGTCCAATCTGTCCAACGCATTCTTCGGTAACACATTTAAAGATGAACCAATATCAACCAAGACATGGGCAAGTGTAGTCCCTCTGCATTCTACCGAGACGTGCAGTGCATCGTTGTGCTTCCTTCCCTTAGGGGTCAAATCAGCATCAGAAAAACCAAGACCATTATCAGCTGTAAGGCTAGCCACGCACTCTTGAAACTGGTCAGCAGAAGTTTCTTGAGGCACGTGTGCCGTCTTTAGAAATTTGATTAAGGCCTTAGCAAGAGCCTCAGAGCAGAGTAAGAGAGCCAGCATGGAGATTTTGGAAGGGTTCTGCCCTAGCTGTTCCACGACATCGTAGTTGCTCTTCTTGATTATCTTTAAGATTTCTTCCATCTCTTTCTGGGTGGACTCGGGGATTACCACAGTCTGAGCCTTCGTCCTGACAAGCGCTTCTAGTATCCCCTTACCTTTAGTAGCAACATCAGTGGGTCTAACTTCTGGAGCATCAAGTTCTTCAATTACCGGGCTTTGCACAGATGGCTTGACAGGCACAGAAACTCTCAAGGGTCCGAAGACTGCTCGTGGAGGAGCAATCTCCTGAGAGAAGATCCTTCCGCTGCGAGTTATCTTGCTCGTTCCCGCAATATTCCCTATATCAGGGGTTTCATCATCAGAATTCTCTTGGACTGATTCAATCTATTTGACACCATGGTAGAAGATTTCTCCTCCGTAATTCCATGGTATCGTCTTGTCAGATTTATGCGAGACAGGCCCCGACATGGTGATTTTCAACGGTACAAACTTAGGATCAGGCGTAATCTTGACAGGCCTTTTGCAGGTCTTGGGAAGATTGTCGGAGATGGTTATTATGGCAATGTCATTTGTTGGAGTATCAAAGGTAGCAGGAGTAACATGAGTGATAGTATCAACAAGAGTCTTTTGAAAGAGGATCTCTTGGGTATCCATCAGGCGTTGGATGTCTGATTTCAACAGTGGGCAGTCAGTTTGCATGTTTGAACAAAAGTAGCAGTCTTTTCCACAGCCTGGGAATATCCCGACTTTCATCAAATTCACTTTAATTACTGGTAACAAAGTCAAAAGGTCATCAATAGTGGTAACATGAAGATCTTCTATAACGGCATTTACATTATGACCATGCTTGGGCATTGGAGCGGATATCACGTTGTGTTTTTCAGGAGCATCAAACTCTATATCCTTAGCGTCTATCAGCTCTTGGATATTGTTTTTAAGAGCCCAACAGTTGTTGGTATCATGCCCTACACTGTCAGAGTGGTATGCACATTTTACATTGGAGTGATAATAAGGATAAGAGGTATTGGGGTTCTTCGGCGCTTTTTTCAAGTTGGTGAGATTCAGCTTTAACAGATGAGGGAGGACTTGAGCCGGTGTCATATTGATTTGGGTGAATTGTTGTTGTGGCCTTTCTACCCTTTGCTGATTTGCTCTTGGTTGATTGCTTCGAGGTTGATCGGTCGAAGAATTTTGGATCATCACAGCCCCCACCATTGGTCGGCGCTCCGTTCTTCCTTGATTTTTCTGGGAATAAACACCAGAAGCTTCTTTCTTGGCCGGGAAGGTCTTCTTAATAGCAGCGGGAGCAGAGGCATCTTTCTGAATTTTACCACTTTTAATGCCAGCTTCGACTCTCTCACCGGTCAGAATTAGTTCGGTGAATCCTGCAGACGAACTCCCAATTAAATGATTGAAGAATTGACCTGACAGAGTCCCTCAAAACATGTCAACCAGCTCTCTATTCGACAATGGTGGCTGCACCCTTCCAGCCAAATCCCGCCACTTCTGGGCATACTCCTTAAATCCCTCATTAGAGGCCATACCCATACTCTGTAGTTGAGTACGAGTATGCGCTAAATCAGCATTGTATTGGTATTGTAGGTAGAAAGTAGCAGCTAAATCTTCCCAGTTATGAACCTCAGACCTCTCAAGTTGATAAAACCAGTCCAATTGTGTTCCTGACAAGCTATCTTGAAAAAGTGGACCTAAAGATCCTTATCAGAGGAGTGAGGTTGGATCTTTCTGACGTAGGATCTCAGATGCATCTTCGGACAGGACAAATCGTCATACTTAGAAAATGTAGGAACTTTGAACTTGGGAGGAATGACGATCCCAGCGACCAACCCTAGTTCTTCGAAATCTAACCCAGGTACCCTTTACAACTCCATGGCTGCCAACCGATCCTCAAGATTTTTATACTTATCATCCGCAGGGGGATATTGCTGTTCGGAGTAATCTTCATCCTCTTCCTCTTCTTCTTCTTCAACTTCAGATTCAGAAGGCATCGCAGTTCCTTTTCCTTTACCAATCCCTTCATCAGACGTCGAAGGGAACTCGAGAACCTTTCTAGCCTGGTTTTCAAACCTTCTTCCCATAGTGGCCATACCAGTCCTTTTCTTCTTTTTCTCTTTATCTTTCTCTTTCTCCAACAGTGCTTTAAGGTCCTCTTGACCCTTTGCTAAGGTCATGAGGAGTTGCTGGAATTGCGAATTCTGTGCTTGTAGATCCTTAACCGTCTGCTCCAAATCCATCTTGCTAAAATAAACAGCAGAAAGATAAGGAAATCTGGTGTGAAGACATGTTTATGCATATGATGAATGATATGTTATTCATGTAATGCATTCAAGGATTCATAAATTCAAATTTGTTGCAAACAAAAAGAACACACGTCATATTAAGAAGAAATTTGTTAGTACATAAATGCCCCATGGGCAAAATATTACAAAATTCTTAATGTAAAAAGACATTGCGCATCCTCTTTGGTGCGATGTAAGTGTTGAGAGTTTCCTCTTCATGGAGTCGGCGGGTAAGCTCCAAAACCTTCTTCTCACTGGCATATAAGTTGGCTTCAAAAGTATTTCGTTCTTCCTTGAGCTGGATCCAACTCTTTTGTAATTCTTCCAATGATCTTGGCATGTCTGGATGTAGGAGGGTGTATGGAACCTCTCCTTCCATAACAGGATCTTTGATCACGGGGAGAATGTGGGGGTATGGCATCATAAGACTCTGGGCGTGGGTTCGTACCAACTTGAGGTAAGGCTCAAGGGGGATGGAATTCTTGTGCCCCAGTGTCTTACTATCCACCTTGTTGGGCATCCTCCAAGCTCGAATAAACCTTTGTCGAAGTCCTTGCGCATCATTGTCGAAGTCAAAAACTAGGTCAGGAATCAGCATATCATGAGGGCCGTCCCTCCGGGAATATCCAAACTGTCTCAGAGCTAAACAGGGGTTGTATGTAATGCCTCCCCTAATGCCAAGTAAATGGACATTAGGGAATTCTCCACAACGATCAATGACGGTGACATTTTCTCTGGACCAAGAACACCAATGAACATCAGAATGTGTGAGGGTCATCAACCGTTGTGACCACCTTAAACCCTGCTCATTCTTCAAAACTGTTTGGGAAAGGTGAGAAAGAAACACCTTGCTAGAAGAGGAGTACATCACATGAGAACACCTCTTTTCCTCATTGTTCGTGTGTAAAATGAGTGTAGGATGTCCCCAAGCAATGTAGGCACAGGATTCCGAGACATGAAAATCTTGACAGCATTTACATCTATAAGTTGATCAGGGTTTTGGAACAAGACCAACCCATAGATGAGGAGTGCCAGAATCTCTTCAAAAGCTTGTATATCTAGAGAATTCCAGCAGTCTTGTGCCTTCTCAAACAGAAACTTTGCCAAGAAACCCTTGACACCACTTCTGGTTTCCCAATGACCTTTGATATCAGATGGTTGCAAGTGTAATGCTTGAGCAACATCTTCAGGATTTGGTTCTCTTTCCGTACCGTTGTAGGGTAGTTGATGGAGAATAGGAATCCTCAGGAGTTGAGAAAATTCCTCCAAAGTAGGTACTAGTTGATAATCAGGGAATGCGAAACAGTGGTGTAGGGGGTCAAAGAACTGGAAGAGAACTTTCACCATGTCTTCTTCAATGTTGGAGTTGACCAAGTTGAGAAGTCTACCATGTCTTTCACTGAAAGGAGAATTCTCTAGAATCTTGGAAGTAAGCTCCTTGAGTTGAGGAGGGATTCTCACAAGGTTGACTTGAATTGTTTTCCTGCGAAGAGATTCCATGACCTACAAAACAAGAACAAAGATGAAGATCCAAACCCTTGAAATGGTTAGTGGATGCAGATGATGCTTCATGATGTTCATGATGTATGCACAAGCATATGTACAAACAAGTCACACAAGATCCTAGTTTCAGGCTTGCATGAGGTTTCACAGGTAAGTACCCTCTTGAAGTTAGTTGGCTCAACCTGCCCTATAAATAGTAACCGGGTTCTAAGGAGCTCAATATCAGTGGATTATTTTCTGTGTTCATTGTTTTGGTTTAGCCACTTAACTGGCGACCAAAATATTCCAAGAAAACAACCCTCAATAAGTGTAGTATCGAGTATCTACCAACTTCGGACTGCACCAAAGCCGGTCATCTCACTACCCCTAAAAAAGGCCAAGATGGTCAAGTAAGGTTCTAAGAGTTCATTAGTGCTTCATAACATCACTCAGCGGCCCCATATTCTCTTTGATTGACTCAAAGGCTACTGATACTCACAAATATGTCGCACTAATGTAGCTATTGCTTCAACCATGTCGGTATACCCTGCACAGTTTCCACAACGTATTGCTATTTACCTATGAATGTTTCCCAAATCCGGGTAGAGGATTTCAAGCCCAAACAAGAGAACCAAATGTAAAGCAATCAAAGCAATCAATATAAGCATGCAAAGGTGATCTAAACCCTAAGGTTACTCCACTTTTAAAGTTTTGTCCCCAGCAGAGTCGCCAGTTCTGTGATACGGTGGGAGAACTGACTTGAGGTTTTGCGTTTGTGTTCGCAAATGTTTCGGTTTAGCAAGAGTCGCCACCGACTTTTTATTTTATCCTAAGGAAAGGTCAAAAAGCACAGGAAAGACCTTTGAGATGTTTTCTTGCGTTCGGAGAGTAGATTATGAAAAGGGAAGGTGCAGGCATCCTTTTCATCCATGGTTATCCATGGGCTCTTAGTTACTTGTTTAGATCACATGCTTTGCTTTTCCAATTGTTTGAAATGGTGCTCTGTGTGTGGTTTTGAAAGATGTTTTGAAAAGAGGCCATCGTTGTGGCAACCTTTGTAATGATTCTTGTTTGAATGTATACAAATATGTTTTTATCTTTTGAAAATGGTTCAATGCTTGAAATTTTGATTTTGGATAATGTTTTGAAATTGTGTTGTGAGGTATGTTTGAAAATAGCAAGGATGTTTTTTGCAAGCTTTGATCAAGTAACTAAGAGCTATCTACCCTATTTTACTCAAAGATATTTCTTATGTTTTTAACCCTTTTAACAGTGTTGTTTCACCATTGTATTTGGTGAACAACCTTGTGTTAGGATGTTAAACGGGACATGCGTGGGTCATCGTATAGACCATGATAGCAATTATGTCAAGCATCTTTGGCAATTTTCTTGAGGGACTTGATCATTTTTGTTTAGGCAACCAAGATAGCGTCATCGAGGGACTATGATCTTTTGTTTTGTTTTTGTTTTGCCAAAGTACCCAACATGCATACCATGGCCCATTTTTGAAGGCAACAAGTGGATTGTAACCCTAGGGGTGCAAGTGTGTATTGTGTTTGATTTTCATGCATATTTGTCTTTGATTAGGTCAAACTATTTGTTAATTTGGATTTTTGCATACAAACCCTATTTCTCTAATCATGGCATAATTGAAAGCGTAAAGTGCGAGAATTTAAATTCTAAGCTATTACAACATGATTATGGGGATGGGGGTACAAATTTGAATGTGGGGTATTTGACAAGAAATATAAACCCTAGTTTACTATTACATCCAAATTGAATCTCAAATGTATAAATATTTAAAGGTACAATATTTAAATAAACAAAATAAATAAATATCAAATAAATATGAATTATGCAAAAAAAAGGTTTTTGTTTGTTTATGTATGTAAAAGTATTTTTGATATAAAAAAGCATAAAGAAATAAATAATAAAAAAAGATTAATTTTATTTGTTTTAAGGGTAAACCCTAATTTCTTTAAGAAAATAAATACTATATTATTTATATACAAAAAAAATATTAATATGTGTAAAAATGAAATATACTTAAAAAAGGGTATTTTTTAGTATAAATAATAATAAAAATAAAAATGTAATATTTTTTGTATTTTTATTCCAAGTCAACTTCATCTTCTTCCTCTAGACTGAAAAACGTGCGCTTGCCCTATTCAAATGCTACATCCTGTATACGTGATCTTTTGCCAAAACTCACAACATCAAACTTGTAGAGAATTTCAAGACGATTCCAACCATATAAACAACTAATCCTAACTCTCAAAGACCAGAGAGAATTTCTCTGGCCCTAAAATATGACCTAGTTTTTTCAGCATGTTCATGGATGAAATTCTCCTAACACACTTAATATAAATGAAAGCTGAGCATATGTATGGCTTCCTAGCAATGAACACTACATTTTTTATTCACAAACCTAAGGCTAAATGTTCCTAAATAGAGAGATAGAAAGTGAGGAAAAACCTGTTTCAGTTGGATTCGTGTAGGGTAATGCAGTGCTTCTCAACAAGTTTTGAGGTGTCTGGTAGCTTTCCTAAACTTCACTTGATCTTTTCCAATAGCTAGCTTACCTTGAATGTCCCTGAATCAGCCTCTAGAACTCCACCTGCACAAGCTTGAAATGAAAATGGTGAACACTGTAAATGGAGTTACAGTTGGTAATGGAGGTTTGGGATAGCTTGAGTGAGTTGAATGGAAGGTGTTTGAAGCAAAAAGGGGCAAAACGCACGAGCCAAATGAGTTATGGCACTCAAGTTGCAGCACCTGCCCTGTTTTGCCAAAGAAGTGTGATTTCTGGCTATGGGAGGTTTTGAGGCTCAAGTACTCGTGTTTCTTGCTTAAAGGGTTGTGTGAAAGTTGTTTGAAATGTTTGTGTAAGCTAACA
The DNA here is from genome assembly GCA_948472305.1 of Vicia faba. Lineage (NCBI taxonomy): Eukaryota > Viridiplantae > Streptophyta > Magnoliopsida > Fabales > Fabaceae > Vicia > Vicia faba. The sequence goes on along the minus strand of OX451737.1, from coordinate 1,169,204,945 downwards.
ATGGCTGGTTTTCAAGTTGTCAAGTGTTTGGACAATTTCTTGTTTTTGAAGTAAGAAATGGGAAGTTGTGATTACAGGCCTGTACAAGCCATCAAATATGCTACATACAATCCTCTTGGTCCATGCAATTTGTGGATTTGATTTGGCTCCTGAGATCTTGGCCCTATGCTCAAAGATCATGGTTTGACATAAAGCACACTTTTGCAAAAATGGGAATTTGCCTTTTTCTACTTAGGGCTTAGTTTTGTGTACAATGCCGAAATGGCCAAAAAAATGCTTAGACTGATGGATTTGCATTAAATTAAGGAGTGTGAAGTGGTTTAGAGGCCTGCAAACTAGTATAAGGCATGCTGGTTTGAAAATGCCACTTGAGTGAACATGAATTTGCCATGGATACAAAGTGAGTTTTTGCCAACTTCAAGCATTCGATTATCCCTAACCACAGATGTGTTTGAGGAGTTCTTGGACAATTTGGAAATCTTGCAACATGCACTATAATCCATCTTTGAAATGCAACTTGAGATTCCAAGTGAAACTATGTGAAAAATGGCCAAGAAGATAGGGCAAAATCCTGCCAAAACTAGGGCAAAATTTCACTAAGTTAAAAGTTTTAGGGACCCTTGTTCCAAAAATCATAACTTGAGATCCAAGCTTCTTTTGAGAAAACTTTGTGAATCAAAGTTGTATACTTTGTGGAGAACTACAACTTTCATGTTTTAAGTTTTGTTTGAATACATTTGCATCATGGTGAAAATGTGGGACAGAGTTAGGAAAAACTAAGAAAATTTCATAACTTAGAAAAATTCTAAGTTATGAAATTTTTTCAATTTCAAACCCTAATTTGCAAATTTGGGTTTCTTGATGAACAAGTTTCATAATTTGACACATCTTGATGAAAAATGACCCTTGGCACTTGATTTTGACCAAAAAGTCAAAGTTTGACTTTTCAGTGTACAGTCAAATTTTGATTAGTTGACTGAAAAATTCATCTGTCAATCCCATGCATTTGAGATCTTTTGAACTTGTTGAATAGGTCAAGATGATTCCATTGAGTCCTTGAGTCCTTGGTTGAACCTGATTTGCCATTGGTTATGTCAAAAAGTCAGAAATTGCCTTTGTACAGTCAAAACCCTAAAAATGACCATTTTGCCCTTTTGGTGATCTGATCAAATTTCTTGTGGAGTTGTGGTCCAAACTTGATCAAATGGTTCATATGAGTTCATAATGTTTATGTGGGTCAAAATTCATGAGGTTTGACTGTAAATTGGCCATAGTTGACTTTTTCTCTAATACAACTGATTTCTAGGTCAACTGTCCAATTGACTGGGCAAAAATTTGATTCAAGGCTTGAAACTTGGTATGGGAAAACTTATGAGTCCAAAAAGAAGTATTAAAATCAATTTGAGAATTGAAGGTCCAAAAATCCCTGTGCAAACTCAAACCCTAGTTTAGGTCATCAGTGCAAGGAGATGTCTTGAGTAGAGCAAACCCTAGCTTGGTCTTGAGTTCCAAGAGCCTTGTGATGAGAAATGTTGATAAAATGAGACGGAAAATTTTGGGGTAAAACAAATTGCATCCTCTTCAAAATTAGCTTTGGATGGGTCATTTCTCATAAAGTATGAGAAAGTTATGCTTGGTCAAAGTTGAGTTCACTTTTCCTGCAAAACCCTAATTTAGCAACTTTTTGAGTGTTGATGAATTTTAAGCAATCCTTGATGAATCATGATCAACCCTTGATCAAATGATGAAATATCCTTCAAAATGAGAATGTTGACAAAAAATCTTAAAGTTTGACTGTATGTAGGTCACAATTGACTTTTGCCCTAGCACAGTCGATTTTTGGACCCTTTGAGCAATTTGTCTGAGCAAACTTCCTCTGCAAGGCTTGAAATTTGACATGGATGACCTTGAGAATATATTAGGATGTTAGGGAGCACTTGCGGTCATTTGGACTCATGGATCTTGATGCAACATAAAACCCTAATTTGGGGTTGACTGCCTTAGGAGATGACTTGTCTGACCCACTCTTGAGCTAGCTTGAGCCACTTGGAGATTTTTCTTCCAATGTTTTGAGAAATATGAGAGGGAAAATTTTTGGGTACAACAGCTGCCCCTATTCAATCTTCTTCGACCTGAGGATGTAGATTGGCTTTCGTGCCTTTCGTGATCCGAAGGTGGAAGAGGATTGAACATTAGAGTGCCCAAAAATTTGCACTTGCATGAAGTGGTATCAGCCTTGTGATGTCGGGAATGGGATCACAGATGCCATTTGGAGATTGCTGGTGGGAGGATGGGCTTAAAGATGCCATCTGAAGGAGTGTCGATCGTATAAGAGATTTCTTAGCGAGAACTTGCATACCTGTTGTTGTGGAAGATTCCGCTGGGGAAGCCTGGTTTTTGTTGAGATTTAGGAACTTGTCTGTACTTCAACTGAGAGAATGCCTCTGCTGAGTTTTAAGAACTTGTCCGTAATTCAACTGGGGGAAATTTGTCGAGATTGAGAACCTTATATGTAATTCAACCGAGGATAATTCAGTTGAGATTTAAGAACCGGTCAGGTCTTTGACTGTGGGGGATTGTCGAGATTGAGAACCTTATATGTAATTCAACCGAGGATAATTCAGTTAAGATTTAAGAATCGGTCAGGTCTTCGACTGAGGGAAACATCCTCATCAAGATCTAGGAATGTCTGGTCTTCAACAGAGGATAATTCTGTTGAGATTGAGAACCTTATCTGTAATTCAACCGAGGATAATTCAGTTGAGATTTAAGAACCGGTCAGGTCTTCGACTGAGGGAAACATCTTCATCAAGATCTAGGACTGTCTGGTCTTCAACGAAGGATAATTCTGTTGAGATTTTAGAGCTCGTCCACACTATGACGGAGGAAAATTGTCGAGATTGAGAACCTTATCTGTAATTCAACTGAGGATAATTCAGTTGAGATTTAAGAACCGATCAGGTCTTCGACTGAGGGAAACATCTTCATCAAGATCTAGGACTGTCTGGTCTTCAACGGAGGATAATTATGTTGAGATTTTAGAGCTCGTCCACACTACGATGGAGGAAAATTGTCGAGATTGAGAACCTTATCTGTAATTCAACCGAGGATAATTCAGTTGAGATTTAAGAACCGGTCAGGTCTTCGACTAAGGGAAACATCTTCATCAAGATCTAGGACTGTCTGGTCTTCAACAGAGTATAATTCTGTTGAGATTTTAGAACTTGTCCACACTACGACGGAGGAAAATTATCGAGATTGAGAACCTTATCTGTAATTCAACCGAGGATAATTCAGTTGAGATTTAAGAACCGGTCAGGTCTTCGACTGAGGGAAACATCTTCATCAAGATCTAGGACTGTCTGGTCTTCAACGGAGTATAATTCTGTTGAGATTTTAGAACTCGTCCACACTTCGACGGAGGAAAATTGTCGAGATTGAGAACCTTATCTGTAATTCAACCGAGAATAATTCAGTTGAGATTTAAGAACCAGTCAGGTCTTCGACATAGCTGAGAACTTAACTGCATCCTTCCTGAAAGGTAAAGGTCAGTCATATGCAATGCATGATATGGATCAAGCAATGATGTTCTCAAAATAAATGAGATTGTGTTATATGATGCGTATATGCATGTATCATGATGTATGGAAATGTAATGTTTTTAGCTGGGGAAAATAAATCCCGGATAGCTGCTGGATAAAAGAACGGAATTCTTAGTTTCTGTTGGGGATGGCAAACGAAGGTGATTGCGAGAATAAACCTGCAGGAGAGTATAATTCCGTTGGGGCATAAAACTGATGAGGAGATTACTCTGTGGGGAAGAGATGTTCTGCTGAAGATTCCACTGATAAATTCCATTGGGGAAGAATTACCGTTGCTGGTGATACTGAATCCTGTTGGGGATTGAATTCCTGTTTGTGAAAGGAAAGAACTCCGTTGGGGATGATCTTTCAGTTTCGACTTCACTGGGGATAACCTTTTAGACTCTAAAGGGGATAATCCTTTGAGCTTTCCTGGGGACAATCTTCCTTTGAACTCGGCTGGGGATATTTATTTTTATACTCCGCCGGGGACGAACTTCCAGAGTCTACTGGGGATGATTCTTCAACTCCACTGGGGAAGCTTTTTCAGACTGAGCTGGGAAAATTTTAACTCCACTGGGGATATCTTTGTATTCTGCTGAGGAATATTTTTATACTCCTTTGGGGAATATTAAAACTGCCGGGGATGTTAAGCCTTTTCAGTGTTGATGGTAGATAAAATCTGCTTGGGGAGAATTTTGTCGATTCATTCACAGTTGCGAGTCTCAGCTTGGGAGAGCTATCATTACTGTCTTACTCTGCGTGGAGTGAATGCATTGTAACCATATTCTTCAGTTGAACCTACCTTTGTACCTGGTGGACAGAGCAACTGTACAGTTTGGACAATTCTTATTTTCCCCTGTTTCTGATATTACCAGCAATGGTCTTTTGTTTCGCATGTAAATATTCATGAGCAGCAATTAATGTCAAATGCATATATAAAAAATGAACATTGGACGTTCTTTGCAAAAACAAAACAGATAAAGGAAAAACAGTTTGAAGTTTCTTTGGAAATGAATTGTATTGATTCTGAAGTTTGGCCTGTAAATAGGCGTTTTTGTACAAGAGGTTGTCGTCCTAGTAGGAGAACGCCGCCGAATAATAGAATTTACGCAATTTGTGAAAAACTAAACAAAACAGCTATGTGAATAATCCCACTGGGTTCCAACTCTGCTATTGCCTTTATGTCCTCGAGCATCTCATCACTTGGTTACTTGGTTGAAGGTAGATCAGATTGATTAGCACCGTCTGAGCTTGATAGTCGATACCGAAGTCTGGATGCAAGGTGATCCAATGAGACATAGTGTTACGCTTTGATCCCTAATTTTTGTCTGGACCGCCCTTTCGGGTTTTTAGTCCACCGGGATACCCATTTTTGCCCAAGCCGCCTTTTCAGGTTTTCGACTTGCCGGGTGTACAGATTTTTTTATTTTCATCCCTTATTTTTGCCTGAACCCTTTTGGTTCGCCGGGAAGCCCTTATTTTTGCCTAGGTCAGCCAACCTAGCGGGTCTTTGATTATGCATAGTATTTTTTCACTATGTCTGCATTGACGGGGTGAGGAAGGTCGTCACCATCCATGGTGGTTAGAATCATAGCTCCTCCTGAGAAAATGTTCTTAACCACAAATGGCCCTTCGTAAGTAGGGGTCCATTTTCCCCTGGGATCACCTTGAGGTAGGATGATGCGCTTGATCACCAGATCCCCAACTTGATACTCTTTTCGTATAACTTTCTTGTTAAATGCCTTAATCATTCGCTTTTGGTACGTCTGGCCATGACAAATAGCAGTGAGTCTCTTTTCGTCAATTAAGTTCAGCTGATTAAGCCGGTTTGGATCCAGTCATCTTTGCTCAAACCCGCGTCCTTCATAATCCGAAGAGAGGGTATCTGAACTTCAATGGGCAAGACGGCCTCCATGCCGTATACCAAGGAATAGGGTGTTGCCCCTGTCGACGTCCGCGCTGAGGTATGGTACCCATGAAGAGAAAATGGTAACATCTCGTGCCAGTCTTTATACGTCACCGTCATCTTCTGCACAATCTTCTTAATGTTCTTATTAGCCGCTTCTATAGCCCCATTCATCTTCGGCCGGTAAGGAGAAGAGTTGTGATGCTGTATCTTGAACTGCTTGCAGAGCTCAGTGATCATTTTATTGGTGAGATTGGTACCATTGTCTATAATGATCCTCTCTGGTACACCGTATCGACAGATCGAATTGTGCCGAATGAACCGTGCCACGACGTTCTTGGTTACAGTAGCAAAGGAAGCTGCTTCAACCCACTTCGTAAAGTAATCAATTGCTACCAAGATGAAACGATGTCCGTTGGACGCTGTAGGTCTGATCTCGCCGATCATGTTAATGCCCCACATTGCAAAAGGCCACGGAGCTGTCAAGACGTTTAGAGGTTCTTGAGGTATATGCACCTTATCAACATAGACTTGGCACTTGTGACAGGTCTGAGAATGCTAATAACAGTCGGCTTCCATTGTGGACCAGAAATATCCTGCCCGTAGGATTTTCTTTGCCATGGTGTGTCCACTGGAATGAGTCCCGAAAGTACCTTCATGTAAATCAGCCATGATCCTTTCCGCCTCGTTCTTATCCATACATCGCAGTAAGGTTGAATCATGGTTACGCTTGTAAAGAATACCATTGCTGATGAAGAACTTCGCCGCGAACCTCCTCAGAAACTTCTTGTCATTAACAGATGCACCATCGGGGTACTCCTGAGCTTCAAGATATCTTTTCACCTCATGAAACCAGGGTTTATTCGCTACCTCTTCAGTCACAATATCGCAGCAATGTGCAGGTTCGTCCAATCTTTCAATGATAATCCGGGGAGCTTCGTTGTCCCAATTAACTTTGAACATAGAAGACATCGTAGCCAGCGCGTCCGCCAACTGATTCTCCTCTCGTAGGAAGTGTTCAAAGGTTATCTCCTTGAAATATGGAAGCAATGTCAACACATACTCCTTGTAAGGAATAAGATTTGGGTGTTTCGTATCCCACTCGCCTTTGATCTGACTGATCACGAGAGCAGAATCTCCGAAGACACTTACAAACTTAATCCTTAGGTCGATTGCTGCTCGAAGACCCATGATGCACGCTTCATACTCCGCCATATTGTTGGTGCAGTTGAAACATAGTCGGGCGGTAAACGGAGTATGAGAGCCTTTAGGAGATATGATCACAGCGCCAATGCCATTACCCAAAGCGTTCGAGGCTCCATCAAAGTACATAGACCATCGGGATCCTTCCTCAGGTCCTTCATCCGGTCCAAGTTCTTCGCAGTCGGTCACTATCATGATATTCTCATCTGGAAATTCAAAGTTCATAGACTGGTAATCATCCACTGCCTGATGTGCCAAATGGTCCGCCAACACACTTCCCTTGATTGCTTTTTGGGTCGTGTATTGGATGTCATACTCAGTCAAGATCATCTGCCATCTTGCTATTCTTCCGGACAAGGCAGGCTTCTCGAAGATATACTTGATTGGATCCATCTTTGATATCAACAGAGTAGTGTGAGTCAGCATATACTGTCTCAGCCAGCGAGCAGCCCATGCCAAAGCGCAACAAGTTTTCTCGAGCAACGAGTATCGGGTCTCGCAGTCGGTAAACTTTTTGCTAAGGTAATAAATAGCATGCTCTTTTCGGCCAGACTCGTCATGCTGACCTAGCACACACTCCATTGAGTTGTCGAGTACTGTCAAGTATAAGATCAAAGGTCTCCCTTCAAGTGGAGGCATCAGAATGGGAGGCTCTTGGAGATACTCTTTGATCCTTTCGAAAGCGGCCTGGCATTCATCGTTCCAACGTACTACTTGATCCTTCTTTAGTAACTTGAAGATTGGCTCACAAGTAGCTGTCAGGTGCGAGATGAATTGGACAATGTAGTTCAGACGTCCCAAAAAGCCTCTGACTTCTTTCTCTATTCTGGGAGCTGGAATTTCCTGTATAGCCTTCACCTTGGAAGGATCCACTTGAATACCTTTGTCACTTATGACGAAACCCAGCAGCTTACCAGATCTCACCCCGAAGGTGTACTTGTTCGGGTTTAACCTCAGCTTGTACAACTTCAATCTGTCAAACAGCTTCTGAAGATGGTCCAGATGTTCTTCTTCAGTTTGGGATCTTGCAATCATGTCATCGACGTATACCTCAATCTCATGATGGATCATGTCATGGAACAAAGCGACCATGGCACGCTGATACGTTGCCCCATCGTTCTTCAATCCAAAAGGCATGACCTTGTAACAAAAGGTACCCCATTGAGTAACAAAGGTTGTCTTCTCCATGTCTTCGGGAGCCATTTTAATCTGATTATAACCGGAGAAACCGTCCATAAAGGAGAAGACCTTATGCTGTGCAGTGTTGTCAACCAGAACGTCGATATGAGGTAGAGGGAAATCATCCTTGGGGCTTGCCCTATTCAGATCCCTATAGTCAACACACATTCGAACCTTACCATCCTTCTTTGGCACTGGAACCACATTGGCAACCCACTACGGGTAAGAAGTTACTGCTAGAAAACCAATGTCAAACTGTTTCATAACTTCAGCCTTGATTTTCTCAGACATCTCCGGGCGCATTCGGCGGACTTTCTGTTTTACTGGAGGACAGTCCTCCTTGGTAGGCAATCGGTGAACCACAATATCAGTATCCAACCCAGGCATGTCTTCATAAGACCAGGCAAAGATCTCAACATAGTCACGCAACATCTGAATCAACCGTTGTCTCACACTAAACTCGAGGTTTGCACCAACCTTGACCTCTTTCTTGTCTTCCTCCGTACCCAGATTTACTGATTCAACTGGCTCTTCGTGCGGCTGAATAGCCCTCTCTTCCTGGAGTAGTAGTCTAGTAAGTTCACCAGGCACTTCGCAATCATCTTCACCTTCGTCTTCGACTAAGTTGATCGGACTTTCGAAGTCATAACTGGCAGTAGCAGAGTCGTTACCAGTGAGATCCAGAGTGGATGTAGACCTGTATATGCGAGTGTGTGTAAAATAGCTATTTTGCAATATATAAAAGAAAAACAAGGAGCGCAAGATTTGAAATGCAAGAAACGTCCAATGCTTTTATTAATGATATATGTAGATGACACACATAAAGCCCTCACAAAATGAAGCCACGGTGCCCCGGGTAAGACACCAGGCCATAAAGTTTAAAACATTGTTTGTTACAAATTCAAAACAAAAGTCTCATTACTGGGTAACAAAAGAAATTGGGATGAAGTCCTTTGCTGCCTAGTTGCTTAGTCCTCCATTAGTAGTAGGATAGATCCAACTGTCGAACTCAGACTTTTCAACATCATCTTCAATGGCATTCACTCCTGAATTGCTGATGAACAAGGGAGGTCTTCCGATCCGTGCATTCCGAACATCCCTTTGAGCTTCTACAGTGAAAGCCAAACCAAACTTGTTAGTCTTCTATGAAAAATCAGGGAGTTGGCCCCAATTTGCACACCCACCTTTCTCGACAACAGCCCGGGCATCCTTGAAGGAAGCCATCTTTATTGGAGGATCTTCAACAACAGTCTCAGTTGATGCCAGCGTCTGGGGAACCTCTTCAAAATGCTGAAATGGGGTTTCAATAAACTCCCCGTCCATCTCTACATATCGGAAAGAGTTGAGGTGGCTCACCATGTACTCCTCTTCTCCTTGCACTGTTACAATTTTCCTTTTCACCGGGTACTTTAGCTTCTGGTGGAGCGTAGACGTCACTGCCCCAGCTTTGTGGATCCATGGACGACCCAGCAAACAAGAATAAGATGGCCGAATGTCCATCAGATAGAACATAGATGCGAAAACCTGAGAACCAACTTTAATCGGGATATCAACTTCTCCATGTACCATTCTCTTTGATCCATCAAAGGCCCTAACAACAATGTTACTTGGTTTCAACTCTAAACCTTCATAGTCTAACCGGTCTAGAGCTTTCTTAGGCAAAACGTTCAATGAGGAACCAGTATCCACCAATACATGAGCGAGAGTAGTGCCCCTGCATTCAATGGAGACATGCAGGGCATCATTGTGATTCTTCCCCTTAGCAGTCAAGTCAGCGTCAGAGAAACCCAACCCATTATCAGCAGTCAGACTAGCCACGCAATCTTTAAACTGATCAGCCGATGTTTCTTGCAGTACGTGTGCAGTCTTCAGGAAAGCAATCAGAGCGTTGGCATGGGCTTCTGAGCATAGCAACAGTGACAACATAGAGATTTTGGATGGGGTATGCCCCAGTTGCTCGACTACATTGTAGTCGCTCTTTTTGATGATCTTCAAAATTTCCTCCATCTCTTGTCTGGGCAGGCTCACCGGTGGTCCCTTTGCCACAAGCGTCAGACGATTCAGCAACAGGGGTAAGAATTGGAACTTGAATGGGGACCGTAACAGGTACACTGGCAGGTGTAATAACAACAGGCTTTCAGACAGTTGGTGGAGAGATCTCAGGGGAGAAGAGTCTTCCACATCGGGTGACTTTGGCAGGCCCAACAATATTGCTGACGCCAGTATCAGACTCTTCAGCACTCAAGTCTTGCTTAACTCCGTGATAATAAACGTCGGCCCCATTATGCCACGGGACAACTTTATTGGATGCATAGGGGATAGGCCCAGGAACAGTGATGATCAAAGGAGCGATTCTTGAAACAAATGTAATTCTAACAGGCTTTCTCGAGGAAGCCTTGGAAGAATTGTTGAAAATGGTGATTATAGCAACTTCTTCAGTAGGAACGAAAGGAACAATAGTTTTCTCAAACAGAATTTCTTTGTCATCCATCAGGCGTTGGACACCTGACTTCAAAAGATGGCAACTGGTAGGTAGAACAGAACACATACGACAACCTTCATCACAACCCGGAAATAAACCGGCCAACAGAAGGTTCTTCTTCACAGTCATTAATGGAGTAACAATGTCTTTCACAGAAACCACAAACGAGTCTTCATCTATAGAATTCACTCCATGCTTGGGCATAGGAGCAATCATAACATTAGGTCTCTCAGGTGCTTCGAACTCAATCTCCTTGGCATCAATCATGTCATGTACCTTATTCTTCAAAACCCAATAATCATCCGTATCATGCCCTGGGCTATCAGAATGAAAAGCACAACGGGCATTCAGATCGTACTTCGGTGATGTGGTATTTGGATTCTTCGGGGCCTCCCTTGGAATCACCAAGTTGGTTTTCAATAATTGCGGCAGAATCTAAGATAAAGTCATGTTGAGCTGAGTGAACTGTCTTCGAGGTCTCTCGGCCCTTGGCTGATTGTTGCGCTGAGGAGCCACGACAGGTCTTGAAATAACAACCACATTAATAGCTTGGTGGCGTTCAGATCTATTATGACTTTTTGAACTGTAAACAACACTTGACTCCTTCTTAAAAGGCTTCTTCTCGGTGCTTGATGAAGCACCCTTCTGTATTTTACCAGATTTGATATCGACCTCAATCCTTTCCCCGGTCATAATCAGCTCTGTAAACCCAGACGAAGAACTTCCAATCAGATGGTTGAAATACGGACCAGACAAGGTCCCCAGAAACATATCCACTAGTTCCCTATCATCCAAGGGGGGTTGCACTCTTCCAGCGAGGTCCCTCCACTTCTGAGCATAATCTTTGAAACCTTCGCCCACACCCATTGACATACCCTGGAGTTGGGTACGCGTGGGAGCAAGGTCGACATTATATTGGTACTGCTTGTAGAAAGCAGCGGCCAAATCTTCCCAATTACGGATGCTAGTTCCTTCCAACTGGTAAAACCATTCAAGCTGAGTCCCTGAGAGACTGTCTTGAAAGAAGTGGATCCATAGGTTTTTGTCAGCGGTGTATGGCTGAATCTTCCTAACATACAAACGGAGGTGCAATTTTGGGCAAGAAACCCTGTCGTACTTGGAAAAGGCTGGTGCTTTGAACTTGTGGGGAATTAACACCCCAAATGATAGACCCAGATCTTCAAAGTCCAGACCAGGCCCCTTCTGAACTTCCATCGCACTCAACCGGTCTTCCAGTTGCTTGTATCTATCCTCGGCCGGAGGATACTGGTCTTCGTCGAAGTCAGTCTCGTTGTCTGAAACCACAGGGTTGAGAGCCCTCCTTTCTTCCTGATTATCTTTCCCTCCAGATGAGGGGGTCAAATCAACCTCTTCTCGCAAATCGTTTCTGAATCTGCGACCCATATTGAACAAGACCATCTTCTTCTTCTTCTTCTTCTCTTTCAAGATAAGGGCCTTCAGATCTTGTTGAACCTTAGCTAAATTTATGAACAATTCCTGGAACTGTGCGTTTTGAGCCTGTAGAGCCTTGATTGCTTATTCAGTTGATGGTTCAGAAGACATGATGCTGAAATAAACAGCGAAGAAGATGAGAAAATCTGTAGGGGTACCTGTTATGAGGTGCATGGGAATGATAGGCATATGGTATGATTTCAAAGACTTTTAGGGATTCAAATTCGTAAACAAGAAATGAAACACACTTTTATTAGATAAACTTGAAATCAATTGTTCAACAGATGTCCTTAAGGCGTTACAGGAAAGAAAAACTAAAAAGTAAATCAAAGTTAGAAATAATCAAAAAGACAATCAGTGCTACCATGGTCGTTTCTTGTCAGTGCGGACATAGTCATTAAGGACCCGCTCGTTCTCCAACTGCCTAGTCAACTTCTGAATCTTTTGCTCTTGCTCGTGATACTTTTCTCGGTAAGTATCCCTCTCTTCTCTCAGCTGCATCCATGATCTCTTTAATGCCCCAATGTCAGTAGGCATGTAAGGGTGTAGGATGGTAGGAGGGACCCCTTCTTCATCAGCAACTTCAACAATGATAGGCAAGACGGCTTCATAGGGCATTCCCAACTTTTGGGCACGGATACGAACCCATCAGAGATATGGCTCCATCGGAAGAGAAGTCTTTGGACCCAACTCGTGCAGATCAGACCTGTGAACTCTATCCCAAGCTCTTATGAATCTGCGGCGTTGCTCCTCACTATCCCCTTGGAAATCAAAGACAATACTAGGCATCAGTAACTCATGAGGTCCCCCCCCCTTCTAGCTCGCCCAAACTGACGTAAGGCCAAGCACGGATTATAAGTGATTCCTCCATTGGTTCCTATCAGTGGAATATTGGGGTATTCCCCACAGTGATCAATAATAGCCACCTCGTCCATACCCTTAATGGTCCAAATGATGTCATTGTGAGAGAGAGACATAATCCTATAAGCCCAGCCCATGCCTTCTTTATTCTTCAAAACTGATTTGGGGATGTGAGAAATAAATCACCTCGCCAACAATGGAGCACATCACATCAAGTTTCTCCGCTTCCGAGCAGTACGGGCATAAAGCTGATGAAGAATGTCATCCAAGAGAGTGGGTACAGGGTTACCGGAGATGAAGATCTTCACCACATTCACGTTGATAAAGGAATCCGAGTTAGGAAACAACAGCAAACCATATATGAGAAGAGCCAAAATATCTTCAAATGCATGGAAGTCTAGACTGCCCCAGAACTGATTAGATTTACCAACCAAGAATTTAGTCAAGAAACCCTTTGCTCCACTTCTAGTCTCCAAATTAGACATTACTTCAGCCTTTGTCAGATGGAGGGCTGAAGAAATCTCTTCTGGCCTAAGGATCTTTTCCCAACCTGTGAACGGGGTCTGCTCCAGAATAGAGATACCAAGCAGATCAAAGAACTCCTCCAAGATGGGGACCAACTGGTAGTCCTGAAAAGTAAAGCAATGGTACAGTGGATCAAAGAACTGGACTAAGACACTCATCATCTGCTCATCCAATTTGGAAGTGACCAAACCCAGGAGGTGACCATGTCTTCTGATAAAGGAGGTAGTATCTGAAATCTTTGCAACCAATTCCTTAAGTTGAGTGGGAATCTGGACAAAGTTGATCCGAATGGTGTTTCTACGCATGGGTGCCATGACCTACAAAACAGAACAAAGATGAATCCCTCCTGTCTTTGAAATAGGTTAGTCCAATGCAAGATGCATGCAATGTCATGATGTCATGATGTTATGATAGAAAACACACCACAAGTATCCACAAATAGCAAACATGGTAAAGGCACACAAGTCACACAGAGAGTCCTTAGATTTCAGGCTGGCAAGGAGCTTAGGTACTACCCTCTTTCAGTTCAGTTGGTTCAAATCTGTCCTAAAAATAGTAATCGGGTTCTAGAGGATCTCAATATCACTGACTACCCTCGATCAGTCATAATTCCAGTTTAGCAACCTTTTCTTGCGGCCAGAATCATTGCGAGAGTTTAGTCTCAATGAGTGTAGCATACTGCTACTGTTCTATGGCCAAGTTGGTCAATTTAAAGGTGCTAAGGTCAGTTGGTGCTTAATGACCCCTTAGCAGACCCATATTCTCCTCGTTGCGCCACAAGGGATATCGATACATACTAAAGTGCCACACCAACATAGCCACTGCTTCAACCGTATCGGTCTACTCCGTACAGTTCCCTCACAGTTTATTGCTACTTACCTAAAGGGTGTTCCCCAGATCCGGGTTAAGATCTATAGTAACTCCGATACAAGCCCACAAATATAAAGCATACAAGTCAAGCAATTGAAAACAATATGAACTATTCCTAAGGTACACCCCACTTTTGAAGAACTCCCCAGCAGAGTCGCTAGTTCTGAGATACGGTGGGAAAGAACTAACTATTTTTTGGAATGCTGGTTTGCGTTTTGCGTTTGTTTTTGCAAAATGTCGCGGTAAGCAAGAGTCGCCACCGACTTTTATTTTATCCAACAAGGAAAGGAAAAAAAGCACATAAAAATTCCTTTTTCGAGATATTTCTCGGGTTCGGGGGGTAGATTATAGAAAGGGAAGGTATTAACACCCTTTCTATCCGTGGTTATCCACGGGCTCTTAGGCACTTGCTCAATTGTTTTCAAAATATTGTTTTCTTTGTGCTTGTGGGTTTGGAAAAAAAAGTTTTTGTTTTGAAAACTTTGATTTGACTCTTGCTTCTGTCCTCAAGAGTGTATGAAGTGTTTTTGAAAACTTTGTTCGAAAAGTGTAAGTGTGAAAAGTTTTTGTTTTTGAAAGAGCAAGTATCTAAGAACCATCCACCTACTCGAAAAAGGAATCGTTCTATGCTATCTTCCTTTAGACAATGTTATCCCACTATTAGTGAGTAGGTAGCACCGTCGTTGGAGTTTAAGGGTCAATTCGAATTAGGGACATACAGTCACTAAAGCAATGTTAGGACGCCTTAGCGGTAACCCTAATGTCTTAGATCATTTGTTTGAGGCAACAATATCCGAGGCAACCGTTTCGAGGCAACTATGATCTTTTAGATAAGAGGATGACCTCTAAAGCGACCTATACTCAATGACCGCGTACGAAGGTAACCAAGTGGAGTGTAACCTAAGAGTGCACATGTGCGAGTGTGTTGTTTTTCGTTATTTTTATCTTTGTACATGTTAATGGTGATCTAAGTTGATTTTAGGTTAAAACATTCAGTCTTGTCATGCATTCCTATTATCAAACATCTAACAGTTATAATTTGCGGAAAATAAATTGCGGAATTTAAATTACAAGGCGTCGGGTATTTACATCACCAAAGACAAGCCCTTTAAAAGTAAATAAAGCGATAAATAAATAAAAGGTCCTATTTACTATTACAAACCGGAATCAGATACATAATAGGATGAAAGAAAATAAATCGCATGCGGGAAATTAAATCGGGCACAAGTTTAGGGTTTCGACCCTTTTGGTTAAAGAAAAGATTTTTTGTTGTTTTTATATAAGAGAGAAATAAATTCTAAGTTAATTACTAAATTGAATTAAATTAATTAATTAATTAAATGAGAAAAGTTATTTTTGGATTTTTGGTATTTTAAGAAAGAAATAAAAATTAATTAATGTTAGTAAAAACCTAATTAAGTTTAATTTAATTTTAATTATTTACAAACATGTGAAAGTTATTCTAATTAAAATTATAAATCAATTAATTAATGTTTATTAACAAAAATAAAAGTTAGAATTTAATTTGATAAAGAAAATGCTTTGTGATTTTTTTATTATTAAAAAAGAAGAGTTTTAATTGGTTAGAAATTAAACAAAATGATAAAAAACAATTACTAAACAAAATAAATAAAATAAGAAGAGAGAGAGGTTTGGGCCTGAAAAGGGTGTCTGAATAGTAAACTGAAGGCCCAATTATGCTGGCCTTGTTTGACCCTTTTTTGATTCCATGCGCGCGTGCTGACTTGGTCTATGGTGGACCATCAGTTTCTGGCCACCAGATTTGGCCTATGGCCATCTGGCCATCAGATGCTTGAGGGTGTATGGTGGGCTTCGCGCTTGGATCTGCACACAATCACCTGAAGAAGAAAAATAAATGGAAATTGGGGGGACCTGGGATTTGAACCCAGGTCCTGTTGGATGTTGGATGGACACACTTGCCACTATGCTGAGTTATTTTATTTGTTAATAATATACAAATAATATATAATAAAAGAAATCAATGCTTATGGATCAGAAAAACAAAACGTGCGAAAACCATTTGAATTGGCCAACCGGAAGCTGATACGCACTCGTCCCTGTCCTTCCATTACTGTAATTTTACCTACGGATTTGGATCCGCAACTAAATGCGCAGGCTTGCTCTAAAATCTTCCCTAGGCCTCATAAATCAATTCCAAAATCATGGCTGAATTCGTCTTGGCTCCCTGATCAACATTATGCCCTTCTTGAGTCCTGATTTTTCCTGGAAAAAAAAAACCCCAAAATACAAACGAAGAACCCTAGCTATGGGGGTTCCTCATTTAGGCCAGAAAAACGCAATTGGATATTGCCAAATGTTTGCAAATGTTGTGAGGAGTATAAATATGCCAATGATTTATTCAAATGATGCAAGAATGATGAATCACGAATTCAAGAACCAAGGTGATTATCGTGACACTTACAATGCTTTTGAAGGCCTGAGGACGCGTGCTTTTGATCCAGGAAGGTTGTGTGATCACCCAGGAATCGATTGGGACCGATCTCTGCTTCTGAAAACGCCTCTAAGTATGATTTTAATTTAACACTTTTTAATGAATTTTTCAACTTTTGTATTGCCTGTTCTTGCAGCCTCCAACCCCTATTTTCGTGTGCCTCTCTTGCTTATGTATGATACAATGTGTTAGGGTAACAAATATGGATGGAATCTCTCTAAATCAATGCATTGTAATGTGATTTGATTTCCTCTTTAAAGCTTGCCAAATTTATCAAATCTCCATCTTTTTGTACATGATATGCTTGATACGAATTTTGATGATGATCATGATTATAATTAAGACCTGAAACAACCAAAAAGATCTTAGGTAATCAAAGTTTGGATTTTATATGATTTAATTTTGATTTAAAATGAATAAATTCAATAAAAATCAAATAAAATGGAAAAAATAAAATATGGGATCATGGATGAAGCTAAGACACGTGGACACTAATGCAAGCTCAAATCAAGAGGAAACGAATGGGCCCATTTGACAAAATTTGAAGTTTTGGGGATAGTTGAATTTTGGCAATTTTGCAAAAATGTCCAACTTCAACAATGCATAACTTCTTCAATTTTAAACTTTTGGAGGTGTTCTTGGACTTTTTAGAAAGCTTGAGATGTCCTATAACCAAACCTTTTGGTCTCATCTCAATTTGATGTTCCATGCTCAAGTTATAAGCTTTGGCAAAAAGGTGTTTTTGTTGACTTTCAAAAATGACCTATAATGTCCAAATTCATAACTTCTTGTGAGTGCATTTTTTGATCTTGGAGTATGAAGATGGATTGTAGGGAATTTCATCCTACTCAAAATGAGATTTTTATGGGTCATTTATCATAAAGTATGAGAAAGTTATGCTTGGTCAAAGTTGAGTTGACTTTTCCTATAAAACCCTAATTTAGCAACTTTTTGATTCTTGATGAATTTTAAGAAATCCTTGATGAATCATGATCAACCCTTGATAAAATTATGAAATATCCTTCAAATTGAGAATTTTGACAAAAAATCTTGAAGTTTGACTGTATGTAGGTCACAGTTGACTTTTGCCCTAGCACAGTCGATTTTTGGACCCTTTGAGCAATTGACTGAGCAAACTTCCTCTACAAGGCTTGAAATTTGACATGGATGACCTTGAGAACATATTAGGATGTTGGGGAGCACTTGATGTGTTGTACCCCAAAATTTTCCCTCTCATTTCATCAACATTTCTCATCACAAGACTCTTGGAACTCAAGATCAAGCTAGGGTTTGTTCTGCTCAAGACACCTCCTTGCACTGTTGACCTAAATTAGGGTTTGAGTTTGAATAGTGATGTTTTGACCTATAATTCCCAAATTGACTTTCATACTTCATGTTGGACTCATAAGTTTGTTCATACCAAGTTTCAAGCCTTGATTCAAATTTTTGCCCAGTCAATTGGACAGTTGACCTAGAAATCAACTGTATTGGGGAAAAGTCAACTGTGGCCAATTGACAGTAAAACCTCATGAAATTTGATTCACATAAACATTATGAACTCATATGAACCATTTGATCAAGTTTGGATCATAATTCCACAAGAAATTTGATCAGATCACCAAAAGGGGAAAATGGTCATTTTTAGGGTTTTGACTGTACAAAGGCAATTTTTGACTGTTTGACCTAGCCAATGGAAAATCAAGCTCAACCATGGACTCAAGGACTCAATGACATTGTCTTGACCCATTCAACAAGTTCAAAAGATCTCAAATGCATAAGATTGACAGATGAATTTTTCAGTCAATTGATCAAAATTTGACTGTATACTGAAAAGTCAAACTTTGACTTTTTGGTCAAAATCAAGTGCCAAAGGTCATTTTTCATCAAGACATGTAAAATTATGAAACTTGTTCATCAAGAAACCCAAAAATGCAAATTAGGGTTTAAAATGGAAAAATTTCATAACTTAGAATTTTTCTAAGTTATAAAATTTTCTTATTTTTTCCTAACTTTGTCCCATTTTTTCACCAAGATGCAAATGGATTCAAACAAAACTTTCAAAATGAAAATTGTATTCCATCACAAAGTCTACAACTTTGATTCACAAAGTTTTCTCAAAAGAGGCTTGTATCTCAAGTTATGTGTTTTGGAACAAGGGTACCTAAAACTTTTAACTTAGAAAAATTTTGTCCTAATTTAGGCAGGATTTTGACCCATCTTCTTGGCCATTTTTCACATAGTTCCACTTGGAGTTACAAGTTGCATTTCAAATATGGATTATAGTACATGTTGAAAGGTTTCCAAATTATCCAAGAACTCGTCAAACACCTTTGTGGTTAGGGAGAATCGAATGCTTGAAGTTGGCAAAAACTCACTTTGATCCATGGCCAATACATGTTCATACAAGTTTCATTTTCAAACCAGCATGCTTTGTACTTGTTGACAGGCCTCTAAACCATTTTACACTCCTTAATTGAATGCAAATCCACTGAACTAATGCATTATCTTGGCCATTTGGACATTGCACACAAAACTAATCCTTATTTGGAAAAAGGTATATTGCCATTTTTGAAAAGTTATACTTTATGTCAAACCAAGATCTATGAGGCATGGGGCCATATCTCTGAGGCAAGATCAAATCCACAAATTGCAAGTATCAATGGAAAAGGATGCAGCATACAAGATGGGGATTATAGGCCTGTATTGACAAGTTACACACTCTTGCTTCACAAAGAAGAAATTGGTCCAAAATCTTCCCAACTCAAAAACTAGCTATAGTCAGCTTACACAAACATTGCAAACACATTTCACACAACCCTTTGAGTCATAAACACGAGCTCTTCACCACTCAAACCTCATTTTACACAAAATCACCATTTTTCTGCAAAACAGGGCAAGCCCTGCAGAACCACCTCCATCTCCACTTTCCCTCGTGCGTTTTGCCTCAAACTTGTTCCAATACCTTCCATTCAACTCACCTAAACTATTCCAGACCTCCATTTCCAGCTGTAACACCATTAACACACATTGCTATTTTTGTTTGGAAGCTTTGCAGGTTGAGTTCTGTAACACAATTCAGGCTACTTCAAAACAAACCAAGCATTGGGAAAGCTTCATTGGACCTCAGGCAAGCTCAAAAGAACCTCAAGCACCCTTGGAAGTTGCTGCATTGTCCAACTCGAAGTCAACTGAAACAGGTATTTCATGAACTTCTATCTCTCTATTTAGGAATAGTTAGACTTAGGTTTATGAATGAAAGATGTTGTATTCATAGCCCTGAAACCATACATGTGCTTAGTTTTCATTTATATTAATCGTGCTAGGAGAATTTTGTTCATGAACTTTCTGAAAAAACTAGGTTAAGAATTAGGGCCAGCGAAATTCTCTATGGTCTTTGAGAGTTAGCTTAAGTTTTTTATATGGTTAGATTCGTTGTTTGATGCTCTACAAGTTTCATGTTATGAGTTTTGTCAAAAAAGCAAGGAATCAGGGGATAACATTTGGTACATGGCACACGCGCGTTTCTGTTCAAAGGAAGAAGATGAAGTTGTTTCTGGGCTCGTCCTGTACAAGCTTGCTTTTGGCACCCCCCCCTCTTTTCTTTTTACACCCCCTGGCCCATTTCTTGTATACTTGTCATTTTTGTATTTTTATTTCATTTCTGATTTTGATATTTTATTTTCTAATATAAAAAAATACTTAAAAAATATTTTCATAAATTTTTGTATTTATTTAGAATTTATTTTAATTATTTCTAGTATTAATACATTAAATACTTTATATTCATTTTGTTTAAATTTAAAAACAACGTAAAAAACACTTTTATTTTTATTTATTATTTTATACACATTTGAAAATATTTTCTTGAAATATATACATTTTTTTGTAAATAATTAATTTTTGTTTTTATACACTTCATATATATATATATATATATATATATATATATATATATATATATATATATATATATATATATATATATATATATATATATATATATATATATATATATATATATATATATATATATATATATATATATATATATATATATATATATATATATATATATATATATATATATATATATATATATATATATATATATATATATATATAATACTTTTTATTTTTATTAATATTTTATACTAAAAAAACCTTTTTTACAATATATTTTTATTTTTTGTACAAATTGATACATTATTGTATATAAATAATAAATAATACTATTTATTTAAGAAATTAGGTTTTTTGCCCTAAAAACAAAAATAATTAAAATTGACTTTTTATTTATTTACATTTCACATTAAAAAATCCTTTTTACATACATAAAAACTTTTCTTTGCATAATACATTTTCTCTAACATTTATTTATTGTATTTTATTTAATTATTGTACATTTAAATATTATGTCTTACATATTCAATTTGGTTGTAATAATTTAGGATTTAATTTCTTGCAAATAATCCCCAATTCAAAATTGTACCCCCCTCCCTGTATCATGTTGTAATAGTGTAGCATTTAAATTCTCGCACCTTTAAGCTTTCAATTATGTCATGATTAGACTTAGGGTTTTGTATGTAAAAATCAAATTAACGAATAGTTTGACCTAATCCAAGATAACTAAGCATGAAAAATAAACACAATGCACACTTACACCCCTAGGGTTTCAATCCACTTGTTGACTTCAAAAATGGGCCATGATATGCATGTCAAGTACTTTGGCAAAACAAAAACAAAACAAAAGATCATAGTCCCTTGATGACGCTATCTGAGTTGCCTAAACAAAATGATCAAGTCCCTCAAGAAAATTGCCAAAAATACTTGACACTATTGCTATCATGATCTATACGATGACCCGCGCCTGTCCCGTTTAACATCCTAACACAAGGTTGTTCACCAAATACAATGGTGAAGCAACACTGTTAAAAGGGTTAAAAATATAAGAAAGATCTTTGAGTAAAATAGGGTAGACAACTCTTAGTTACTTGATCAAAGCTTGCAAAAACACTTGCCATCTTCAAAACACACTTCATAACACAAATTTCAAAACCCTACTTTCAAAACATTGAAAACTTTTCAAAAGACAAAAACACCTTTGTATACATTCAAACAAGAATCATTACAAAGGTTGCCACAACGATGGCCTCTTTTCAAAACATCTTTCAAAACCACACACAAAGCACCCTTTCAAACAATTGAAGAGCACCATTTCAAATAATTGAAAAGCAAAGCAAGCGATCTAAGCAAGTAACTAAGAGCCCATGGATAACCATGGATAGAAAGGGTGCTAATACCTTCCCTTTCTATAATCTACTCCCCGAACTCAAGAAAACATCTCAAAGGTCTTTCCTGTGCTTTTTGACCTTTTCTTAGGATAAAATAAAAATTCGGTGGAGACTCTTGTTAAACCGAAACATTTGCGAAAACAAAACGCAAAATCCCAAGTCAGTTCTCCCACCGTATCACAGAACTGGCGACTCTGATGGGGAAAATTTTAAAAGTGAAGTAACCTTAGGGCTTAGATCACCCTTTGCATGATTATATTGTTTGCCTTGATTGCTTTACATTTGGTTCTCTTGTTTGGGCTTGAAATCCTCCACCCGTATTTGGGAAACATTCATAGGTAAATAGCAATACATTGTGGAAACTGTGCGGGGTATACCGACATGGTTGAAGCAATAGCTATATTAGTGAGACATATTTGTGAGTACCGATAGCCTTTGAGTCAATCAAAGAGAATACGGGGCCGCTGAGTGATGTCATGAAGCACTAATGAACTCTTAGAACCTTACTTGACCATCTTGGCCTTTTATTAGGGGTAGTGAGATGACCGGCTTTGATGCAGTCCGAAGTTGGTAGATACTCGATACTACACTCATTGAGGGTTGTTTTCTTGGAATATTTTGGTCACTAGTTACGTGGCTAAACCAAAACAATGAACATAGAAAATAATCCAGTGATATTGAGCTCCTTAGAACCCGGTTACTATTTCTAGGACAGGTTGAGCCAACTAAACTCCAAGAGGGTACTTACCTATGAAACCTCATGCAAGCCTGAAACTAGGGTTTTGTGTGACTTGCTTGTACATGTGCTTGTGCATACATCATGAACATCATAAAGGATCATATGCATCCACTAACCATTTCAAGGGTTTGGATCTTCATCTTTGTTCTTGTTTTGTAGGTTATGGAATCTCTTCGCAGGAAAACAATTCAAGTTAACCTTGTGAGAATCCCTCCTCAACTCAAGGAGCTTACTTCCAGGATTCCAGAGAATTCTCTCTTCAGTGAAAGACATGGTAGGCTTCTCAACTTGGTCAACTCCAACATTGAAGAAGACATGGTGAAAGTTCTCTTCCAGTTCTTTGACCCCCTGCACCACTGTTTCACATTCCCTGATTACCAACTGGTGCCTACTTTGGAGGAATTTTCTCAACTCCTGAGAATTCTTATTCTTCATCAGCTACCTTACAACGGTACGGAAAAAGAACCAAGGCCTGAAGTGATGTCAAGGGTTTCTTGGCAAATTTTCTGTTTGAGAAGGCACAAGACTGCTGGAATTCTCTTGATCTACAAGCCTTTGAAGAGATTGTGGCACTCCTTATCTACGGGTTGGTCTTGTTCCCAAATCCTGACCAACTTATAGATGTGAATGCTGTCAAGATTTTCATATCCAGGAATCCTATACCTATATTGCTTGGGGACATCCTACACTCATTTTACACACGAACAATGAGGAAAAGAGGTGTTCTCATGTGCTGTACTCCTCTCCTAGCAAGGTGGTTTATTTCTCACCTTCCATAATCAATTATGAAGAATGAGCAGGGTTTAAGGTGGTCACAACGATTAATGACCCTCACACATTCTGATGTACATTGGTGTTCTCGGTTCAGAGAAAATGTCATCATCATTGATCGTTGTGGGGAATTCCCTAATGTCCCACTACTTGGCATTAGGGGAGGCATTACCTACAACCCCTGTTTAGCTCTAAGACAGTTTGGATATGCTCGGAGGGATGACCCTTATGACATGCTGATTCTTGACCTAGTTTTTGACTTCGACAATGATGCGCAAGGACTTCGACAAAGGTTCATCAGAGCTTGGAGGATTCCCAATAAAGTGGATAGTAAGACACTAGGGCACAAGAATTCCATCCCCCTTGAGCCTTATCTCAAGTGGGTATGAACCCGCGCTCAGAATCTTATGATGCCATATCCTCACATTCTCCCCGTGATCAAAGAGCCTGTTATGGAAGGAGAGGTTCCATACACCATCCTACATCCTGACATGCCAACATCATGGGAAGAAATGCAAAAGAGTTGGATCCAACTCAAGGAAGAGCAGAATACTTTTGAAGCCAGCTTCTATGCCAGTGAGAAGAAGGTTTTAGAGCTTACCCGCCGACTTCATGAGGAGGAAAATCTCAACACTTACATCGCACCAAAGAGGATGCGTAATGTCTTTTTACATTAAGAATTTTGTAATATTTTGCCCATAGGGCACTTATGTACTAACAATTTCTTCTTAATATGATGTGTGTTCCTTTTTGTTTGCAACAAATTTGAATTTCTGAATCCTTGAATGCATTACATGAATAACATACCATTCATCATATGCATAAATAGGTCTTCGCACCAGGTTTCCTTATCTTTCAGCTGTTTATTTCAGCAAGATGGATTTGGAGCAGACGATAAAGGATCTGCAGGCACAAAATTCACAATTCCAGCAACTCCTCATGACCTTGGCAAAGGGTCAAGAGGACCTCAGAGCTCTGTTGGAGAAGAATAAAAAGAAAAAGAAAAAGAGACCTGGAGTAGCCACATTTGGAAGAAGGTTTGAAAGCAATGCCAGAAAGGTTCTTGAGTTCCCCTCAACGTCTGACGAAGGGGCCGATAAAGGAAAAGGGGCTGCTGTACCTTCAGAATCTGAGGTTGAGGAGGAGGAAGAGGAAGAAGACGAAGACTACTCCGAACAACAGTATCCTCCAGCAGATGATAAATATAAGAATCTTGAGGATAGACTGGCAGCCATGGAGTTGCAGAGGGTCCCTGGTTTGGACTTTGAAGAACTAGGGCTGGTAGCTGGGATTGTTATCCCTCCCAAGTTCAAGGTGCCAACATTTGCCAAGTACGACGGTCTGTCTTGCCCAAAGATGTACCTGAGGTCGTATGTCAGAAAGATCCAACCCCACTCATCTGATAAAGACATATGGGTACACTTTTTCCAAGACAGTTTGTCTGGCACGTAGTTGGATTGGTTCTATCAGCTCGAGAGATCAAAGGTTCACAATTGGGAAGACTTAGCAGCTGCTTTTTATCGTCAATATCAATACAATGCTTATTTGGCGCCCACCCGTACTCAGTTGCAAAGTATGGGGATGGCTTCTAATGAAGGATTTAAAGAGTACGCCCAGAAGTGGCGTGATCTGGATGGAAGGGTGCAGCCACCGTTGTCAGATAGGGAGTTAGTTGACATGTTTCTGGGGACCCTGTCTGGCCCCTTCTTTAACCATCTAATCGGGAGTTCTTCCGCGAGATTTACTGAACTAATTTTGACTGGCGAAAGGGTCGAGGCCGGTATTAAGAGTGGAAAGATTCAGAAGGATGCTTCTGCATCCACAACTGTTAAGAAACCCTTCCCAGCTAAGAAGGAAGCCTCTGCTGTGTATTCTCAGAAGGGTCAGGGAAGAACCGAGCGCCGGCCGACTGTAGGGGATGTGATGATTCAAAACTCATCAAATGATCAACCTCGTAACAATCAGTCGAGACCTAATCAACAACGGGTAGAAAGGCCACAACGGTAGTTCACCCGAATCAACATGACACCCGCTCAAGTACTCCCTCATTTGTTGAAGCTGAATCTTACCAGTTTGAAGGAAGCGCCAAAGAACCCTAACACCTCCTCTCCATACTATCACTCCAATGCGAAATGTGCTTACCATTCTGACAGTGTTGGGCACGATACCAATAATTGCTGGGCGCTTAAGAACAAAATCCAGGATCTGATTAACACCAAGGAAGTAGAATTTGATGCTCCTGAGAAGCCCAATGTGATATCTGCTCCGATGCCCAAGCACGGCCATAATGTTCATGCTGTTATAGAAGACCTCCATGTTACTGATGTTGCCAATCTTTTGACTCCGTTGTTACTGATTAAAGAGAAGTGTTGAGAGCCGGGATATTCCCAGGCTGTGGGAAGTGAAATTCTGGCAGCAGATACTCAATGTCACAATGAATGTTATGACACCGTATCTGACTTTCTATAAGACAGTAAATAAAAACAGTAAAGAACACAGTCAATTGTTTACCCGGTTCAGTGTGAAACAACACCTACTCTGGGGGCTACCAAGCCAGGGAGGAAATCCACTATAAGAGATATTAATTCAGGAATAAACCAACCAGTTTATCTCCTTCACTTAAGACCTACCCAATGCAACTTCAATCTAAGTTCAACTTAAACCTGAGTTCCTACTCACTCCCCCTCAATCACAGCAGTGATACTTAAACAATTGACTAATGAAATAATGAAGACACTCTTCAAAACATACACTTGATTATGCTTCACAGCTTTTTAATCAAGTAACACAAACACTCGTGCTTCACAGCTTTGAGTGATACATAAACCTAACTTGACTTTGCTTCAAAGCTTTAGTCAAGAGACACATACACTATTGCTTTAAAGATTTGAGTGATACAAAAACCCTTACAATCAAAACCTATTCCAAGTCACTTATCACAATGATACTTGCTTGGATTACAGCAGTTAAAACTATACAGCTCCTAATTGATCTTCTGTCAAAGGGTTAA
Organism: Vicia faba; assembly: GCA_948472305.1. Lineage (NCBI taxonomy): Eukaryota > Viridiplantae > Streptophyta > Magnoliopsida > Fabales > Fabaceae > Vicia > Vicia faba. The sequence continues at coordinate 1,169,178,599 of OX451737.1, read as the reverse complement.
TCTCCAATCAACTTTCCTGTTGAATATATATATATATATATATATATATATATGCAGCTATTTCTTCAGTTAGGGCTTCCATGAAAAGCTAGGGTTAATTAGGGTTAACCTCAAGACTTGGTCACAAGACTTTATCAACCAGATTAGGGTTGAGCTAGGTTAACCCAAAGTCCACGTGAGATTCTGTTCTGGAAAGAATGAGCCAACTTCCTGAAAAATCTCAGAATTAACCAAACTGCATAACTGTTAGATCAGTACAGGATGTCTTAACATTTGTTATGACATCAGAATTCCTGTTTACTGATTTTGGTAGAAGGCAATAAATGTGATCATTGCAAAATGCTCAGATACACACTCATAAACAGTAGCTACTGTATGCCATACTTTTTCTGCATAAAGTACCTAATAATCCAGAATGTTATGACATCAGTCATGACATTCACACACCTGGTTTTACCAAAAATACATGCCAATAACTAAACACTTACAAACTCCCCCTTTGGCAGATTTTTGGCTAAAACCCTTAAGCAATCAGAGAATAGAGAGCAGCAGAATGAATATGACTGCAGAAAAAATATGATGTCTACCAAGTAATTAACACAAAATATCTCCCCCTCTTTAGCCATAAATAGGCCAAAGATACATGTACTTATATGTTATACAGTCATCCAAAATGAGTAATAAAAACAACAAATAAAATCTGAAAACACTTGCATCAACAGGAACCAGCATCAGGCTTGTCAACTCCACCAAACTTTAAGCACTGTCATCTTCAGAGGAGCTACTTTCTTCAACATTGAGCTGATCTTCAACAGAACCCTCTTCCCTTATGTTTCCTTCAGTCTCCTCTTGTTCTAATCTAGCAATTAGGTTTTCAAGAGACTTTTTCCTTGTCTCCAGCTCTTTGCATGTTTCCTTCAGCACAGCTATAACATCAGATGTCTTGGACTGAGTCTTTACAGTTGATGTCTCGGCTGATGTCATGACAATGTCAGGAACATGAGATCCCTGGAATAGCTTGTAGTGTAACCCAAGAGCAGGAGCTCTTTTGCAAGCAGTATCTCTTTCCACCAGGATGTCAGGGTACTGAGCAAGGACAATTCCACATAGGAGGGAGGGAAAGGCTATAGGGCCTTTAACAGCATAGCTTTCAGCATGTTTTAAAGTTTGATAAAAAATATACCTGCCATAGTCAAATTCAGTCCTGGTTCCAACAACATAAATGAATCTCCCCAATCCTGTAGAGATGGTTGATTTATGGTTTGTAGGGACCCAGTTGGCTGCACCAATCTTATGCAGGATGGCAAATTTTATGCTTAGCTTGCTAGCATTCAGCTCGCCTTTTGAGGGCCAGCACTTGACTTGTCTTGCTGTGATGGTTTGGCATACCTCATTGTCAGTAACTTCTAGTTCAGGGCAAGCCTCATTTGATCTTCCAAGGAATTTTTTAATTTCAGATGGAGAGAAATTAACCCTTCTTCCTCTCACATAGACACATTCAAAGTCAGCTGACCTTCCATCAGCACATTCAGCGGACAAATTCACTATGAATTCCTTGACAAGATTTTCATAGCATTTGGTAAACTTTTCCACAGTCTTCATTAGTCCAGCAGCTTTGATTAGGTCCATGATTTCCTTACAATCCATGGCACCATTGTTTAGTTCTCTTTCCAAGGCTATTCTCTTCAAGCAAACATACTTCCATCTGTTGGCATTTTCAGGGTGGTGAAATGAAATGTTGTCAGTGGGGACTTCAAGAACTCTAGCCATTTTGCTGGACGGGAGTTTCCTTCTGAGAGGAATGTCTTCAGCATCAATTTCAAATTCTGATTCCTCATCAGAATCAGAAGGTTCAGGTTCTTTCCTCTTCTTTGCTATTGGTTGTCTCACAGGCTTTGAGAGACTCCCAGCATGTACTCGGGCTTTCACCTTCCCCTTGGACAGTCCAGTCTTCACAGTTTCCACACTAGTCTTGCCTTCAGACCTGGTTTTCTTATCAGCAGGTTTCTCTTTGGTCAGACATTTTGCAGCATCCTGATTACCCTTTCTGTTCATCATTCTCCTAGCTATGCTAGGGTTGATATTTGCAATTAGGTCATTGTCTGAGTATTCCTCATCCACATCAATAACAGGTGGTTCAACATTCTTCTCTGAAGGGTTCTGAATATCATCAAGGTTTTCAGATGATTTCTGAATGTTGTCATTTGGAGTCTCAACATTCTCAGAGACATCTGGATTTACTTCAACATTTGGGCTTGCTGATTCTTGATTTAATGGAACAGAAATCCCCGGTACAGAGTGGTTTTCACTCAAAATTCTTGTAACAAGCCTAGCTATTGCTTGATGAACATAAGCTGAGCCTTCCCTATTTGGTACAGAAGATGGAGGTTGAGAGGGATTACCGGATGAAGTAGCTTGAGACCTTCCTGCATGCCTTGTTCTCAGCTTTTTGACCTTGGAGGGGTTAGTTGCCATTTCTCTAAGAGGAGTAATTTCCAGGACTTCAGAATCCATGCATGAGGTGATTGCCCGAGAATCTTGATCAGATGATGAAGATAAAACGGTCGTCTTGGATGAGGATGATGTTTGAGACATTTTTATAGTCTTAGAAAACCAGTAGCAACTAGAGAGAAAACTTTGATTGAGAGAATGGGATTTGTTGCAAAGTCGAGAGTGGAAGGAGGCAAATGAGTGTCTATTCAACTTCTTAATAATTTTGAAAAAATTGGGAAAACATATGATTGACCCAATCAAAATAGACTTAACAAAAATAACTCCTTCAACCCTTGTTTTAAGCAAAATTAATTGCTACAATTCCTCATGTTGGCAAATACCCAACTTGCCCCTCAAGTTTTCAAATTGATTTGCATCAAGTGCCTTGGTAAAAATGTCAGCCAGCTGTAGCTCAGTGGCAACATGTTCCAGTTTAATTGTCTTCTCCTCTACAAGGTCTCTGATAAAGTGATGTCTAATGTCAATATGCTTGGTCCTGCTATGCTGAATAGGGTTCTTGGAAATGTTGATTGTACTCAGATTGTCACAGTACAATGTCATAACATCTTGTGTGACATTATACTCAGTGAGCATCTGTTTCATCCAGATCATTTGAGAACAGCTACTACCAGCTGCAATGTATTCAGCTTCAGCAGTAGAGAGAGACACACAGTTCTGTTTCTTGCTGAACCAGGAGACCAGATTATTTCCTAAGAAGAAACATCCTCCAGAGGTGCTTTTTCTATCATCAGCACTTCCAGCCCAGTCAGCATCACAATAACCAGTCAGAGTTGGTTCACAGCCATGAGAGTATAGCAAGCCATAGTTGTAAGTTCCACTTACATACTTCAAAATTCTCTTCACTTGGTTGATATGACTGACTTTAGGATCAGCTTGGTATCTTGCACAAACTCCAACTGCAAAAGCAATGTCAGGTCTGCTGGCTGTTAAGTACAGCAAACTTCCTATCATGCTTCTGTACAGACTTTGGTCCACCTTAACCCCATTTGAATCTTTGGATAGCTTTAAATGAGTAGGTGCAGGGGTCCTTTTGTGACTGGCATTCTCCATACCAAACTTCTTGACAATGTTCTTTGCATACTTGCTTTGAGATAGAAAGATTGAGTCCTCCATCTGTGAGACTTGCAGTCCAAGAAAATAAGTCAGTTCTCCCATGAGACTCATTTCGAATTCACCCTACATCTGGTCAGCAAAATGTTTAACCATTTGTTCTGACATTCCCCCAAACACTATGTCATCAACATATATTTGAGCTACCATTAACTTCCCTCCTTCATTTTTGACAAAGAGGGTTTTATCCAAGCCTCCTTTTCTGTATCCTTTGTCTGAGAGAAATTTTGTTAACCTGTCATACCATGCTCTAGGAGCTTGTTTCAGGCCATATAGAGATTTCCTCAATTTGTAGACATGATCAGGGTGGTTTGGATCCACAAAACCTTTAGGCTGTTCCACATAAACTTCCTCATTCAAGTACCCATTTAGGAAGGCACTTTTTACATCCATCTGAAACAGCTTGAACTTTAGGAGACAAGCAATTCCCAATAGGAGTCTGATAGATTCCAGTCTGGATACAGGGGCAAAGGTCTCATCAAAATCAACCCCTTCAACTTGAGTGTATCCTTGGGCAACAAGTCTTGCCTTATTCCTAGTGACAACTCCTTCAACATCTGATTTGTTCTTGTATATCCATTTTGTGCCAATGATGTTTGTTCCCTCTGGTCTAGGAACTAACTCCCAAACTTCATGTTGCTTAAATTGGTTCAATTCATCTTGCATTGCACCAATCCAGTATTCATCAGTTAAAGCCTCCTTAACATTTCTTGGTTCAATTTTAGACACAAAGCAAGAGTTTGAGATGATTTCTCTAGATCTTGTAATGACTCCACTGTTAGGATCCCCTATGATGAGTTCTTTAGGATGATCTTTCTGAATTCTGATGGAAGGGATTTTGCTAGCTTCCTTGGATTCAGAGTCTGCTGTAGTGGTGTTAGGAGGGTCATTCTGTTGAGTTGGAGACTCAAAGAATGTCTCAACATTACAAGGGACATCTGTTTCTTCATGATAATCATAAACTATGACATTTATTGATTCCATCATGACTTTGGTCCTGGAATTGAATACCCTATAAGCTCTGCTGTTGGAGGAGTATCCTAGAAATATACCTTCATCACTTTTAGGGTCCAGCTTTCACGATCTGCCAGAATATAGCATTTTCTACCAAATACATGGAAGTATTTCACAGTTGGCTTTCTTCCTTTCCAGAGTTCATAAATGGTGGATGAGGTTCCCTTTCTCAAAGTGACTATGTTATGGACATAACAGGTTGTATTCATAGCTTCAACCCAAAAATGAATAGGAAGTCTTTTGGCATGTATCATAGCTCTGGTAGATTCCTGTATGGTTCTATTTTTCCTTTCTACAACTCCATTTTGTTGAGGAGTTATAGGAGAAGAGAATTCATGACTAATTCCTTCTGAGGAACAAAACTCATTAAACTTACTATTTTCAAATTCCTTGCCATGATCACTTCTGATTCTAACAATACACCCTTCTTTTTCTCTTTGAATTCTGTTGCACAGTTCTTTAAAAACTTCAAACACATCATATTTTTCCCTAATGAAGTTAATCCAGGTGAATCTGGAAAAGTCATCCACAACAACATAGGCATATCTCTTTCCACCAAGACTTTCCACCTGCATTGGTCCCATCAGATCCATATGTAGAAGTTCCAGAACCTTAGAGGTGGTCAGATGTCTTGACTTTGGATGTGACATCCTAGTCTGCTTACCAACCTGACATTCACCACAAACTCTCCCTTCATCAATTTGCAGTCTTGGAATCCCTCTGACTGCCTCCATGGAGATAATCCTTTTCATTCCTCTTAGATGAAGATGGCCAAGTTTTTGGTACCACAGTTTACCTCTTTTTCTTCTTTAGCAATAGAACACACAGTGGAGTAATTAGTGTTCTCAGGCTCCCACAAGTAACGTTGTCTTTAGATCTGACTCCTTTCATTACAACTTCTTGTTTTTCATTAGTTACAAGACATTCAGATTTTGAGAAGTTGACCTTGAATCCTAGATCACATAATTGACTGATACTAATGAGATTAGCAGTCAGGCCTTTTACCAATAGTACTTCATTCAGATTTGGAACTCCAGGGCAGTCCAAATTACCAACTCCTTTGATTTCTCCTCTAGCACCATCTCCAAAGGTCACATAACTAGTGGTGTGAGGTTTAACATCATTGAGAAGGTTCTTGATTCCAGTCATGTGCTTAGAACACCCATTGTCAAAGTACCAGTCTTCCTTTGCCGAGACTCTAAGGGAAGTGTGGGCTATCAGGGCAGTAGCCTTTTTCTTCCACTGTGGAGTATGTGGTACCTTGTTAGATTTAGGTTTGACACCTGGGTTTTGATCGGGGTAACCATACAATCTGAAGCAGAATGGCTTTATGTGACCAAACCTCCCACAATGATGACATCTCCATCTTTGGTACTTTTTCTTCATATTTCTCTGTTCCCGATGTTGAGTGTTATGTTGTGACTTCTGCTTTGACATTTGTTTATCAGGCCTGATCTTCTTGTCTGCACCAGAATTCTTTGCTGCCACAAATCCTAGACCAGACTTGTTTACCACATTTTGTCTAACCTGAAGGATTTCTTCCAATTTGTCAGTTCCATTTGTCAGCATCTTGACAGATTTGGTCATCTGGTTCAATTTTGAGTTCAGCATTTGAACTTCCCCTTCTAGATGACTTATAGTTTCAATGTCTGCCCTTTTTTCAGCCTCCAACTTTATGATGAGTTTTGTTTGTTTCTCATTTTGCATACAGACTTCATCACTTCTGATACATAATTTCCTGTAAGTATCAGCCAGTTCTTCAAATGTCATTTCCTCATCACTAGTGTCACTTTCAGAGGTACAAACACCAGTTAGTGCAGTAACTAGTTTGGCAAATTCTTCTTCAGAATTACTTTCTGAATCACAGTCAGACCAGGTAACAATCATTCCTTTCTTTTGTTTCTTAAGAAAGGTAGGACATTCAGCTCGAATATGCCCATATCCTTCACAACCATGGCATTGAATTCCTCTGCCTTGATTTCCCTTCTCTTCAGACTTTGGTCTTCTGCTGGAGTCATAAGATCTGTTAATGTCAGAGGGGATGTTCCTAACATTTGACCTTAACTTTGGATCCATTCTCTTGACGAGTTTGTTGAATTGTCTTCCAAGCATGGCTATAGCTTCTGAAATATTTTCTTCTTCATCCTCCTTGTTTTCATCTTCAGTGTTGGATACAAGTGCTATGCTCTTGTTTTTCTTGTCAACATTGTCATTGATCCCCATCTCAAAAGTCTGAAGTGACCCAATGAGTTCATCCACCTTTAATTTGCTGATATCCTGGGCTTTCTCTATAGCAGTCACCTTCATTGCGAATCTTTTAGGCAGGGATCTGAGAACCTTTCTCACCAGTTTTTCTTCAGACATCTTTTCTCCCAATGCTCCTGAGGTGTTGGCAATCTCCAAGATGTTCATGTGAAACTCATGAATGGTTTTATCTTCCTTCATCCTCAGGTTCTCAAACTTGGTAGTCAGCATCTGAAGCCTTGACATTTTTACTTTGGATGTGCCCTCATGGGTAGTTTTGAGAGTGTCCCACACTTCCTTGGCCAGTTCACATTGATGTACTAGTCTGAATATGTTTCTATCAATTCCATTGAACAAGGCATTTAAAGCTTTGGAATTACCCAGGGCTAACTCATCTTCTTCTTTGCTCCATTCTTCCTCAGGCTTTAGACTGATTGTCCCATCTTTCTCAGTTATGGTGGGATGGTTCCATCCTTTGTCAGCAGCTCTCCAAGCCTTTTTGTCCAGTGATTTTAAGAAGGCAATCATACGAGGTTTCCAGTAGTCATAATTTGATCCATCCAGAATGGGTGGTCTGTTTCCAAAAACTCCTTCTTTGTCCATAATGCCAGAAATTGATATCCCTAGATCTCACCCAGTAATACAGGCAGGGTGCCTGCTCTGATGCCAATTGAAATTCTGGCAGTAGATACTCAATGTCACAGTGAATGTTATGACACCGTATCTGACTTTCTATAAGACAGTAAATAAAAACAGTAAAGAACACAGTCAATTGTTTACCCAGTTCAGTGTGAAACAACACCTACTCTGGGGGCTACCAAGCCAGGGAGGAAATCCACTATAAGAGATATTAATTCAGGAATAAACCAACCAGTTTATCTCCTTCACTTAAGACCTACCCAATGCAACTTCAATCTAAGTTCAACTTAAACCTGAGTTCCTACTCACTCCCCCTCAATCACAGCAGTGATACTTAAACAATTGACTAATGAAATAATGAAGACACTCTTCAGAACATACACTTGATTATGCTTCACAGCTTTTTAATCAAGTAACACAAACACTCGTGCTTCACAGCTTTGAGTGATACATAAACCTAACTTGACTTTGCTTCAAAGCTTTAGTCAAGAGACACATACACTCTTGCTTCAAAGCTTTGAGTGATACAAAAACCCTTACAATCAAAACCTATTCCAAGTCACTTATCACAATGATACTTGCTTGGATTACAGCAGTTAAAACTATACAACTCCTAATTGATCTTCTGTCAAAGGGTTAATCTCCAATCAGCTTTCCTGTTGAATATATATATGCAGCTGTTTCTTCAGTTAGGGCTTCCATGAAAAGCTAGGGTTAATTAGGGTTAACCTCAAGACTTGGTCACAAGACTTTATCAACCAGATTAGGGTTGAGCTAGGTTAACCCAAAGTCCACGTGAGATTCTGTTCTGGAAAGAATGAGCCAACTTCCTGAAAAATCTCAGAATTAACCAAACTGCATAACTGTTAGATCAGTACAGGATGTCTTAACATTTGTTATGACATCAAAATTCCTGTTTACTGATTTTGGTAGAAGGCAATAAATGTGATCATTGCAAAATGCTCAGATACACACTCATAAACAGTAGCTACTGTATGCCATACTTTTTCTGCATAAAGTACCTAATAATCCAGAATGTTATGACATCAGTCATGACATTCACACACCTGGTTTTACCAAAAATACACGCCAATAACTAAACACTTACAGGAAGGACTGTTATTTTTGTTTGAACATACAAGCTAACTGCCCAATGTTGAAATCAGGTGTCCAACGCCTGATGGATACCCAAGAGATACTTTTCCAGAAAACCCCTGTTGATACCTTCAATCCTATTACTCCTGCTACTTTTGCTACTTCAACCAATGATATTGCAATCATAACCATTTCCGACAATCCTCCCAAGGCTTGCAAAAGGCCTGTCAGTATTACATCCAACTCTAAATGTGTACCATTAAAGATCACCATGCCGGGACCTGTCCCGTACCAATCAAGCAAAACGGTACCATGGAACTATGGAGGAGAAATCTTCTATCATGGTATCAAAAAAATTGAGGTAGTCCAAGAGAATTCTGAAGAAGAAAACCCTGATATAGGGAACATTGAGGGTACAAGCAAGATAACCCGCAGCGGCCGGATCTTTTCTCCAGAGATTGCTCCCCCTCGAGCAGTTTTCGGACCCTTGAAAGCTTCTGTACCTGTTGGACCATCTGTGCAAGGCCTGGTGATTGAAGAATTGGATACTCCTGAAGTAAGACCATCTGTTGATACTACCAATAAGGGTAAGGGGATACTAGAAGCGCCTGTCAGGATGAAGGCTCATGCTGTGGTTATCCCCAAAACCACTCAAAGAAATGGATGAAATCTTGAAAATAATCAGAAAAAGTGACTACGACGTTGTGGAACAGCTAGGGCAGACCCCTTCTAAAATTTCAATGTTGGCTCTTCTACTCTGCTCTAAGGCCCATGCTAAGGCCCTGATCAAATTCTTGAAGGCGACACATGTACCCCAAGAGACTTCTATTGACCAGTTTCAGGAGTGTGTGGCCAGTCTTACTGCTGATAATGGCCTTGGCTTTTCCGACGCTGACTTGACTCCCAAAGGAAGGAAACACAACGACGCGCTACATGTTTCAGTTGAATACAGGGGAACCACCCTCGCCCATGTCTTAGTTGATACTGGTTCTTCCTTGAACGTGCTGCCGAAGAAAGCCTTAGACCATTTGGACTGCTAAGGATTGACCCTCAAACCTAGTAACATCGTTGTTAGGGATTTTGATGGTTCCAAAAGAATGGTTCATGGAGAGGTTGACATTCTTATCAAGGTAGGCACAGAAGTTTTCAACTCCACCTTTTATGTGATGGACATCCATCCATCATATTCATGTTTGTTAGGGAGACCGTGGATCCATTATGCCGGGGAAGTTACCTCCTCTTTGCACCAAATGCTGAAATATCCTATTAAGGGTAAGATTATAACAGTGCACGGCGAGGAAGAGTACATGATAAGTCATCTCAATTCCTTCCGCTATGTGGAGTTGGATGGCGAGTTCATTGAAACGCCTTTCCAACATTTTGAGGAAGTTTCCCCTGAGGTAGCAGTTGCGAAGACAATGGTTGAGGTGCCTGTCCTTCCCAAGCATGTATCTAGGATGGCATCTCTCAAGGACGCAGAGGCTGTAATTAAAGAAGGGAAGAGCACATTATGGGGACAATTGCCTGACTTTCCCCATAAGACGGACAAGTTTGGGTTAGGGTTCACTGCTGCAGGACAAAAGGCTATGCGTCGCTCCAAGGTTGGAGGACCACCCGTCAAGATCTCTCACCATGGAATCAATGCGGTAGAAGATGAAGATGAAGAGGGCCACTTTGAAGATTGGATCTTTCCGACCGTCGAAGGGGGTTTAAGCAACTGGGAAGCAAAGGATTTTATTCCCATCACCTTTATCAACCAGTAATTTTATCTTTGAACAATTTCCCATTTATGGTCTGTAATAACTAAAACAATTTGCACACTATTTTCACCTTATGCCTTGCCCGGGGCATGTAGGTCCATTTGTAAGGGCTTGATTTTCTTCATAATCATATGCCATGTTTTAATGAATCATTGGACGTTTTTCATCTATAAACTGTTGTGTTCATTTTCTTTTTGTTTGCATTTTTGTTTGTTTAAGGATGACTATCCCTTACACACACCCACACTCACAAATGCAGGTACCCATCCACTCTGGATTCCATGGGTGACTATTCTGTTTTAGCCTTCGATAACTCTGAGGATTTGGTCAATCATGCTGAGTACGAAGTTGACGACGACTGTGAAGTGCCGGGAGAGTTAGCCAGACTTCTACAACAAGAAGAGAGGGCTATTCTGCCTCATGAAGAGTTGTTAGAAACCATCAACTTAGGGACAGAGGAAGACAGGAAAGAAGTAAAAGTGGGTGCCAACCTGGAACCAAGTGTCAAGGAGCACTTAGTGCAGTTGTTGAACGAACATGTTGAAATCTTCGCTTGGTCTTACAAAGACATGCTAGGGTTGGACACAGATATCGTGGTACACCGTCTCCCTACAAGAGAAGACTGTCCACCGATCAAGAAAAAGGTCTGCCGAATGAGGCCCAACATGTCTGAAGAGATCAAAGATGAGGTAATGAAGCAATTCAACACTGGCTTTCTGGATGTTACTTCCTATCCACAATGGGTTGCTAACATCGTGCCCGTGCCTAAGAAGGACGACAAAGTCATAATGTGTGTGGACTATCGGGATTTGAACAGGGCTAGCCCTAAAGATGATTTTCCACTGCCACATATTGACATCTTGGTTGACAACACAGCTCAACACAAGGTATTTTCCTTCATGGATGGATTCTCGGGATACAACCAGATCAAAATGGCCCCCGAGGACATGGAGAAAACTACTTTTGTCACACAATGGGGTACCTTCTACTACAAAGTGATGCCATTCAGACTGAAGAATGCTGGGGTAACTTATCAACGCGCCATGGTAGCTTTGTTTCATGACATGATACATCATGAGATCGAAGTTTACGTAGACGACATGATAGCTCGATCACAAACAGAAGAAGAACACCTTGGTCATTTGCAAAAACTGTTTGCCAGGTTGAAGGAGTATAAGCTCAGACTGAACCCAAGCAAGTGCACTTTTGGAGTTAGGTCTGGTAAACTTTTGGGATTTATTGTCAGCAACAAAGGCATTGAGGTTGATCCAGCTAAAGTAAAGGCTATACAAGAAATGCTTTCCCCCCGCACTGAAAAGGAGGTTAGGGGATTCTTGGGACGCTTAAACTATATCGCGAGGTTCATCTCTCACCTGACATCTACCAGTGAGCCAATCTTCAAGCTGTTGAAGAAAGATCAGGTGGTTGAATGGAACAATGATTGTCAAGTTGCTTTTGAAAAGATCAAGGAGTATTTACTAGAACCTCCTATTTTGATGCCACCCGTCGAAGGAAGGCCGTTAATCATGTATCTGACTGTTTTGGATAACTTAATGGGGTGCGTGCTGGGCCAACATGACCAGTCTGGCCGAAAAGAGCATGCCATTTATTACCTTAGCAAAAAGTTTACCGACTGTGAGACCCGCTACTCACTGCTCGAGAAAACTTGCTGCGCTTTGGTATGGGCTGCTCGCCGGCTAAGGCAATATATGTTGACTCATACCACTCTGTTGATTTCCAAAATGGACCCTATCAAGTATATCTTCGAGAAGCCTGCTTTATCTGGAAGAATCGCTAGATGGCAAATGATCCTGACTGAGTATGATATCCAATATACTACCCAAAAAGCTATAAAAGGGAGTGTACTAGCTGACCATCTAGCTCATCAAGCCGTCGAAGATTACCAATCTATGAGATTCGACTTCCCCGACGAGGACATCATGACATTGGATAACATTAAAGGTAACGGACCGTATGACGAACCTGAACAAGGATCCCGATGGACCCTGTACTTTGATGGTGCTTCAAATGCACTTGGAAACGGTATCGATGCGGTACTCATTTCTCCGGAAGGTTACCATACACCCTTCACTGCCCGACTTTGCTTCAACTGTACCAATAACATGGCTGAATATGAAGCTTGCATCTTTGGTCTCAAGGCTGCTATAGACTTGGGAATCAAATCTTTGGTCGTATTTGGGGACTCGGCTTTGGTTATCAGTCAAGTCAAAGGATAGTGGGACACCAAGCATCCTAATCTTATCCCATACAAAGAACATGTCCTGACGTTGTTGCCTCATTTCGAGCAGATTACCTTGGAACACTTTCCGCGAGAAGAAAATCAGCTAGCAGATGCTCTGGCTACAATGTCCTCCATGTTTAAACTCAACTGGGATAACGAGGCTCCCCAAATTACCATCGAGCGAATGGATGAACCTGCACACTGTCATGAGATTAATACCGAAGAAGTAGTGGAACAACCATGGTTTCATGAAATCAAAAGGTATCTCCAGACTAGAGAATACCCTGAAGGAGCTTCCGTCAATGACAAAAAGTTCTTAAGGAGATTTGCTGCCAAGTTCTTCCTAAGCAATGGCATCCTTTATAAGCGCAACCATGATTGTGTTCTACTTCGTTGTGTGGACAAAGCTGAAGCAGAGTTGATCATGACTGAGATACACAGTGGCACATTTGGTACCCACTTGAGCGTACATACGATGGCTAAGAAGATTCTAAGGGCAGGCTCCTACTGGTCTACCATGGAAGCTGATTGTCATCAACATTCCCGTACCTGCCACAAATGTCAAGTCTACACCGACAAGGTACATATTCCTCCTGTTCCTCTCAACGTTCTGACAGCTCCTTGGCCATTCGCAATGTGGGGCATTGACATGATTGGAGAGATCAAGCCCACGGCATCCAATGGACATCGCTTCATCTTGGTCGCTATTGACTACTTCACCAAGTGGGTCGAGGCAGCTTCCTACGCCTCAGTTACAAAGAATGTGGTTGCCCGCTTCATCAAGCAGAACCTCATATGCCGGTATGGTGTCCCCGACAGGATCATCATAGACAACGATACAAATTTGAACAACACTATGATCACCGCTCTATGCGAACAGTTCAAAATTTATCATCACAATTCATCTCCCTATCGGCCGAAGATGAACGGTGTTGTTGAAGCCGCGAATAAAAATATTAAGAAGTTCATTCAAAAGATTACAGTCACCTACAAGGACTGGCATGAGATGTTACCGTTTGCTCTGCATGGATATCGTACCACGGCACGTACTTCAACAGGGGAAACCCCATTTTCTTTGGTATTGTAGCGGTGAAAATCAGAGATCAAGCTATTAATTAACTTGACTCACAAAAGCAAGAGTCGCCACCGCGCTTTATTATTTCCAAGGAAAAAGGGAAAAGAGCGAAATAAAACCCTAAAGTATGCAATGTAAATTAATATTTAAAAGTAATGAAAATACAATGCGTTTTTAAAAGAGATCGAGAGTTTGGGGGTTGATTATACAATGGGAAGGTATTAGCACCCAATGCATCTGCGGTACTCCACAGGAACCTTTCGAAATATCTGTTTTTTGGTTTAAAATTGTTTATTTTGATTAAAATGATTCGTTTGGCTAAAAGATGGGTATGGACGAGATTTTTGAAGATACGATGACCTAGTGTCGAAGTTTTGACTTAAAAGGTGTGAGTTTGAAAATGGAGTCTTTTGGGAAAATTATCTTAAGTTTAGCAAAATAGTAAACAAGCAAAAAAATGAATGAAGGGGTTCGCGCAATCGTATGAGATATGTTCGGTGACATGAAGTCAACAAATTTATTTCTTTCCCTTGGAGTTAACCACAGACAGATAAATAAGCTAAGAGTATACCAAACCTTAGGTGAAAATAAATCACTAGCCGACAACATCAAAAAACCAGATGTAAGATAATACTCCAAGCAGCGAATAAAGCGCAATGAACCACAAGCGAGAAGTGTAACGCGTGAAAATAAATCACGGAAAAAAGAAATCGTGGATGACGCTCACAGTATAAGACTCCCTACATCACATGAAAAACTCCAACAAACAGATAAACAGGATAACAGAGAAATAATATGAACATCTCATGTGAAATAAAGAATCAAGCTATGGGACCGGAATGCATCGAATCGAAGTCCATAAAAAACTGGTCAGTGAAGTTTATATATTCATTATATATTCGAAAATTAAATCGAGCTCAAAATTTGAAATCACAATGAAATGATATAAAATAGACAACACAATTTAAATTTATTTACAAGATAAAATTCCAACTAAATCTAAAATTCAAAAGTTTCTATTAAATAAAACAATAAGAAAATTAAATCACAAATTGAATTTATTTACAAATAAATTCTACTTAGATTTTTAATATTTATCAAATACTAAATTAAAATAAAAACAAAAAGAACAAAACATGAATGCAAAATTTAAATGGGGTATATAAGAAATAACAATTGGGCTTAGAGACCAAAGTAAATGTCAAGCCCAATTTACTTGAAATAACACTTAATAAAATCTTCTAAATAAAAAACTAAAAGTAAAATAGAATAGTAAAATAGAATATTAAATAATAGTCACCATAGAATGGAATGTTATGGTTTCTGCAGAAGTTTGAAAGTGTCCAAGTAGCATTTCTCAGCATAGAAAGCTTGGCACGTTCATTCAATTGAGCCAAAAGAGGAACCAAAGCACCCTGGCCAAGAACAAGATCACGGCATCTAGGAGAATCCCCAGCAACATTTCCTAAAGCCCACACTGCCTGTTCACGGACATCATCACTAGAAGAAGCAAGAAGCTTCACAAAAATTGGAACAGCGCTGGGGTCAATTACCACTTTGGTGTTTTCAGACGTTCTAGAAGCTATATTGGTCAAAGCCCAGGCTGCCTCAAACTGCAACTGTGGAAAATCTTCCCTCATCAGAAACTCAACAGAACGAGAAACAACACCAGTCTGTATAAATTCTTTGGGCCTTGAAATCCTTCATGACTTCCAAAAACTCATCATACTTCTCCTTATCATCTTGAAACATTTCTCTTACTGCCTTTAGATACGATAAAGCATCATTTGTAGTTAACTTCTGACCACCACTCATCACTTGGGGTTGCCCCGAGGGTTCTCCTCTAGAAGACAGCATGGGGCGTTTGAGTTGTGAACTCATGTAAACATCATCTTTGGACCTCTTCATCTCTCGAATGAAATTCACAAGGACATCAACCACCAGCAACAATTCCAACGGCAGATTGCAACACATATCAACCAAAAAAATCAAAATCAACAATCTCAGAATCTGAGACGCAATGAAGTTTAGCAGCGAAGTGTGTTACTGAGAAACTCAGAAAACGGAAGCTGTTGTTTTGCACGGTGAGGAGGAAGAAGAAGCGAAAAAAAGAATGCAAATTTGTGCGAAGGGTGAAGAGATACGGTGAGGTTGGGCTGTGACCGGAGCTGGGAGCGGTTTTAGTTGAGAACAGTGAGCGGAAGAGTTTGTGTTGAATTTGGTTTCGGAGGTGAATGGAGAGTTGTTAGATAACAGGTTGGTAGTGAAATTGAAGGAGGTGTATGGAAGGTTGATAGAGGGGCAGAACATGGAGTTTCTAGAAAGGGATGTTTGTGAGTTCAATGGGTTTTGAACGAAAACAACACGAAGGGAGCAGCGACTGACGGTGGGTTATGTTGTTGTTTTTGTGAATGGTAGTGGGGAGAGGGAGTAATTTGCTAGATAGTGAGAGGAAAGTGAGTTGGAAGGGCAAACAATGGAAATGGAGGTGAATAATGTTTTGACTGAGATTTGCACGGAAGGAATTACTGTAAAAGTAGTTGACTATCATTTGGTGTTGAGAAGTGGAAGCGGGAGTTTTTGATTGTGAGATGGGAAGATTGTGTGGATTGAAAATAGGAGGGAGAGTATTGAGGGATGGAATATCACTGTTTGTGTTGTTTTTGTTTTTGTTCCCCCCCCCCCCCCCCTTTTTCACAAAGGTAAGAAATGAGCTACTAAATAGAAGAAGAAAAAAGAAGAGGAAATTATTTCAGTTTGCAATCTGATCTGTTCACCAATTTTCATTAATCCTGCACAACTTCTATCAACCAATCAAAATAAAGCTTAGTTTAAAAACAATTTTAATGACCAAAAATCTCTTTAATGATAAAAATAACGTAAAAATTGAAAGAGCAAAAAGTAATGCAATTTAAAATAATTTTTTTGAATTTTCCTGACTAAAAAATAGAGACCCGAAAATGACTAAAAACGATGAAAAATGGACAAAAATCTAACCGAAAAAATTAAGTGAACACATAAAAATAAACTACCTGTCTCAAAGATTAATAAAAAAAATATTCAAATGACCAAAATCGAAATAAAATGAGAATAAAAATATCAGGCTGAACAAACATTTACGGTTAAAAACGAGACTTCAAATTGTACCGAAAAATGAAGCGAGTATACCGTCATTATCTACGCGAAACTCAGATTCATAAAATGATCAGTAAAAGATGAAAACTTGAAATATTTTTTCTCGCTAATTTTCGCACAATACCGAATCACTTTTAACATTTTGTATGTAAAACCGAAATATTAATATTATTGACATATAAACAACTTGGAGCAATGCAACAAATGAGTAAATAGATAAAAATGCATGAAGCAAAATGCCGGGTATTTTACAACTGAAAGACGATACAAACTTTGATTTAAACTGACTTTTTCTGGTCAACTTAAATACGACTAATGATGCAAAATATGATGAATGAAGATATTTACTAATGATTGTGACCAAATGATAAAATATGATATGAAAGTGAGACTAAAACATATTAGGGGCGAAATTTAGGATGCAATAGTTGTGCCTTGATGAATCAGTCTTCGAGAATCCACAATCAACCGTACTTCGGGCTTGGGAGACTCAAAACCTTAATTGAGGCGCGACACCTGATGCTCTTGATTCAGACCTGTCTCTGCACATGAAGCAAAACAAAACATGAACATACACCTTTGTATGCGATTAGAAATTAGTGATACATATGCTAAAAATGTTCAAAACACTTGACAATCTTCGCATAGTCAAAGCTCGAAGGTGAGACATTAAAACCGACCGTATTTCGTGACCTTGACTTATCAAAAATAAAAATGGGATCTTAGGTCAAAAATTGGGGTACAACAGCTGCCCCTATTTAAGTTTCTTCTATCTGGAGATATAAAGATTGGGATCTTCATTTCGACGAGATTGAAGGGACTTAAATATAGAATACACAATTTTTGGCCTTAAGATACCGCGATTATGTTCATGATATGATATGAATGTAATGCTCTGAATTTTATGGGGAATGACGCCATACGAGATAGACTATGCTGGAGAAACCAAGCACATTATACAGTAATCCCACAGAGGAAGAGGTTGTAACTCCACTGGGGAAACAAAGTCATAGACTTCAAATGAGAGACTCTTGAATGATTTACATCAGTGTTGAGACTGGAAAAGAAATGATTTACATCAGTACGAAGACTGGAAAAAAGAAATGATTGACATCAGTATTGTGACTGGAAAAGAAAATGATGGACATCAGTACTGTGACTGGAAAAGAAAATGATGGACATCAGTACTGAGACTGGAAAGTGATTAACATCAGCACTGAGACTGGAAAGTGATTAACATCAGCACTGTGGCTAGAAAACAAAATGATGGACATCAACACTGTGGCTGGAAAACAAAAATGATTGACATCAGCACTGTGACTGGAGATAAAATGATTGACATCAGTACTGTGGCTGGAGATAAACATCTCTGATTTCTGAATTTTACCAAGAACGGTAACACATTTCTTCTTTAACCAAGATATCGCTTGAAAAGGATAAAATAACAAACTCCCCATGGGACTTTTCCGAAAGGGATGCCATTTGCTGAGTAGACATTATTGTTGGGGATACACAAGCTGCTCAAATAAAGAGGCTGCCACTTGCTTCCTTTCAAAGGTGTCAATAACATACAAGCTGCTCATGAAGAGACCGCCACTTGCTGTCTTCAGAGAATATTAAAGCACAAAAGCTACTCATGAAGAGTCCGCCACTTGTTGCCAATAACCCACAAGCTGCTCATGAAGAGCTGCCACTTGCCATCTTCAAAGAATATTAAAGCACACAAGCTACTCATGAAGAGTCTGCCACTTGTTGCCAATAACCCACAAGCTGCTCATGAAGAGCTGCCACTTGCCATCTTCAAAGAATATTAAAGCACACAAGCTACTCATGAAGAGTCCGCCACTTGTTGCTTATAACCCACAAGCTGCTCATGAAGAGCTGCCACTTGCCATTTTCAAAGAATATTAAAGCACACAAGCTACTCATGAAGAGTCCGCCACTTGTTGCTTATAACCCACAAGCTGCTCATGAAGAGCTGCCACTTGCCATTTTCCATACAGGCTGCTCATGAAGAGCTGCCACTTTCCGTTTTCCAAAGAAAGATAACGTACAAGCTACCCATGAAAGGAATGCCACTTGCCGTTTTTTCGAGGTGTCAATAATATACAAGTTGCCTCGGGAAGAGACTGCCGCTTGCTGTTTGTCAAGAGTATCCATAACACACAAGTTGCCTCATGAAGAGACTGTCGCTGGCCGTTTCCCAAAAAGATACCCATAAAATATCGTGGAGATATTGCTGGAGGTGAGAACCAATAACTTCATCGAGGATGGACAAACTGCTCATAAAGAGACCGCCATTTGTTGTAGAGAAATCAGAAATAATCAAACTGCTCAAATAAAGAGTCAGTCGCTTGTTGTCATGTCGATATTCCATAAGAAGGTTGTGATAACACTGCTGGGGAATAAAGTTCATCTTCAATGGGGAACCATGAATAAATCCTTCTTGAGGAGACCAAGTATTTACGTTGCAAAATAAATGCACTCTCCATCTAGGTTTCACAGCCTAGAGAGATCCACAGGGTATCATTCACAAGAGACAAAGCTCAATCCAGGAATAAACTGGAGAGAAAATAGTCAAACCAGACTCCACCCAATGAGGAAACAACTCAAATGGGGATTTATCCTATCCAGAGATGGAAAAGGAAAGCTAAAGCAAGATTCTTCCACGAGAGTTAACTCAGTGGGGAATTAGAAAAGAGGCGCACTTTCTGCTTAAGTTGACACCCTATTTGGAAAGATCAAATACGCTATTTGAATAGACATAACCAAGGTATACGTACTCAAAGACATCAACAAATACAACTGTGCATGCATGATTCAAGTGTGAACGAATGAATGAATGTATATGTTGACAAAACAGACAGGGGAGATAGACAGAAGATGATAAGACGTCCCAGTACAACCCGACGCTCAACTAATCTCAACAAAAGGGGAACATTATTGGAGATAAAAACAAAAGTCATCATTGGAGAAAAGTCCTTTTACAAGGCTTAAATCTCTTTGGAGAGGAAGATATTTTTCGGTAGAAAACCCAAAGTCTAATCTTCTAATGCAAACAATCCATTGAAAGGATAACAACACAAACAAAGTTTCAGCTAGAAAGAAGTCTTGCTTAGCTGGAGATACTGGGAACACCACCCTCTGATAATGTATGTAATACATATCACATATCTTGACAAATCTAGATTGCCCCTGGGACCAATTTTGGATGCCCCAAGTTTACTGCTGATGAGCTGCATGTTGCACGACAATTCCTACAAATAGCTTCACTTCTAAAATGCCCCAAGCTATATGGTTGGTGAGGATAAATAATCTCAAGAGGATTTTACAAAAGACCTGGCATTCACCATGCTCTGGTGTCTTCAAACTCTTAGAGAGATTCAATAAATCTCGACGTGATTGCCCCGAATTGACTGTAGTTGGCACAACAAAGTCTTCAACTTTTGCCCCAATAAAGGGTAAACAAGTTGGGAAAGCATTAAATGGGAGAAGCAACATGTTCGTGCTTACGGTCTTCAGGTGACATGCCCATGGATATGATTTTTCTTGACGTGATCCGTCAATTACTCAACATAGTTTCAGGCCTTAAAAGAATAAACTCATCACTGGTGCTTATATGTGAGTTTCCTTGATATCAAACAAATGTTTTGCAGTTAGAAAATTTTATTATGAGAATGAAAATTCTAATGCAACAGTTATGTAAGTCTTGAAGATTTTGAAAAGATATCGCACAAATTTTGCGAGTTAGAGCATCATTTATTTTTGTATAGGAAAAACATATGATACCAACATAACTATTTAGAACATTCATGGGAGTCAGGAACACTATCTCATTGAAGTATGCTTTCAAAATAACATTGCTTCAATTAGGACTTTTGAAGGTTGTAATGTGGTCTGGTTCATGGTTTTAGAAAAAAGGATTTAAGGCTCAAAATATTTGGTGCCCACCCCCTTCATGATGTTCTCCAATCCTATGTTCAGTTAATTCAACATGAGCGTTCATCTCTCAAAAGGATTTTGTGACGGTTAAGGAAACGACGAGGTTTTCGGAGTAGAAACCACCCTCATGTCTTCGTGTTTGTAGTCACCAATTTGTTCTTTGCTGAGGACTTTTCTTTGTAGTCCTTTCTTTGCAATTTTTATTTTCCCTAATTTTTGCCTGAACTAATTCTTTTGAATTGATAATCCAGCGGGATGCCTTAATTTTGCCTAAGTCACACGTTTTCATGTTTTTTGACTTAGCAGGCTTTTTCTTTTTCTCGATTTTTGACTTTTTGAACAAAATGTGTGACATTAGCTTGTCTTTACTGGTTGAGAGGATTGTGACTGCCCCGTTTCTTGATGAATGAGGGATAACATTGTGGTTCCACATCCTCTAGATTCATTATACATGAAGGATAGCCCTCATAGTTTATCTTCAAAAAAAAACATCTTCCTTATGAATTTTGAACACTCAGTCAGATTAACTAAAAACTACCCTGCCCCAGGTTAAAATTCAAGGTTTTTTCGTATAGAAAAGAAACTTCTGCTTCAAAGGCTCAAAAGGGGTTAGCAAGGGATTATCTTCCTTATATCTCCAGTGTTTAGGGATTTGAAATAATTCCTGTAGGTCATCAGCAAGATTTTATCCAAAAGCATGCAACCAGAGATTTTGCGTTCTTTAGATCATCACCCTCCCTTCAATCTCTGCCTAGGCAAGAGAATGAGCAACAATTTGGTATCATAGTGCAAAAGCAATTTAAAATTTGAAAACAAATATGAGTGAAACGAATGAATTTCTTCAAGACAAACATATTCATTGTATTAAGATAATCATTCAGATGCAAACAAGTTCTTACATGCAAACAATGTTTTGATAAACAAGAAAAATTACAAAAAGCATAAATAAGTTAATAATCTAGGAAGGCTTTCCATCTGGACTTGAATTATCGAAAACATCCTTCAAAAATCAAAGTGACCATCAATCGTGTTTACTCTTCGGCACGTGCTTGATTTGAACTTCAAAACCAACGTCCTTGAATGACAAGATACCACTTCTGACCAACTTCTGAACCTCAATCTTCAAAGCAAAGCAACCCTCCAAGTCATGCACAGGAGCACCTTGATGAAAGGTACAAGCCAAATCAGCTTTGTAGTACCAATGTATCTTCTCAGGAACCTTCGGTGGAGGTCGGGTCTGAACCAAATTCCTCTGCATCAAGATAGGGAACAACTTTGTATAAGTAATTGGAATTGGACCAAACTGGGTTTTCCTCTGATTAGGAATTTGTTGATTCTATTAATGAATAGGAGAAACATGATGATTCTGACGATGATTATTTCTTCCTCTGGTTCTCTTCTTGGAAAAGTTGTTATCAAACTTCTTCACACCATTAGCTGAGCTACCATCTTCATATGAACATCCCTTCCCAACATCTTCTTCTAGACGCACTCCCACATTCACCTTGTCAGGAAAGTCATTAGGTGCATTAACCATCACCTTCTCATGAGAGAATGATTTTAGAGTTTCAGTGAATACTTTTATCATAGCTTCCTCCCTTCTAGAAGGATTGACTTGGGCGGTAACCAGAATTTCAACCAAACCAGTTAAGTGCTCCATACTAGCTTTCAAATTAGTCACCTCTCTGCGGAGTTCAGAAATCTCTTGCTTGATATTCTCCATTGTTCTCTTAGCAAGAGTGTTGTACTGGTGAGACCAAAGGAAAAATTAAGACTTGGAAAAAGACCTTTGAAAGTGAAACAACAAAAAAAATGTAGAATGATGCATGATATGCAAAAGAGAGTTTTTATTTGATTTTCAAGGAACTCGAGATATTAAGTTGTAAACATCAAAGTATGAAGATAGAAGATGAATTTTAAATTGGCTCCAAACATTGATCAAGTTATCATCAAGATCAATCATCCATTTTGGTGGATTAGGGTTTTCGCCCTATCAACACCCAAGATCCATTGAGCTTGACGAAACTTGTGATGTTTACAAAGAAAGACCTCCAAATTCCTTCAAAGTCAAGTGAAAAGGGTTGCATGAATGCATGGCTATGCAACAACCACAAGCAAGGTCACAAATAAAGTTGAAAGGTTCAACGTCACGAGCATGGAGTCAAGGTAAGGAACACCCCCAAGGTATGTACTAACAGTTTAATCACACCTGTAGAACAAGGTTCTAAGAGTTCCCGGAGTCTACATTCCTCCTTCGGATATTACCAACGTCTTGATTACTCAATAATCAGCAATATTCTCAAGAGAAACTCATCCAAGTGTAGCATCGCGTAACAATTACTTCCGGATTACTCTGTTATAATCTCCGCACTACACCTAAAAGGCCAAGATGGGTCAGGGTTCTATGGTTCCCAGCTTCTCTGGCTCCCAGGTCGAAAATAATAATGTCTTCCCGATTACTCGGTAAACAAATATTATGTTCAAAAGGGCCTTCCACTGAATGGGGGATCTCATGCCTCCTTCTTCGGGATTACTCCCTCAAAGTTAACATGACTATACCGCCCGTCCTATTCCTAAGTGTAACTTAGTCCGAGTATAGGACTTGTCCTTTGCAAATATTATCAACACCCAAATAATCATAATATATACATATAATCAAACAATCAAATAATGATAAAACAGATAAAACAAATTAGGCTTAACCCACTTAGGGATGGACCAGCAAGAGGTCAATCTGTCCCCAACAGAGTCGCCAATTCTGTAGCGGTGAAAATCGGAGATCAAGCTATTAATTAACTTGACTCACAAAAGCAAGAGTCGCCACCCGCGCTTTATTATTTCCAAGGAAAAAGGGAAAAGAGCGAAATAAAACCCTAAAGTATGCAATGTAAATTAATATTTAAAAGTAATGAAAATACAATGCGTTTTTAAAAGAGATCGAGAGTTTGGGGGTTGGTTATACAATGGGAAGGTATTAGCACCCAATGCATCTGCGGTACTCCGCAGGAACCTTTCGAAATATCTGTTTTTTGGTTTAAAATTGTTTATTTTGATTAAAATGATTCGTTTGGCTAAAAGATGGGTATGGACGAGATTTTTGAAGATACGATGACCTAGTGTCGAAGTTTTGACTTAAAAGGTGTGAGTTTGAAAATGGAGTCTTTTGGGAAAATTATCTTAAGTTTAGCAAAATAGTAAACAAGCAAAAAAATGAATGAAGGGGTTCGCGCAATCGTATGAGATATGTTCGATGACATGAAGTCAACAAATTTATTTCTTTCCCTTGGAGTTAACCACAGACAGATAAATAAGCTAAGAGTATACCAAACCTTAGGTGAAAATAAATCACTAGCCGACAGCATCAAAAAACCAGATGTAAGATAATACTCCAAGCAGCGAATAAAGCGCAATGAACCACAAGCGAGAAGTGTAACGCGTGAAAATAAATCACGGAAAAAAGAAATCGTGGATGACGCTCACGGTATAAGACTCCCTACATCACATGAAAAACTCCAACAAACAGATAAACAGGATAACAGAGAAATAATATGAACATCTCATGTGAAATAAAGAATCAAGCTATGGGACCGGAATGCGTCGAATCGAAGTCCATAAAAAACTGGTCAGTGAAGTTTATACATTCATTATATATTCGAAAATTAAATCGAGCTCAAAATTTGAAATCACAATGAAATGATAAAAAATAGACAACACAATTTAAATTTATTTACAAGATAAAATTCCAACTAAATCTAAAATTCAAAAGTTTCTATTAAATAAAACAATAAGAAAATTAAATCACAAATTGAATTTATTTACAAATAAATTCTACTTAGATTTTTAATATTTATCAAATACTAAATTAAAATAAAAACAAAAAGAACAAAACATGAATGCAAAATTTAAATGGGGTATATAAGAAATAACAATTGGGCTTAGAGACCAAAGTAAATGTCAAGCCCAATTTACTTGAAATAACACTTAATAAAATCTTATAAATAAAAAACTAAAAGTAAAATAGAATAGTAAAATAGAATATTAAATAATAGTCACCATAGAATGGAATGTTATGGTTTCTGCAGAAGTTTGAAAGTGTCCAAGTAGCATTTCTCAGCATAGAAAGCTTGGCACGTTCATTCAATTGAGCCAAAAGAGGAACCAAAGCACCCTGGCCAAGAACAAGATCACGACATCTAGGAGAATCCCCAGCAACATTTCCTAAAGCCCACACTGCCTGTTCACGGACATCATCACTAGAAGAAGCAAGAAGCTTCACAAAAATTGGAACAACGCCGGGGTCAATTACCACTTTGGTGTTTTCAGACGTTCCAGAAGCTATATTGGTCAAAGCCCAGGCTGCCTCAAACTGCAACTGTGGAAAATCTTCCCTCATCAGAAACTCAACAAAACGAGAAACAACACCAGTCTGTATAAATTCTTTGGGCCTTGAAATCCTTCATGACTTCCAAAAACTCATCATACTTCTCCTTATCATCTTGAAACATTTCTCTTACTGCCTTTAGATACGATAAAGCATCATTTGTAGTTAACTTCTGACCACCACTCATCACTTGGGGTTGCCCCGAGGGTTCTCCTCTAGAAGACAACATGGGGCGTTTGAGTTGTGAACTCATGTAAACATCATCTTTGGACCTCTTCATCTCTCGAATGAAATTCACAAGGACATCAACCACCAGCAACAATTCAAACGGCAGATTGCAACACAAATCAACCAAAAAATCAAAATCAACAATCTCAGAATCTGAGACGCAATGAAGTTTAGCAGCGAAGTGTGTTACTGAGAAACTCAGAAAACGGAAGTTGTTGTTTTGCACGGTGAGGAGGAAGAAGAAGCGAAAAAAAGAATGCAAATTTGTGAGAAGGGTGAAGAGATGCGGTGAGGTTGGGCTGTGACCGGAGCTGGGAGCGGTTTTAGTTGAGAACAGTGAGCGGAAGAGTTTGTGTTGAATTTGGTTTCGGAGGTGAATGGAGAGTTGTTAGATAACATGTTGGTAGTGAAATTGAAGGAGGTGTATGGAAGGTTGAGAGAGGGGCAGAACATGGAGTTTCTAGAAGGGGATGTTTGTGAGTTCAATGGGTTTTGAACGAAAACAACACGAAGGGAGCAGCGACTGACGGTGGGTTATGTTGTTGTTTTTGTGAATGGTAGTGGGGAGAGGGAGTAATTTGCTAGATAGTGAGAGGAAAGTGAGTTGGAAGGGCACACAATGGAAATGGAGGTGAATAATGTTTTGACTGCGCGGAAGGAATTACTGTAAAAGTAGTTGACTATCATTTGGTGTTGAGAAGTGGAAGCGGGAGTTTTTGATTGTGAGATGGGAAGATTGTGTGGATTGAAAATAGGAGGGAGAGTATTGAGGGATGGAATATCACTGTTTGTGTTGTTTTTGTTTTTGTTCCCCCCCCCCCCCCCCCCCCCCCCCCCCCCTTTTTCACAAAGGTAAGAAATGAGCTACTAAATAGAAGAAGAAAAAAGAAGAGGAAATTATTTCAGTTTGCAATCTGATCTGTTCACCAATTTTCATTAATCCTGCACAACTTCTATCAACCAATCAAAATAAAGCTTAGTTCAAAAACAATTTTAATGACCAAAAATCTCTTTAATGATAAAAATAACGTAAAAACTGAAAGAGCAAAAAGTAATGCAATTTAAAATAATTTTTTTGAATTTTCTTGACTAAAAAATTGAGACCCGAAAATGACTAAAAACGATGAAAAATGGACAAAAATCTAACCGAAAAAATGAAGTGAACACATTAAAATAAACTACCTGTCTCAAAGATTAATAAAAAAAAAATTCAAATGACCAAAATCGAAATAAAATGAGAATAAAAATATCAGGCTGAACAAACATTTACGGTTAAAAACGAGACTTCAAATTGTACCGAAAAAATGAAGCGAGTATACCGTCATTATCTACGCGAAACTCAGATTCATAAAATGATTAGTAAAAGATGAAAACTTGAAATATTTTTTCTCGCTAATTTTCGCACAATACCGAATCACTTTTAACATTTTGTATGTAAAACCGAAATATTAATATTATTGACATATAAACAACTTAGAGCAATGCAACAAATGAGTAAATAGATAAAAATGCATGAAGCAAAATGCCGGGTATTTTACAACTGAAAGACGATACAAACTTTGATTTAAACTGACTTTTTCTGGTCAACTTAAATACGACTAATGATGCAAAATATGATGAATGAAGATATTTACTAATGATTGTGACCAAATGACAAAATATGATATGAAAGTGAGACTAAAACATATTAGGGGCGCAATTTAGGATGCAACAGTTGTGCCTTGATGAATCAGTCTTCGAGAATCCACAATCAACCGTACTTCGGGCTTGGGAGACTCAAAACCTTAATTGAGGCGCGACACCTGATGCTCTTGATTCAGACCTGTCTCTGCACATGAAGCAAAAGAAAACATGAACATACACCTTTGTATGCAATTAGAAATTAGTGATACATATGCTAAAAATGTTCAAAACACTTGACAATCTTCGCATAGTCAAAGCTCGAAGGTGAGACGTTAAAACCGACCGTATTTCGTGACCTTGACTTATCAAAAATAAAAATGGGATCTTAGGTCAAAAATTGGGGTACAACAGGTATATGGCATGGAAGCTGTTCTACCCATGGAAGTTCAGATTCCTTCTTTGAGGATTATAAAGGATGTCGGTTTGAGTGAATACGATTGGATTTAGACCCGGCTTGACCAACTTAATTTGATCAACGAGAAGCGACTTACTGCTGTTTGTCATGGTCAGACGTATCAAAAATGGATGATCAAGGCTTTCAACAAGAAAGTCAGGCGTCAGGTATATTAAGTCAGAGATCTTGTAATCAAGCGGATCATCTTACCACAAAGTGATCCCAGGGGCAAGTGGACTCCTACCTATGAAGGACCATTTATGATCAAGAGCATCTTTTCTGGTGGGACAATGATTCTGAGCACCATGGACGGTGACGACTTGCCGCACCCTGCGAACGCAGACATAGTCAAAAAATACTACGCATAAAATGACCCGACAAGTTGAAAACCCAAAAGGGCGACTTGGGAAAAAATGGGCATCCCGGTGAATCGAAAACCCGAAAGGGCGGTTCAGGCAAAAATTAGGGATAAAACAAAAAAATATGTACACCCGACAAGTTGGAAACCCGAAAGGGCGACTTGGGCAAAAAAGGGTTTCCCGGTGGATCGAAAACCCAAAAGGGCGGTCCAGGCAAAAGTTAGGGAATTAAAGCGTATGACTATGTCTCGTTGGATCACTTTAAGAGCAATCTCTTCACCAACAAGCTCCAAGCTTCTGATCAATCCAGTCATCGGCGGACGAAGCAGCGAATGGACAAGATATTCAGAGTTGTGAAGGCTATAACAGAATGGGAATCCCATGAAATTGTTACACATAACCATCTTTCTTTTGTATAAAATTTTTCAATTTTTACGACAACATTCTCTTACTAGGATGTCTGTCTCCTTTGTACAAAGATACTCACGAAAGTTAAATACAAAGATACTTCAAAGTGCAGAAATTTGCTTGCCTTTCTTTTCTTTTTACACTTGTGTTTTATTTGAAAATGTCCAATGTTTTGTTAAATAGGCATATGCATTTGAATATAATCACTGCTTACAAATAAAATGAAATTGAAAAAGGATAATTACTGATAGGTTGAAGGTGTAGGAAGATATCTTTGTGCCATTTCATAAGAAATCCCCTACGATACATCATTCAGATCCTCAACAAAGCTAAAATTTGGAGTATATTTCCCCAGCGAAGTTAAGCTTCAAGATCCTCAGCGGAGCCAGTGCATTCTAAAACTTGGTTCCCCATCTGAGTTAGGTTTCAGAATTCCCATCAGAGTTAAGCTTCAAGATCCCCAGTGGAGCCCGAAAACCCTGAAAATCCTATCCCCAGCGGAGCCAGAATAGTGAACATTCTCCCCACAGAGTTATCTTCCAAAAGATTGAAGATTCCCGATCTCATTTCTCCAAGCAGAAGCCTCCTAGGTTTTAACTCCCTAATAGAGATTTTCAGAATTCTCCCTATCATCCCAGGAAAGTCATGAAGGATTCTCATTCTCTGTAGAAGTTGTCAAAGGCCTTGTTAATCCCCACAAATCGCCGAGGATTTTCAATCTCCAGCAGTGGTCCCAGGATTTCTCCTTTTCAGAAATCAGAGATCTTTAATCCCCAAGTAGTCAGCAGTCAACAAGGATTTCTCATCTTCAGTAATCAAAGATTTTTGGAATCCCCAGCATCGGTCAAGGATTTACTTTCCCCGACAGCAGTCAAAGATTTCTTTATCTCCAGTTATCAAGGATTTATTTTCCTCGCGAGACAACTACTCAGCTTACATGCACATCCATTACATTCATATATGATAAACATTGATGAAACACAATTCATTGCATCATACATATCATGCAACATAACTTTGTGTTTTAGCTAACATTTTACCCTTTTCAGGATAAGATTAAAAGGCTATTGATAACAATTATTTAGATACAGTATGGATACACCCCAGACACGGCGGCCATTCTATTACTCATTCACAATTCCAAGTCAAAATACAGTACAGATACACCCCAGACACGACCGTCATTCTACTACTCATTCAGACTTTAGCAATCCGATACAAACTAGATATGCTCCAGACACGACAACCATTCTATCTCTCAGATTCAACTATCAACCACAAGTTCAGATACGCTCCAGACACGGATGTCATTCTGGCCCGTACACCAGCAGTTTGATTCTCCCCAGTGCAATCGCCATAGAAGTCATTCTATCACTTATTCAGATCTCAGTTACAGTCTCAGATACACTCCAGAAACGGAAGTCATTCTGCTACTCATACAGATCTCAACTTCAGATACAGTCCAGATACGCTCCAGACACGGTTTCCATTCTATCACTCATTCAGAAGTTATCCCCAGCCCAAAGATGCTCCATACACAGATGTTTCTCTGTCGCCCATTCAGAATTCAGATACAATACAGATACACTCCAGACATGGCAGTCATTCTGATATTCATTCAAAGTTCAAATACAGTTACAACTCAGATATGCTCCAGACACGGACGCCATTCTTTCGCTCATACATACTCAGTCTCCAGATACAGTTCAAATGCATTCCAGACACGGATACCATTTTAATACTCATTCTTCTGACCTACCACATTGCAATTCAACAAACATTCTTGGATGGAATCTTTAAGCCCATCACCAACAAGATTCTACCATCTCTAAATGGCATCTTTAAGCCCATTTCCTCAGTTATATTCTGACGAGTGCAAATTTACGGGCACTCTAGTGTCCAATCCTCTTTTACCTTCGAGTCGCGAAAGGCAAACTTGCCAATCTAACTCTTCAGGTTTAAGAAGATTGAATAGGTGCAGTTGTTGTACCCCAAAATTTTCCCTCTCATTTCATCAACATTTCTCATCACAAGACTCTTGGAACTCAAGATCAAGCTAGGGTTTGCTCTGCTCAAGACACCTCCTTGCACTGTTGACCTAAATTAGGGTTTGAGTTTGCACAGTGATGTTTTGACCTACAATGCCCAAATTGAATTTCATACTTCATGTTGGACTCATAAGTTTGTCCATACCAAGTTTCAAGCCTTGATTCAAATTTTTGCCCAGTCAATTAGACAGTTGACCTAAAAATCAGTTGTATTGGGGAAAAAGTCAACTGCAGCCAATTGACAGTCAAACCTCATGAAATTTGATTCACATTAACATTATGAACTCATATGAACCATTTGATCAAGTTTGGATCACAATTCCACAAGAAATTTGATCAGATCACCAAAAGGGCAAAATGGTCATTTTTAGGGTTTTGATTGTACAAAGGCAATTTTTGACTGTTTGACCTAGCCAATGGCAAATCAAGCTCAACCATGGACTCAAGGACTCAATGACATTGTCTTGACCCATTCAACAAGTTCAAAAGATCTCAAATGCATAGGATTGACAGATGAATTTTTCAGTCAAAATTTGACTGTATACTGAAAAGTCAAACTTTGACTTTTTGGTCAAAATCAAGTGCCAAAGGTCATTTTTCATCAAGACATGTCAAATTATGAAACTTGTTCATCAAGAAACCCAAAAATGCAAATTAGGGTTTAAAATGGAAAATTTTCATAACTTAGAATTTTTCTAAGTTATAAAATTTTCTTATTTTTTCCTAACTTTGTCCCATTTTTTCACCAAGATGCAAATGGATTCAAACAAAACTTGAAACATGAAAATTGTAGTACATCACAAAGTCTACAACTTTTCTTCACAAAGTTTTCTCAAAAGAGGCTTTTATCTCAAGTTATGTGTTTTGGAACAAGGGTACCTAAAACTTTTAACTTAGAGAAATTTTGCCCTAGTTTAGGCAGGATTTTGACCCATCTTCTTGGCCATTTTTCACATAGTTCCACTTGGAGTTTCAAGTTGCATTTCAAAGATGTATTATAGTACATGTTGCAAGATTTCCAAATTGTCCAAGAACTCCTCAAACACCTTTGTGGTTAGGGAGAATCAAATGCTTGAAGTTGGCAAAAACTCACTTTGATCCATGGCCAATACATGTTCATACAAGTTTCATTTTCAAACCAGCATGCTTTGTACTTGTTCACAGGCCTCTAAACCATTTTACACTCCTTAATTGAATTCAAATCCACTGAGCTAATGCATTATCTTGGCCATTTGGACATTGCACACAAAACTAATCCCTATTTGGAAAAAGGTATATTGCCATTTTTGAAAAGTTATACTTTATGTCAAACCAAGATCTATGATGCATGGGGCCATATCTCTGAGGCAAGATCAAATCCACAAATTACAAGTATCAAGGGAAAAGGATGCAGCATACAAGATGGGGATTACAGGCCTGTATTGACAAGTTACACATTCTTGCTTCACAAATAAGAAATTGGTCCAAAATCTTCCCAACTCAAAAACTAGCTATAGTCAGCTTACACAAACATTGCAAACACATTTCACACAACCCTTTGAGTCATAAACACGAGCTCTTCACCACTCAAACCTCCTTGTACACAAAATCGTCAGTTTTATGCAAAACAGGGCAAGCCCTGCAGAACCACCTCCATCTCCACTTTCCCTTGTGCGTTTTGCCTCAAACTTGTTCCAATACCTTCCATTCAACTCACCTAAACTATTCCAGACCTCCATTGCCAGTTGTAACACCATTAACACACATTGCCATTTTTGTTTAGAAGCTTTGCAGGTTGAGTTCTTTAACACGATTCAGGCTACTTCAAAACAAACCAAGCATTGGGAAAGCTTCATTGGACCTCAGGCAAGCTCAAAAGAACCTCAAGCACCCTTGGAAGTTGCTGCATTGTCCAGCTCAAAGTCAACTGAAACATGTATTTCATGAACTTCTATCTCTCTATTTAGGAATAGTTAGACTTATGTTTGTGAATGAAAGATGTTGTATTCATAGCCCTGAAACCATACATGTGCTTAGTTTTCATTTATATTAATCGTGCTAGGAGAATTTTGTTCATGAACTTTCTGAAAAAACTAGGTTAAGAATTAGGGCCAGAGAAATTCTCTCTGGTCTTTGAGAGTTAGCTTAAGTTTTTTATATGGTTAGATTCGTTGTTTGATGCTCTACAAGTTTCATGTTATGAGTTTTGTTAAAAAAGCAAGGAATCAGGAGATAGCATTTGGTACATGGCACGCGCGCGTTTCTGTTCAAAGGAAGAAGATGAAGTTGTTTCTGGGCTGGGCCTGTACAGGCTTCTTTTTTGCACCCCCTCTTTTCTTTTTACACCCCCTGACCCATTTCTTGTATACTTGTCATTTTTGCATTTTTATTTCATTTCTGATTTTGATATTTTATTTTCTAATATAAAAAAATACTTAAAAAATATTTTCATAAATTTTTGTATTTATTTGGAATTTATTTTAATTATTTCTAGTATTAATACATTAAATACTTTATATTCATTTTGTTTAAATTTAAAAACAATGTAAAAAACACTTTTATTTTTATTTATTATTTTATACACATTTGAAAATATTTTCTTGAAATATATACATTTTTTTTGTAAATAATTAATTTTTGTTTTTATACACTTCATATATATATATATATATATATATATATATATATATATATATATATATATATATATATATATATATATATATATATATATATACTTTATTTTATTAAATAATTAGAGCAAAAAACACAAAAATAATGCATTTTTATTTTTATTAATATTTTATACTAAAAATACCTTTTTTACAATATATTTTTATTTTTTGTACAAATTGATACATTATTGTATATAAATAATAAATAATACTATTTATTTAAGAAATTAGGGTTTTTGCCCTAAAAACAAAAATAATTAAAACTGACTTTTTATTTATTTACATTTCACATTAAAAAATCCTTTTTACATACATAAAAACTTTTCTTTGCATAATACATTTTCTCTAACATTTATTTATTGTATTTTATTTAATTATTGTACATTTAAATATTATGTCTTACACATTCAATTTGGTTGTAATAATTTAGGATTTAATTTCTTGCAAATAATCCCCAATTCAAAATTGTACCCCCTTCTCTGTATCATGTTGTAATAGTGTAGAATTTAAATTCTCGCACCTTTAAGCTTTCAATTATGCCATGATTAGACTTAGGGTTTTGTATGCAAAAATCAAATTAACGAATAGTTTGACCTAATCCAAGATAACCAAGCATGAAAAACAAACACAATGCACACTTACACCCCTAGGGTTTCAATCCACTTGTTGCCTTCAAAAATGGGCCATGATATGCATGTCAAGTAATTTGGCAAAACAAAAACAAAACAAAAGATCATAGTCCCTCGATGACGCTATCTGAGTTGCCTAAACAAAATGATCAAGTCCCTCAAGAAAATTGCTAAAAATACTTGACACTATTGCTATCATGATCTATACGATGACCCGCACCTGTCCCGTTTAACATCCTAACACAAGGTTGTTCACCAAATACAATGGTGAAGCAACACTGTTAAAAGGGTTAAAAACATAAGAAAGATCTTTGAGTAAAATAGGGTAGACAACTCTTAGTTACTTGATCAAAGCTTGCAAAAACATCCTTGCCATCTTCAAAACAGACTTCACAACACAAATTTCAAAACCCTACTTTCAAAACCCTACTTTCAAAACATTGAAAACTTTCCAAAAGACAAAAATACCTTTGTATACATTCAAACAAGAATCATTACAAAGGTTGCCACAACGGTGGCCTCTTTTCAAAACATCTTTCAAAACCACACACAAAGCAC
This sequence comes from Vicia faba, assembly GCA_948472305.1. Classification (NCBI taxonomy): domain Eukaryota; kingdom Viridiplantae; phylum Streptophyta; class Magnoliopsida; order Fabales; family Fabaceae; genus Vicia; species Vicia faba. The sequence goes on along the minus strand of OX451737.1, from coordinate 1,169,144,487 downwards.
CCTTTCAAACAATTGAAGAGCACCATTTCAAACAATTGAAAAGCAAAGCAAGTGATCTAAGCAAGTAACTAAGAGCCCATGGATAGAAAGGGTGATAATACCTTCCCTTTCTATAATCTACTCCCCGAACTCAAGAAAACATCTCAAAGGTCTTTCCTGTGCTTTTTGACCTTTCCTTAGGATAAAATAAAAAGTCGGTGGCGACTCTTGCTAAACTGAAACATTTGCGAAAACAAAACGCAAAATCCCAAGTCAGTTCTTCCACCATATCACATGAGGTCATTTGGACTCAAGGATCTTGATGCAACACAAAACCATAATTTGGGGTTGACTGCCTTAGGAGATGACTTGTCTGACCCACTCTTGAGCTACCTTGAGCCACTTGTTGATTTTTCTTGCAATGTTTTGAGAAATATGAGATGGCAAATTTTGGGGTACAACACATATAATTCCCCCACATAGCAAAGGGCCAATGAGCTGTCAAGACATTCAGAGGAACCGGAGGTACGTGCACCTTTTTAGCATAAATCTGACACTTGTGGTAGGTTCGAGAGTGTTGATAGCAATCTGCTTCCATGGAAGACCAGTAATAGCCTGTCCATAGGATTTTATTTACCATCGTATGTCCACTAGGATGGGTGCTAAAAGTGCCTTCATGTAACTCAACCATGATTCTTTTAGCTTCAACCTTGTCTACGCTCCGAAGTAACACAGAGTCATGGTTGCTGTGATACGGTGGGAGAACTGACTTGGGTTTTGCGTTTGTATTCGCAAATGTTGCGGTTAGCAAGAGTCGCCACCGACTTTTTATTTTATCCTAAGGAAAGGTTAAAAAGCACAGCAAAAACCTTTTGAGATGTTTTCTTGGGTTCGGGGAGTAGATTATAGAAAGGGAAGGTATTAGCACCCTTTTTATCCATGGTTATCCATGGGCTCTTAGTTACTTGCTTAGATCACTTGCCTTTTGTTTTCAATTGTTTTAAATGGTGCTTTGTGTGTGGGTTTTGAAAATGTTTTGAAAAGATGCCAATGTGGTGGCAACCTTTGTAATGATCCATGTGGGGATGTATACAAAGATGTATGTCTTTTGAAAAGGTTTTCATTTGTTTTTTGAAAGTTGTTTTGAAAGTGTAGTGATGTGTGATTTTGAAATTAGGCAAGTGTTTTGTTTTGCAAGTTTGATTCAAGCAACTAAGAGGTTATCTACTCCTAAATTTCTCAAAAGATTATTGCTATGTTTTAACCCTTTTAACAAGTTTGTTCCACCATTGTATTTGGTGGACAATCTTGTGTTAGGATGTGAAAGGGACAGGCGCGGGTCATCGTTTAGGCCATAATTGCAACGGCGTTGAATGTCTTTGGGCAATTTTCTTTAAGGGACTTGATCATTTGTTTTTGTTTGTTTTGAAAAGTTTTGTCGAGGGACTATGATCATTCAAATTGTTTACTTTGCCCAAAGAAGTTCAACATACAATATGGCCCATTTATTTGAAGGCAACAAGTGGAATACCCTAGGGGTGCAAGTGTGAGATGTGTTGTTCATTTTCATGCTCATTTATCTTGTATTAGGTCAAACTATTTTTTATCGTTTTTTCGCATACAAACCCTAATTCTAACATATTATCATTAGAAAGCAATAAAGTGCGAAATTAAATTTACTAAGCTATTACAAAACCAAATATGGGGAGGGGGGTACAAATGTTCAAATGGGGATATTGACAAGAATTTAAACCTAAATTATTACATCATTTTGAATATTTGCAATTTAATCAATGTACAAAAATTAAATAAGAATGTAAGATGCAAAAGAAATGTTTTGTATATATATGAAAAAATATTATTTATGTAAAAGAGAAAAGAAAATAAAAATTATATTATTTTTTGAGTATTTTGAATTTGGGGCAAAAACCCTAATTTTAAAAGAAAATGCATTATTATCTAATTTAATACAACTATTTATTTATTAAAAATAAAATAAAATGAAGTATATTATGGAAAAAGTATTTTTGTATCAAATATTAATAAAAATAAAAATTCAAGTATTTTTATATTTTTAACTTAAATATATTGATAAACATATATAATATATATATTAAATCTTAAATATGTATTATACACAAAAAAAATATTTATTTAATATTTTAATGAAATAAAGAAAAAGAGTATTTTTTATATGAAATATTTTCAGAAGGTAAATAAAAATAAAAATGTATTTACACTATTTTTTTTATTTATTCTAATAATAGTATATATATAATATTTATGTATAAACAAAGGAAATAAACAAATAAATATGCAATAAATACAAAAAATGATGGAAAAAATATTTTTAATTTTTTAATGTCATGAGAAAAAATAAACAAGTCAAACATGAAAGGAAAAAGTCAAAAATGTTAAAAAATGAACAAATGGGCTCATGGGGGTGTGAATCAAAAAAAAGTGGTGTGAAGAGCAAAATAACATAGGCCCAACCCACTCCACTTCTTCTTCAACCTTTGGCCAAAACGCGCGCCTTGTTTCAGAGATTCAAACATCCTGATTCTTTGAGATTTTGCACAAACTTTCAACACAAAACATGTCAAGCATTGAATCACGATTCCAAATATATAAAAAACTCATCCTAACTCCCAGAAATGAGAGAGAATTTTATCAATCCCAAATCTTGACCTAAACTTTCTGCCATTTTCAAAGCTTAAATTCTCTCTACTCAGGCAAAAGAAATGAAATGTAAAGATATGTACATGTTCAGGGCTATGAGTAGAACCTTGTTTCTTCACAAACTTAAGACTAAAGATGCATGATAAGAGAGATACGAGTTCAAAGTTTTACCTGTGCAGTTGAACTTCTATCTGGAGAATGAGGAACTTTCAGTGCAATGTAATGATTGGAAAAGCTTCCTTGAGGTCCAGGGATGCTGTTTCAATGCTTACTTTGTCTTGAGAGCTTCTGAATCAAGCTATGGAACTTCAACTGCAAAAGGAAAAAATGAAAATGGTGGAAACTGTTAGGGTGATTACAGGTCAGGTTTTAGGCCATGGTTAGCTTGCATATGTTGTAAGGAAGGTAGAGGAACAGGTTTGGTCAAGAATGCTCGAAGGGATTGAGAGATAGCACTCAATCTGCAGGGGTTCCCCTGTTTGTGCAGTTTCAAGGTGATTAGGGCAATGGGAGTGTTTTAGATGGCAAGGGCTCGTGTGTTAGCTTGGATATGTTCTTCTGAATGTGTTTGATAACTTCTTTCTTGTGTTTGTAAGCTGAGATTCAAGTTGTCACAAGTTATGGACTTTTCTTCTATGTTAAGCAACAAAATGCCACTTGATGTTTCTAGCCTGTACAGGCCCTCCCACTATGCTGCTATCCCTTGCCTTGATCAGTGCAATTTGCTCACAAACTTGTGCCAAGAAGATCTTGATTGTACCACTTGGATTGCAAACTTGACATAAAGTTCTTCTTTTCAAGAATGGAAATAGTGCTTTTTCTAGTTTAGGCTTAATTCCTTGTGTAATGACCAAAGGCTTAGAATAACAACTTGGTTCAATGGTTTTGCATTAAATTTATGAGTGTCAAAGGGTTTTAGGGCCTGCAATGTAGCACAAACTATGCTGATTTGAAAATGGTCCAAGTTATGAACATGTTCATGAACCATTCAAAAGTGGATTTTTGCCAACTTGTGAAATTCGAATCTCTCAAGTTATGAGGTTGTTTGATGAGTTCTTGGACATTTTGGAAAGCTTGGAATGTGTACTACAATCCATCTTTGAAATGAAAATTGAAATTCTAAGTGGAAGGGTATGAAAAGTGGCCTTGAAGTGGGGTAGAAAACCTTGTCAAAATAGGTTAAAATTTCACTAAGTTAAAAATGGTTTAGTGCCCTTATTCAAAAAATTGTAACTTGAGATACAAGCTTCAAATGAGAAAACTTTGTGAATCAAAGTTGTAGATTATGCAACAAGCTACAACTTTCATGTTTTGACTTTTGTTTGAATCCAAATGGATCTTGGTGAAAAGGTGGGGCAAAGTTGGGAAAAAATTAGGGTTTTTCATAACTTAGAAAAATTCTAAGTTATGAAAAATTCCATTTTCAAACCCTAATTTGCATTTTGTGATTTCTTGGTGAACAAGTTTCATGATTTGGCAAGTTTTGATGAAAAATGAATCTTGACTCTTGATTTTGACCAAAAAGTCAAAGTTTGACTTTTTAGTGTACAGTCAAAATTGATCAATTGACTGGGAAATTCAACTGTCAATCTTGTGTACTTGGGATCTTTTGAGCTTGATGAATGTGTCAAGACCATTTCATTGAGTCTTTGAGTCCATATGTGAATTTGGTTTGCCATTGGCTAGGTCAAACAGTCAAAAATTGCCTTTGTGCAGTCAAAACCCTAAAAATGACCATTTTGCCCTTTTGGTGATCTGATCAAATTTCTTGTGGAATTGTGATCCAAACTTGATCAAATGGTTCATGTGAGTTCATAATGTTGATGTGGATCAAATTTCATGAGGTTTGACTGTCAATTGGCCACAATTGACTTTTTCCCCAATATAGCTGATTTCTAGGTCAACTGTCCAATTGACTGGGCAAAACTTGGAATCAAGACTTGAAACTTGGTAAAGGTAAACTTGGGAGTCCAATATGAAGCATGAAAGTCATCTTAGGCATTTTAGGTCAAAACATCCTTGGGTAAACACAAACCCTAATTTGAGTCCACAGTGCAAGGAGAAGCTTGAGCAGAGGAAACCCTAATTGGATCTTGATCTTCAAAGGTCTTGTGATGAGAAAATGTTGAGGAAATGGGAGGGCAAATTTTGGGGTACAACAGTTGCCCCTGTTCAATCTTCTTGAACCTGAAGAGTTAGATTGGCAGGTTTGCCTTTCGTGACTCGAGGGTAAAAGGAGATTGGACACTAGAGTGCCCGGAAATTTGCACTCGCATGCTGGAGTCTCAACAATGTGATGTCAGGAATGGACTTATAGATGCCATTTGGAGAGGTAGTAGATAGGGAGATGGGCTTATAGATGCCATCTGGAGATGTGACAGAACTTTGTCGGGAATGGGCTTATAGATGCCATTTGGAAGTGTCGATCGCCTAAGAGATTCCTTAGCGAGAACTTGTGTATTTGAGAAAGACGGATGTTTTCCTGGCTTGTTACAGGTGTTTGATCCTCAGTCTCCTTATGCAGATATGCCCTGGCTGGATACAGGTATTGAATCTACAATTGGTTGCTCACAGATATGCCCTGGCTGGATACAGGAGTCGAATCTGGAAATAGTCGTTAATAGATGTGCCCTGGCTGGATACAGGAATCGAATCTTCGAACTCTTCAGACGTGCCATGGCTAGATACAGGAATCGAGTCTGGAAACGTGGTCAACAGATATGCCCTGGTTGGATACAGGAATCGAATCTGGAGATGTTGTAGTTGATAGATGTACCCTGGCTGGATACAGGAATCGAATCTTCGAACTTTTCAGACGTGCCCTGGATAGATACAGGAATCGAATCTGGAAACTGATCACTCTCAGATGTGCCCTGGCTAGATACAGGTATCGGATCTGGAATTGTGACAGCTGAAGGTAATTGTTTTTGGGATTGTCTTTTTCCTGAAAAGGCAAAAACGTAAGTTGTATGCAATGTCATGATGTATGATATGCATGATATCATGATGTTCAACATGAGATAGTGTTGTATGCGTTTCATCATGTATGTAAGCAAGATGTATGAAAATGTGAAATGTTTATGGATTGTAATTTCGCCTTAGGAAAATAAATCCTTGACGGCCGGCCGGAGAATTGCTCTGTGGAAGAGATACTTGGCCGAAGTTTTGATGCGAGGCCTGTTGAGGACTCTTGATGATGGATTCCGCCGGGGATAATGATGATAGACTCCGCTGAGGGTTGAAGGAACTTTGCCGAGGGCGGTCTTCCGTGGTTTTTAGCTGAGGATAACCCAGTTATAAGTCCTTGTGAGGAAATAACTCTAAATAAAACTCGGGAGAGACGTCCGTACTCTGCAGGGGATAAGCTTTAAGACCTGCCGGGGAATGTTGTGTCCTTTCAGGATTGTCGGGGAGTCAACTCCGCTTGGGGAAAGTATTGCTGAATCTTGTTTTACTCTGCGGGGCGTTGAGATGATTTGGCCACATTCTTCAGTTGAACCTACCTTGGTACCTTGGCGGACAAAACAACCAGACTGCATTAGACAACCTCACATTGCCCCTGTCTTTGATGTCACCTGTAATCAATCTCTTGTTTTATATGCAAATATTTATGAATCAGCAATTTAATGTCAAATGCATATATCAAAAATGAACATTGGACGTTCTTCGCAAGACAAAACAGAAAAAGGAAAACAATGGTAATTTGTATGGACAATTGAATTTGTATTGATTTAAACTTTGCCTGTGAATAGGCGTTTTTGTACAAGAGGCTGCCATCCTAGTAAGAGGACGCCGCCAAATAACACAGAGTTTACAATTTGAAAAAGGAAACAAAACAGCTATGTGAACAATCCCACTGGGTTCCAACTCTACTATCGCCTTTATATCTCCAAACGTCTCATCGCTTTGTTGCCTAATTTGAAGATGAAGCTGATTGGTCAATGCCGAAATCTGGAGCCAGATAGTTGATGCCGAATTCTGGATGCGAAGTGATCCAATGAGACATAGTGTTACGCTTTTATCCCTAACTTTTGCCTGGACCGCCCTTTCGGGTTTTCAGTCCACCGGGATACCCATTTTTTCCCAAGCCGCCCTTTCAGGTTTTCGACTTGCCAGGTGTACAGATTTTTATTCATTTCATCCCTTATTTTTTCCCGAACCCTTTTGGTTCGCCGGGAAGCCCTTATTTTTGCCTAGGTATGTCAACCTAGCGGGTCTTTTATTTATGCGTAGTATTTTTTCACTATGTCTGCATTGGCGGGGTGAGGAAGGTCGTCACCATCCATGGTGGTTAGGATCATGGCTCCTCCTGAGAACACACGTTTAACCACAAATGGCCCTTCGTAAGTAGGGGTCCATTTGCCCCGGGGATCACTTTGAGGAAGGATGATGCGTTTGATTACCAGGTCCCCAACTTGATATTCTTGCGGTCTGACTTTCTTGTTAAATGCCCTGATCATCCGTTTCTGATACGTTTGACCATGACAGATAGCAGTGAGCCTCTTTTCGTCAATCAGATTTAATTGATCAAGTCGAGTCTGGATCCAATCATCTTCATTCAAGTCTGCATCCTTCATTATCCGGAGAGAGGGTATCTGGACTTCAATTGGCAAGACTGCCTCCATGCCATAGACCAAGGAGAAGGGAGTTGCCCCGGTTGACGTCCTTGCTGAGGTGCGGTACCCATGAAGAGCGAACGGTAACATCTCGTGCCAATCTTTATAGGTCACTGTCATCTTCTGCACAATTTTCTTGATATTTTTATTGGCTGCCTCTACAGCCCCATTCATCTTCGGCCGGTAGGGAGAAGAATTGTGGTGCTGTATCTTGAATTGTTCACAGAGTTCAGTGATCATTTTGTTATTGAGATTGGTACCATTGTCCGTAATGATTCTTTCCGGGACTCCGTACCGACAGATCAGATTATGCCGGATGAAACGTGCTACGACGCTCTTGGTTACCGTGGCGTAGGAAGCTGCCTCAACCCACTTCGTGAAGTAATCGATCGCCACCAAGATGAAGCGATGCCCATTGGATGCCGTCGGTCGGATCTCACCAATCATATCGATGCCCCACATTGCGAAAGGCCAAGGTGCCGTCAGGACATTCAAAGGAACCGGAGGGATATGCACCTTGTCAGCATAGATCTGGCACTTATGACAAGTTCGGGAGTGTTGGTAACAATCGGCTTCCATTGTGGACCAGAAATATCCTGCTCGAAGGATTTTCTTAGCCATGGTGTGTCCACTAGAATGCGTTCCGAAGGTACCTTCGTGCAGCTCTGCCATGATCCTTTCTGCTTCAGTTTTATCCACACAACGCAGTAAGGTTGAATCATGGTTTCGCTTGTAGAGAATGCCGTTGCTGAGGAAGAATTTTGCAGCAAACCTCCTCATGAACTTCTTATCATTGACAGACGCACCTTCAGGGTATTCCTGAGCTTCCAAGTACCTCTTCACCTCATGATACCAGGGTTTTTCAATAACCTTCTCAGCCTCGAGCTCGCAGTAGTATGTCGGTTCATCCAACTTCCAGATTATGATTCGGGGAGCCTCATTGTCCCATTTAACTTTGAACATTGAAGACATCGTGGCTAGTGCGTCCGCTAGCTGATTCTCCTCTCTAGGGAAGTGCTCAAAAGTTATCTCTTCAAAGTGGGGAAGCAAGGTCGACACATACTCCTTGTAAGGAATAAGATTCGGGTGTTTCGTATCCCACTCGCCTTTGATCTGATTGATCACGAGAGCGGAATCTCCGAAGACACTTAGAAATTTGATCCTTAAGTCGATTGCAGCTTGTAAACCCATGATACATGCCTCATATTCTGCCATATTGTTGGTGCAGCTGAAACATAATCGGGCGGTGAGGGGAGTATGAGTCCCTTTGGGAGATATGATTACAGCGCGACGCCGTTACCCAAAGCATTGGAGGCTCCATCAAAATGCATAGACCATCGGGATCCTTCCTCAGGTCCTTCATCCGGTCCAGGTACTTCACAGTCAGTTACCACCATGATGTCTTCGTCCGGAAAATCAAAGTTCAATGATTGGTAATCGTCCACAGGTTGGTGTGCCAAATGATCTGCCAGTACACTTCCCTTAATTGCTTTCTGAGTTGTATACTGGATGTCATATTCTGTCAAGATCATTTGCCATCTCGCTATTCTTCCAGACAGAGCGGGCTTTTCAAATATGTACTTGATGGGATCCATCTTTGAAATCAATAAAGTAGTGTGAGTCAGCATATACTGTCTCAGCCGGCGAGCGGCCCATACAAGAGCGCAGCAAGTTTTCTCAAGCAGTGAGTAACGAGACTCACAGTCGGTAAACTTTTTGCTCAAGTAATAAATAGTGTGCTCTTTTCGACCAGACTCGTCATGCTGCCCCAGCACACACCCCATTGAATTGTCAAGTACTGTCAAGTATAGTATCAGAGGTCTTCCTTCCACCGGGGGCATAAGAATGGGTGGCTCTTGGAGGTATTCCTTTATCTTTTCAAAGGCAGCCTGACATTCATCATTCCAGCGTACTACTTGATCTTTCTTCAGTAATTTGAAGATTGGCTCACAAGTAGCAGTCAGATGTGAGATGAATCGGGCAATGTAATTCAGTCGTCCTAGGAAACCTCTGACTTCTTTCTCTGTTTTTGGAGTCGGCATCTCTTGTATGGCTTTTACCTTGGCAGGGTCCACCTGAATACCCTTATCACTTACAATGAAACCTAGCAATTTTCCGGATCTTACCCCAAAGGTGCATTTGTTGGGATTCAACCTCAGCTTGTATAACTTGAGTCGGTCAAACAACTTCCTCAGATGGTCAAGGTGCTCCTCCTCAGTTTGAGACCTTGCAATCATGTCATCAACGTATACCTCAATCTCATGATGGATCATATCATGAAATAAAGCAACCATGGCACGTTGATAGGTTGCCCCAGCATTTTTCAATCCGAATGGCATGACCTTATAACAGAAGGTGCCCCACTGAGTCACAAATGTAGTCTTCTCCATATCCTCTGGAGCCATCTTGATCTGATTATACCCCGAAAAACCATCCATGAAGGAGAACACCTTGTGTTGAGCTGTATTGTCAACAAGGACATCAATGTGAGGTAGGGGGAAGTCATCCTTGGGGCTGGCCCTGTTCAGATCCCTGTAGTCAACACACATTCTGACTTTGCCGTCCTTCTTCGGTACTGGCACCACATTGGCAACCCACTGAGGGTAAGAAGTCACTGCGAGGAATCCGACATCGAACTGCTTCATAACCTCGGCCTTGATCTTTTCAGACATCTCTGGACGCATCCGTCGAACTTTTTGCTTTACCGGAGGGCAATCTTCCTTGTTTGGCAGGTGGTGAACTACAATGTCGGCATCCAACCCAGGCATATCTTCATAGGACCAAGCAAAAATTTCCATGTAGTCCTGTAGCATCTGGATCAATCGTTGCTTCACGCTGAGCTCTAAATTGGCACCAATCCTGACCTCTTTCCTATCTGTCTCAGTACCCAGGTTGATTGTTTCCACAGGCTCTTCGTGTGGTTGAATAGCTCTCTCTTCCTGGAGTAGCAGTCTTGCGAGTTCACCAGGCACTTCGCAATCATCTTCACCTTCGTCTTCGGCCAAGTTGATCGGATTTTCGAAGTCATAACTGGTGGTAGCAGAGCTGTTACCAGTGAGATCCAAAGTGGATTGAAACCTGTATAAGTGAGTGTGTGTAAATATAGCTGTTTTGCAATATATATAACACAGAAAGGAAAAGAGCACAAGATTTGAAATGCAACAAACGTCCAATGTTTTGATTGATGATATATGGAAATGTCATATAAAAAGCCCTCACAAATGGAGCTACGATGCCCCGGGTAGGACACCGAGCCAACAAAGTTTTAACATATTGTTTGTTACAAATCGGAAATCAAAAGAAATTAATTACTGCGTGACAAATGTGATAGGGGTAAAATCCTTTGTCGTCCAGTTGCTTGGTCCGTTGCTGGTAGTCGGGTAGATCCAACTGTCAAACTCTGCTTCCTCCACATCCTCCTCGATAGCATTCACCCTTGAGCTGGAAATAAACACCGGAGCCTTTTCGATCTTCTCTTTGCGCACAGCCCTCTGAGCCTCTGCAGTAAAGCCCAGCCCAAACTTGTCGTTCTTCTGAGTGAAGTCAGGAAGCTGACCCCAGTTTGCACAATTGCCCTTCTGAACCACAGCCCGGGCATCCCTTAGGGAAGCCATCTTCAAGGAAACATTCTCTTCAACTGTTGTCTCTGCAGCTGCTGAAATTGGATGTACCTCCTCGAAATGCTGAAAGGGGGTTTCAATAAACTCCCCGTCCATCTCAATGTATCTGAAGGAATTCAAATGGCTCACCATATACTCCTCTTCTCCTTGCACAGTGACGATCTTCCCTCTGACAGGGTACTTCAGCTTCTGGTGCAAGGTGGAGGTCACTGCCCCAGCTTTATGGATCCAAGGTCGACCCAGTAGACAAGAGTACGATGGACGTATATCCATCACATAAAAGGTAGAGTCAAATACTTGAGAGCCCACACGAATAGGGATGTTAACCTCTCCATGAACCATCCTTTTAGAACCGTCAAAGGCCCTGACGATGATATTGCTGGGCTTCAATTCCAGGCCTTCATAATCCAGACGGTCTAAAGCCTTTTTCGGTAGAACATTCAGAGAAGAACCAGTATCCACCAATACATGCGCCAAAGTAGTGCCCCTGCATTCGATAGAGACATGCAGGGCATCATTGTGGTCTCTTCCCTTCACAGTCAGGTCAACATCTGAAAAACCCAAGCCATTGTCTGCTGTCAGATTTGCCACGCAATCAGTGAATTGGACTGCAGACGTTTCCTGCGGCACATGGGCCGTCTTGAGAAATGAGATCAAGGCCTTAGCATGGGCCTCGGAGCATAGTAATAAGGAGAGCATGGAGATCTTGGAGGGCGTATGTCCCAGCTGCTCGACAACATTGAAATCACTTTTCTTTATTATTTTCAGAATCTCCTCCATTTCTTGTCGGGAGGCCTCAGCATTTATGGGTATTGGTGCCTCCATCCGGGCAGGCTCTTCTTCAATCCCTTTGCCCCGAGCATTTGATGACTCAGCAGCAGGGGACACAACTTGATCAGCAACAGGAACAGGTAAACTTGTAGGTTTTATAAGGAGGGGTTTTCGAATAGCGGGCGGTGCAATGTCAGGCGAGAAGAGCCTGCCACTGCGGGTGACCTTGGCTGGACCAGTGATATCGCAGATACTGGCGCCAGTGTCGAATTCTTGTTTGATTCCATTTACATACACGTCTGCCCCATAATGCCAGGGGACAACTTTATCAGATATGTAGGGGAGAGGCCCCGGGACAGTAATAATCACAGGTGCAACAGTCATGATTTGAACAGGCTTCTTCGGGGGAGCCTTGATTGGATTTTTGAAGATGGTAACCACATAAATTTCTTTTATCGGAACCAACTGAACAGCAGACTTTTTGAATAGAATTTCCTTGCTATCCATTAGGCCTTGGATGCCTAACCTCAGCAAGGGACAATCAGATAGGGAAACAGCACATAACAGGCAACCTTCACCGCAACCCGAAAATAAACCGGCCCGCAGTAGGTTCTTCTTAACAGTCTTCAAAGGGGTGACAACTTCATTTACTGAAACATCGTACATTTCTTCCTCAATGGCATTTACTCTATGCTGGGGCATAGGAGTAGTTACAACATTTGGTCTTTCCGGTGCTTCAAACTGAATTTCCTTTGCGTCGATCAAATCCTGCACTTTGTTTCTTAAGGCCCATCAATCATCAGTAGTGTGCCCGGGACTATCAGAATGATAAGCACACCGGGCATTTGGGTTATACTTAGGAGACGCAGTGTTGATGACCTTAGGAGCTTCTTTGAGGGTCACCAGGTTGGTGGATAACAGTTGGGGTAAAATTTGAGATAAGGTCATACTCAGTCGGGTATACTGCCTCTTGGGCCTTTCGCTTCTTTGTTGATTGTACTGCTGAGGAGCAGCAACAGGTTTGGAGATGACCAAAGCATTGACGGCTTGGCGACTTTCGGGCTTGACTTGTCTTCTAGGACCATAGACGGCACTTGCTTCTTTCTTAAACGGCCTCTTCTCAGCGCTTGTGGAGGCAGCCTTTTGTATCTTGCCTGACCTGATGCCAGCTTCAATCCTTTCTCCCGTCAATATCAAATCTGTAAACCCAGCGGAGGAGTTACCAACCAAATGATTGAAAAACGGACCAGACAACGTCCCTAGAAACATATCAACCAGCTCCCGATCAGTCAATGGAGGCTGCACCCTGCCAGCCAAATCTCTCCATTTTTGAGCGTACTCTTTGAACCCTTCACCCGTTTCTAGAGACATACCCTGAAGTTGGGTACGCGTAGGAGCGAGATCAGAATTGTATTGGTATTGTCTGTAAAATGCGGTTGCCAAATCTTCCCAGTGTCGAATGCTAGCTCCATCTAATTGGTAAAACCATTCAAGCTGTGACCCCGAGAGGCTATCTTGGAAGAAATGAATCCAGAGGTTCTTATCTGCCGTGTAAGGTTGGATTTTCCTTACGTACGACCTTAGATGTAGCTTTGGACAGGAGACCCCATCATACTTGGCGAAGGCAGGCGCCTTAAACTTGTGTGGAATTACTACCCCAGAAGATAACCCCAAATCTCCGAAATCTAGCCCCGGTACGTTCTGAATTTCCATGGCGCTCAAGCGGTCCTCCAATTGCTTGTATCTGTCAGCAGCAGGTGGGTATTGTTCGTCATTATAGTCCGTCTCGTTGTCGGAGACTGCGGGACTAGGAGCTCCTCCCCCTTGGGGACTGTTTTTCTCAGCAGAAGAAGTAGTTGGATCAGCTTCATTGTGGAGTGTGTTCCCAAATCTGCGTCCGGTGTTGAACAACGCAGTCCTCTTTTTCTTCTTCTTCTTCAGGAGTAGAGTCTTCAACTCTTGCTGACCTTGGGCTAGGCTTAGGACCATCTCTTGAAACTGTGCACTTTGGGCCTGTAGGGCCTTGATTGCTTGCTCACTGGAGGAGTCTGGATTCATGATGACTGTGCATACAAACAGCGAAGAAAATTAAGCAACCTGTGAAAATAGGGTACCTGCTATGCATATGGTGCAATGGAATGCGTATGTTTTATGTTTTCAAAGACAAACAAGATTCAACTTTGTAGACAAAAAAGGGAAACATACTTCATTAGATTAAAATTTCAATTGTTCAACAACTGGCCCTTAGGCATTACAGGAATGAAAAATACGGAAAAGGAAATAAAACTACAAAAAGAAACAATCAAAGCTCATCAATGCTCCCATGGCCTCCTCTTTTCAGTGCTGATGTAGTTGTTCAGGACCCGTTCTTCCTCCAATTGCTTAGTCAGCCTCTGGATCTTCCGTTCCTGCTCGTTGAACTTCTCCCGATAGAAATCCCGTTCTTCCTTTAGCTGCGCCCAAGATCTCTTCATGGTGTCAAAATCAGTAGGTATCTGAGGAGGGAGGACAGTTGGAGGAACCCCATCTTCATCAGGAGATTCCAGAATGAGAGGTCTAACAGCTTCGTAGGGCATACCTAACTTCTGAGCACGGATGTGGATCCATTTGCAATAGGGCTTCAATGGCAGGGAAGTCTTTGGTCCCAACTCATGTGGGTCAGCTTTGTGGATTCTGTCCCAAGCTCTAATGAATCCCTGGCGTAGTTTGTCACTGTCTGCCTGAAACTCAAAATGGAAGTGAGGAACCAGCATTTCATGAGGCCCATCTCCTCTGGCTCTTCCAAACTGACGGAGAGCTAAACACGGATTGTAAGAGATTCCTCCTTTGATACCAATCAACGGGACATTAGGGTATTCTCCGCAACGGTCGATAACAGCTACCTCATCCAAACCTCTGAGAGTCCAGGTGATGTCATTATCAGTGAGAGACATTAACCTCCGAGCCCAACCTTTTCCTTCTTCATTCTTCAGCACGAACTTGGGAAGGTGCGAAATAAACCACCTTACTAGCAAAGGAGCACAGCACCACAGAGTCCCCCGTTTTCGAGCAGTACGAGCATAGAGTTGTTGTAGAATATCACCCAAAAGAGTGGGTACCGGATTCCGAGACATGAAGATCCTTATGACATGGATACTGACAAAGGTGTCAGGGTTGGGAAACAGCACCAGACCATAGATCAAAAGAGCTAGAATATCCTCATATGCCTTGAAGTCCAAGTCATTCCAGAAATCATTAGCCTTGCCAACCAGAAATTTGACCAAAAAGCCCTTGATCCCATTTCTAGTTTCCCAGTTGGACAATACCTCTTCTTTGGTCAAGGGGATAATTGCAGCAATCTCTTCAGGCCTAGGAGTCTTTTCCAAACCAGTGAATGGAGTTTGTTCCAAGACAGGGATCCCAAGCAAATAAGAAAATTCTTCCAGGGTGGGAACCAGCTGGAAGTCTTGAAAGGTGAAGCAATGATACAGAGGGTCATAAAATTGGGTCAGAACACTTATCAGTTGTTGGTCCCATTTTGCAGTGATCAAGCCAAGGAGAGAACCATGTCTGTTGATGAAGGAAGAAGTGTTTGGAATCCTTCCAACCAAATCCTTGAGTAAGACTGGTGGTTGAACAAAGTTGAGCCGGACAGTATTTCTACGCACGGGCATCATGATGTCCTACAAAACAGAGCAAAGATGAAACTTTTTTGTCTTTGAAATGGGTTAGTCCTTTATACAGGATGCGTGCAATGGTATGATGGCATGATGCTATGATGGAACACACCACAAGTATTCACATAGGCAAATAAGGCACACAAGTCACACAAGACACCCTTAGGTTTCAGGCCAGCATGAGTTTCAGGTATTACCCTCTTTTGGTTTTGTTGGTTAAAACCTGTCCTATCAAAAGTAACCGGGTTCTAGAGGATCTCAAATCATTGGCTACCCTCAATCGGTCATAACTCCAGCATCGCAATCTTTTCTCGCGGCCAGAACCATCTCGAGAGTTTAGCCTTAATGAGTGTAGCATACTGCTACTGTCCTAATAGCCAAGTTGGTCAATTTAGGGTTCTAAGGTTGGTTGGTGCTTAATGACCCCTTAGAAGACCCATATTCTCCCCGTTGCAACACAAGGGATATAGGTACAGACTAAGATGCCACACCAACGTAGCCACTGCTTCACCCATGTCGGTCTACGCCGGACAGGTCCCTCACAGATTATGCTACCTAAAAAGGATATGTCCCAGATCCGGGTTAGGATCTATGAAACTCCGATGCAAAGCCCACAAATATAAAAGCAAACAAAGCAAACAATTGAAAACAAAAGTGATCTAAGCCCTAAGGTTACTCCACTTTTAAAAGCTTTCCCCAGCAGAGTCGCCAGTTCTGTGATACGGTGGGAGAACTGACTTGGGTTTTGCGTTTGTATTCGCAAATGTTGCGGTTAGCAAGAGTCGCCACCGACTTTTTATTTTATCCTAAGGAAAGGTTAAAAAGCACAGCAAAAACCTTTTGAGATGTTTTCTTGGGTTCGGGGAGTAGATTATAGAAAGGGAAGGTATTAGCACCCTTTCTATCCATGGTTATCCATGGGCTCTTAGTTACTTGCTTAGATCACTTGCCTTTTGTTTTCAATTGTTTTAAATGGTGCTTTGTGTGTGGGTTTTGAAAATGTTTTGAAAAGATGCCAATGTGGTGGCAACCTTTGTAATGATCCATGTGGGGATGTATACAAAGATGTATGTCTTTTGAAAAGGTTTTCATTTGTTTTTTGAAAGTTGTTTTGAAAGTGTAGTGATGTGTGATTTTGAAATTAGGCAAGTGTTTTGTTTTGCAAGTTTGATTCAAGCAACTAAGAGGTTATCTACTCCTAAATTTCTCAAAAGATTATTGCTATGTTTTAACCCTTTTAACAAGTTTGTTCCACCATTGTATTTGGTGGACAATCTTGTGTTAGGATGTGAAAGGGACAGGCGCGGGTCATCGTTTAGGCCATAATTGCAACGGCGTTGAATGTCTTTGGGCAATTTTCTTTAAGGGACTTGATCATTTGTTTTTGTTTGTTTGAAAAGTTTTGTCGAGGGACTATGATCATTCAAATTGTTTACTTTGCCCAAAGAAGTTCAACATACAATATGGCCCATTTATTTGAAGGCAACAAGTGGAATACCCTAGGGGTGCAAGTGTGAGATGTGTTGTTCATTTTCATGCTCATTTATCTTGTATTAGGTCAAACTATTTTTTATCGTTTTTTCGCATACAAACCCTAATTCTAACATATTATCATTAGAAAGCAATAAAGTGCGAAATTAAATTTACTAAGCTATTACAAAACCAAATATGGGGAGGGGGGTACAAATGTTCAAATGGGGATATTGACAAGAATTTAAACCTAAATTATTACATCATTTTGAATATTTGCAATTTAATCAATGTACAAAAATTAAATAAGAATGTAAGATGCAAAAGAAATGTTTTGTATATATATGAAAAAATATTATTTATGTAAAAGAGAAAAGAAAATAAAAATTATATTATTTTTTGAGTATTTTGAATTTGGGGCAAAAACCCTAATTTTAAAAGAAAATGCATTATTATCTAATTTAATACAACTATTTATTTATTAAAAATAAAATAAAATGAAGTATATTATGGAAAAAGTATTTTTGTATCAAATATTAATAAAAATAAAAATTCAAGTATTTTTATATTTTTAACTTAAATATATTGATAAACATATATAATATATATATTAAATCTTAAATATGTATTATACACAAAAAAAATATTTATTTAATATTTTAATGAAATAAAGAAAAAGAGTATTTTTTATGTGAAATATTTTCAGAAGGTAAATAAAAATAAAAATGTATTTACACTATTTTTTTTATTTATTCTAATAATAGTATATATATAATATTTATGTATAAACAAAGGAAATAAACAAATAAATATGCAATAAATACAAAAAATGATGGAAAAAATATTTTTAATTTTTTAATGTCATGAGAAAAAATAAACAAGTCAAACATGAAAGGAAAAAGTCAAAAATGTTAAAAAATGAACAAATGGGCTCAGGGGGGTGTGAATCAAAAAAAAGTGGTGTGAAGAGCAAAATAACACAGGCCCAACCCACTCCACTTCTTCTTCAACCTTTGGCCAAAACGCGCGCCTTGTTTCAGAGATTCAAACATCCTGATTCTTTAAGTTTTTGCACAAACTTTCAACACAAAACATGTCAAGCATTGAATCACGATTCCAAATATATAAAAAACTCATCCTAACTCCCAGAAATGAGAGAGAATTTTATCAATCCCAAATCTTGACCTAAACTTTCTGCCATTTTCAAAGCTTAAATTCTCTCTACTCAGGCAAAAGAAATGAAATGTAAAGATATGTACATGTTCAGGGCTATGAGTAGAACCTTGTTTCTTCACAAACTTAAGACTAAAGATGCATGATAAGAGAGATACGAGTTCAAAGTTTTACCTGTGCAGTTGAACTTCTATCTGGAGAATGAGGAACTTTCAGTGCAATGTAATGATTGGAAAAGCTTCCTTGAGGTCCAGGGATGCTGTTTCAATGCTTACTTTGTCTTGAGAGCTTCTGAATCAAGCTATGGAACTTCAACTGCAAAAGGAAAAAATGAAAATGGTGGAAACTGTTAGGGTGATTACAGGTCAGGTTTTAGGCCATGGTTAGCTTGCATATGTTGTAAGGAAGGTAGAGGAACAGGTTTGGTCAAGAATGCTCGAAGGGATTGAGAGATAGCACTCAATCTGCAGGGGTTCCCCTGTTTGTGCAGTTTCAAGGTGATTAGGGCAATGGGAGTGTTTTAGATGGCAAGGGCTCGTGTGTTAGCTTGGATATGTTCTTCTGAATGTGTTTGATAACTTCTTTCTTGTGTTTGTAAGCTGAGATTCAAGTTGTCACAAGTTATGGACTTTTCTTCTATGTTAAGCAACAAAATGCCACTTGATGTTTCTAGCCTGTACAGGCCCTCCCACTATGCTGCTATCCCTTGCCTTGATCAGTGCAATTTGCTCACAAACTTGTGCCAAGAAGATCTTGATTGTACCACTTGGATTGCAAACTTGACATAAAGTTCTTCTTTTCAAGAATGGAAATAGTGCTTTTTCTAGTTTAGGCTTAATTCCTTGTGTAATGACCAAAGGCTTAGAATAACAACTTGGTTCAATGGTTTTGCATTAAATTTATGAGTGTCAAAGGGTTTTAGGGCCTGCAATGTAGCACAAACTATGCTGATTTGAAAATGGTCCAAGTTATGAACATGTTCATGAACCATTCAAAAGTGGATTTTTGCCAACTTGTGAAATTCGAATCTCTCAAGTTATGAGGTTGTTTGATGAGTTCTTGGACATTTTGGAAAGCTTGGAATGTGTAATACAATCCATCTTTGAAATGCAAATTGAAATTCTAAGTGGAAGGGTATGAAAAGTGGCCTTGAAGTGGGGTAGAAAACCTTGTCAAAATAGGTTAAAATTTCACTAAGTTAAAAATGGTTTAGTGCCCTTATTCAAAATATTGTAACTTGAGATAAAAGCTTCAAATGAGAAAACTTTGTGAATCAAAGTTGTAGATTATGCAACAAGCTACAACTTTCATGTTTTGACTTTTGTTTGAATCCAAATGGATCTTGGTGAAAAGGTGGGGCAAAGTTGGGAAAAAATTAGGGTTTTTCATAACTTAGAAATATTCTAAGTTATGAAAAATTCCATTTTCAAACCCTAATTTGCATTTTGTGATTTCTTGGTGAACAAGTTTCATGATTTGGCAAGTTTTGATGAAAAATGAATCTTGACTCTTGATTTTGACCAAAAAGTCAAAGTTTGACTTTTCAGTGTACAGTCAAAATTGATCAATTGACTGGGAAATTCAACTGTCAATCTTGTGTACTTGAGATCTTTTGAGCTTGATGAATGTGTCAAGACCATTTCATTGAGTCTTTTAGTCCATATGTGAATTTGGTTTGCCATTGGCTAGGTCAAACAGTCAAAAATTGCCTTTGTGCAGTCAAAACCCTAAAAATGACCATTTTGCCCTTTTGGTGATCTGATCAAATTTCTTGTGGAATTGTGATCCAAACTTGATCAAATGGTTCATGTGAGTTCATAATGTTGATGTGGATCAAATTTCATGAGGTTTGACTGTCAATTGGCCACAGTTGACTTTTTCCCCAATATAGCTGATTTCTAGGTCAACTGTCCAATTGACTGGGCAAAACTTGGAATCAAGACTTGAAACTTGGTATAGGTAAACTTGGGAGTCCAATATGAAGCATGAAAGTCATCTTAGGCATTTTAGGTCAAAACATCCTTGGGTAAACACAAACCCTAATTTGAGTCCACAGTGCAAGGAGAAGTCTTGAGCAGAGGAAACCCTAATTGGATCTTGATCTTAAAAGGTCTTGTGATGAGAAAATGTTGAGGAAATGGGAGGGCAAATTTTGGGGTACAACAGTTGCGTTTGTAAAGAATGCCATTACTGAGGAAGAATTTAGCGGAGAATCTCCTTAAGAACTTCTTATCATTGACTGAAGCTCCTTTTGGATATTCTTGAGTCTCGAGATACCTCTTGACTTCGTGAAACCAAGGTTGGTCCACTACTTCTTTAGTATTAATCTCGTGATAGTGTGGTGGTTCATCCATTCGTTCAATGGTGATCTGGGGAGCCTCATTATCCCATTTAAGTTTAAACATAGATGACATTGTGGCTAGTGCATCTGCTGGCTGATTTTCTTCTCGCAGGAAATGCTCAAAGGTAATCTTCTCAAAATGTGGGAGCAATGTCAAAACATGTTCTTTGTAAAGGATAAGGTTAAGGTGTTTAGTGCCCCATTCCCCTTTGACCTGGCTAATGACCAAAGCTGAATCTTTGAATACATTCAAGGATTTGATCCCCAAATCTATGGCAGCTTTAAGACCAAAGATACATGCTTCATATTCTGCCATGTTATTTGTACAATTGAAGCAAAGTCTTGTCGTAAATGGAGTATGACACCCTTCAGGAGATATGAGTACTACACCAATATCATTGCCGAGTGCGTTAGATGCCCCATTAAAAACCAGGGTCCATCGGGATCCTTGTTCAGGTCCGTCATATAGCCTGAATCCTTCACAGTTGTTTACCATCATGATGTCGTCATTCGGGAATTCGAACTTCATGGACTGGTAGTCTTCCATAGCTTGGTGAGCAAGGTGATCGGCTAGTACACTGCCCTTTATAGCTTTATGGGTAGTATATTGTATGTCATATTCTGTTAGGATCATCTGTCATCTTGCTATTCTCCCAGAGAGAGCAGGTTTCTCGAAGATGTATTTTATAGGATCCATTTTAGATATCAACAAGGTAGTATGGGTCAACATATACTGTCTTAGCCGGTGAGCAGCCCATGCCAGAGTGCATCAAGTTTTCTCGAGCAGTGAATATCTTGTTTCACATTCGGTAAACTTTTTGCTCAGGTAATAAATGACATGCTCTTTTCGGCCAGACTCGTCATGCTTCCCCAACACACACCCCATTGAATTTTCCAAAACAGCCAGATACATGATTGATGGTTTTTCCTTGACTGGTGGCATCAAAACAGGAGGCTCTTGTAGGTATTCTTTGATCTTGTCGAAAGCAGTTTGGCATTCATCATTCCATTTGACTACTTGATCTTTCTTCAATAGTTTGAAGATTGGTTCACAGGTAGCTGTCAGGTGAGAAATGAATCTAGCAATGTAGTTCAAGCGTCCCAAGAATCCTCTGACTTCCTTCTCAGTATGAGGAGCAGGCATCTCTTGTATTACTTTTACCTTGGAAGGATCTACTTCAATACCCTTATTGCTGACGACGAAGCCTAGGAGCTTACCAGACCTTACTCCAAACATGCATTTATTTGGGTTCAACCTCAGCTTTTACTTCTTTAATCTCTCAAACAGTTTCTATAAATGATCAAGATGCTCTTCTTCTGTTTGAGACCTAGCTATCATGTCGTCCATGTAGACCTCTATTTCGTGTATCATGTCGTGAAATAGAGCTACCATGGCACGCTGATAGGTTGCCCCATCATTCTTCAGTCCGAACGACATCACTTTGTAGCAAAATTTTCCCCATTGTGTGACAAAGGTTGTCTTCTCCATGTCCTCATGCGCCATTTTGATTTGGTTGTAACCTGAGAAACCGTCCATGAAGGAAAACACTTTGTGTTGTTCCGTATTTTTAACTAGGATGTCAATATGGGGAAGTGGGAAATCATCCTTAGGGCTTGCCCTATTCAAATCTCTATAGTCCACACACATTCGTACTTTGTTGTCTTTCTTGGGCACGAGAACAACATTGGCAACCCATTGCGGATAGGAGGTGACGACCAAAAATCCAGCGTTAAATTGTTTCATGACTTTTGCTTTAATCTTTTCTGACATATCTGGTCGCATTCGAAGGACCTTTTGTTTTACTAGTGGGCAATCCTCTTTTGCAGGTAGATGATGTACCGCAATATCTACATCATGTCCTGGCATGTCTTCATACGACTAGGAAAATACCTTAACATACTCGTGTAACAACTGAATCAACCGCTCCTTGACACTGGGTTCCAGATTGGTACCCACCTTAACCTCTCTTTTGTCTTCTTTGGTACCTAGGTTGATTGTATCCACAGGTTCCTCATGGGGCTGAATGGTTCTCTCTTCTTGTTGTAGCAATCTGGCAAGTTCCCCTGGTACTTCACAATCTTCCTCACGTTCGTCTCTGGCTTGGTAGATTAGATTTTAAAAGTCACAGAAATCCATAGCAGAACCGTTATCCATGGGATCCCGAATGGATGTAGACCTGCATTGTGAGTGTGAGTGTGTGTAAGGGTATAACTATCTTTGAAAGAAATGAAAATGTAAAAAGAAAAACAATGATCTCAAAGTTTGTATGCAAAAAACGTCTATGATTCATTGATGTCATATGGAAATGAGATAATAGCCCTTACAAATGGACCATTGTGCCTCGGGTAAGACACAAGGTTTTAAGATCCTGGATTGTTTTAATATTACAGATCCAACAAAATGTAAAGACAAATTACTGTGGGATAAAAGTGATCGGGACAAAATCTCTAGCCTCCCAGTTGCTGAGCCCTCCATTGACAGTTGGGAAGATCCAATCCTCCAGGTTGTAGCCATCTTCATCATCCTCTACCGCATTGACCTCACGGTTGCTGATCTTCAAGGGTGATCCTCCAGCACGAGCGTGGCGTACAACCTTCTGAGCACCTAAAGTGAAACCCATGCCAAACTTGTCAGACTTCTATGGGATATCTGGGAGTTGTCCCCAGATAGTGCACCCGCCTTCTTCTATTATTGATTTCGCATCCTTCAAAAATGACATCTTGAGTGGAGGCCTTGTGATCTTGGGAACAACCCTGGTTACTGCCACATCTTGCGGGACTTCTTCAAAGTGTTGGAATGAAGTTTCAATAAATTCACCATATAACTCCACATATCTGAAGGAATTGAGATGGCTGATCATATACTCTTCTTCTCCATGAATGGTGATAATTTTCCCTTGAATTGGATACTTTAGAATTTGGTGCAACGTAAAAGTGACAACGCCAGTATTGTGAATCCATGGTCGACCTAGCGAGCAGGAATATGAAGGGAGGATATCCATTACATAAAAAGTTGAATCAAATGTTTGGGTCCAACCTTTATGGGGATATCCACTTCCACATGCACCATTCTTTTTGAGCTGTCAAAAGCCCTCACTAATATATTGCTTGGTTTCAATGTCAATCCCACACAGTCAAGCCTATCAAGAGCATTTTTAGGCAATACATTCAAAGACGATCTGATGTCCACCAAAACATGAGCCAAGGTTGTGCCCCTGCATTCCACTGAGACATGCAATGCCTCATTATGCTTCCTTCCCCTTGGCGTTAAATCAGCATCTGAAAAACCTAGACCATTATCTGCAGTCAAGCTGGCTACGCAGTCTTGGAACTGGTCGGCAGATGTTTCTTGGGGTACATGAGCAGTTTTCAAGAGTTTTACCAAGGCCTTTGCATGCGCCTCAGAACATAGTAGTAAAGCCAGCATGGAAATTTTGGATGGAGTTTTCCCCAATTGCTCAACTACATTGTAGTCGCTTCTTTTTATGATCTTTAGAATTTCCTCCATCTCTTTCCGGGAGGTCTCAAGGATAGCCAATGATTGTGCCTTCGTCTGGACAGGCTCAATCAAAATACTTTTACCTTGAGTCTCGGTTGACTCGGTAGCAGGAATGTCAGTAGGAGTGATAACATGGGTTGTATCAACTTTGTCAGTTGGAGTATTAGTGGAGATGATTGTAGGACTGGGAATAGCCTTTGGAGGAGCAACAACAGCAAGAATGATTACAGGTCCAGGAATATCTTTTGGAGGAGCAATTTCTGGAGAGAATACCCTTCCACTCCGGGTTATCTTACTAGTCCCTGCGATATTACTGATATCGGAGTCAACTTTCTTAGAACTTGAATCTTCAGCAGCTGGCCAATCTTGCTTGATATCGTGATATTAGACACCACCTCCATAATTTCATGGTACAATTTTGTCTGACGAATACGGGACTGGTCCAGGCATTGTAATTATCAAAGGAGCTACTTTTAGAACTGGTGTAATTATAACGGGTATTTTGGTGGAGACCCTGGAAGAATTGTCGGAAATGGTCATAATGGAAGCATCATTATAAGAAACAGGTGGAACAAAAGTATTTTCGAACAAAATTTCCTTGTTATCTATTAGGAATTGAACGTATGCTTTCAACTAAGGACAGTTGGTTGGTGAGGACAAAGAGAAATGACAGCTTTCATCACAGCCCGGGAAAACACTGGCATTCAATAA
Source organism: Vicia faba (assembly GCA_948472305.1). Classification (NCBI taxonomy): domain Eukaryota; kingdom Viridiplantae; phylum Streptophyta; class Magnoliopsida; order Fabales; family Fabaceae; genus Vicia; species Vicia faba. The sequence goes on along the minus strand of OX451737.1, from coordinate 1,169,119,972 downwards.
GTTCTTTTTGATGGTCAGGAGTGGGGTCATAAGTTCATCAACTGAAGTAACAAACATATCTTCTTCAATGGCATTGGCATTATGGCCATGTTTGGGCATAGGGGCGGAAATGACATTGGGCTTTTCCGGCGCATCGAATTCAATCTCTTTGGCTTCAAGGAGGTCTTGTACTTTGTTCTTTAGAGCCCAACAATTATTAGTGTCATGGCCGAGACTCTTATAGTGGTATGTACATCGGGCATTAGGATGATAGTGAGGAGATGTTGTGTTAGGGTTATTTGGAGCTTCTTTCAAAGTCACCAGGTTGGATCTTAACATATGTGGCAAAACTTGAGATAGGGTCATGTTAATTCTGGTGAATTGTCTGACTGGTCTTTCCATTCTCGGTTGGTTGTTTCTTTGCTGACCAGGCACAAGTTTAGGAATCATAATAGCCCCCACCATTGGACGGCGTTCAGCCCTATCTTGATTTCTCTGAGGGTATACAACAACTACTTCTTTCTTTCCAATGAATGGCTTCCTTACAGCAGCAGAGGAAGCATCTTTCTGAATCTTTCCACTCTTTATCCGGGATTCTACCCTATCTCCGATCAATATCAATTCAGTAAAACCCGCCGATGAACTCCCAATTAAGTGATTGAAAAAGGGACCAGACAAGGTGCCCAAAACATGTCTACCAACTCTCTTTCAGATAGAAGAGGTTGAACTCTTTCGGCCAAGTCTCTCCATTTTTGCGCATAGTCTTTGAAGCCTTCATTTGAAACCATGGACATATTATGGAGTTGAGTACGTGTAGGCGCAAGATCAGTGTTGTATTGGTATTGTTTGTAAAAGGCTGCAGCAAGATCTTCCCAGTTATGAACATTTGCTCTTTCTAACTGATAAAACCAATCAAGTTGAGTTCCAGGCAGACTGTCTTGGAAGAAGTGTACCCATAAATCTTTGTCAGCGGTATGGGGCGTGAGACTCCATCATATTTGGCAAACACAGGTGCTTTGAATTTTGGGGGAATGACAATCCCCGACACTAACCCCAATTCCTCAAAGAACAAGCCAGGCACTTTTTGGATTTCCATTGCATTCAACCGTTCTTCTAGATGCTTATACTTGTCGTCGGCTGTAGGGTATTGTTCTTCAGAACAGTCTTCTTCTTCCTCTTCCTCTTATGAATTAGACTGAATAACTGTTTCCTTGCCCTTCCCATCTTGATTGTCTTTCTCACCAGAGGTCGTAGCAAAGTATAAGGCCCTTCTTGTATGCCCTTGGAATCTTCTCCCCATGTTCAGAATTTCGGTTATTTTCTTCGTCTTATTTTTCTTTTCCTCAACCAACAAGGTCTTCAACTCTTCTTGTCCTTTAGCCAGAGTTAAGAACAACTGTTGAAACTATGCATTCTGAGCTTGGAGGTCTTTCACCGTTTGCTCGAGATCTATCTTACTGAAATAAACAGTAGAGAGATGAGGAGACTTATTGCAAGAAACTTGCTTATGTTATGATGAATGATAAATGTGTATGCAATGATTTCAAGGATCTTAAGATTCAAATTCGTTTTAGACAAAATGGAAACACACGTTATATTAAAAGATTAAAGTTCGAGTACATCAATGCCTTCTTGGGAAAAATAAATACAAGAAACTCTAAGATAGAAAGGTAGTACGCATCCTTTTTGGTGTAATGTAGGCATTCAGAGTCTGCTCCTCGTGAAGTAGCCTAGTGAGTTCCAAAACCTTCTTCTCGCTTGCGTAGAATTGGGCTTCGAAAGTATCTCGCTCCCCCTTGAGTTGTATCCAATCCCTTTGTAGGTCTTCAAGAGAGGTGGGCATGTCAGGATGTAAGATAGTGTATGGAACATCTCCTTCCATGACAGGCTCAATGATTACTGGGAGAATGGAGGGGTAAGGCATCATAAGGCTCTGAGAAAGAGTTCGTACCCATTTGAGGTAAGGCTCAAGATGGATGGAATTCTTGTGCCCCAAAGTCTTGCTATCTACCTTGTTCAACATCCTCCAAGCTCGGATAAATCTCTGGTGAAGAACTTGATCATCGTTGTCGTAGTCAAATACCAAACATTGAATTAGCATCTCGTGCGGGCCATCCCTTCGGGTGTAACCAAACTGTCTTAAGGCTAAGCAGGGGTTGTAGGTGATACCTCCCCTAATTCCAAGTAATGGGACATTAGGAAATTCTCCACAACGGTCTACAATAGTAACATTCTCTATGGATTGGGAGCACCAATGAATGTCTGAATGTTTGAGTACCATCAACCTTTGTGACCACCTTGAACCTTGTTCGTTCTTTAATACAGATTGGGGAAGATGCGAAATAAACCATCTTGCTAAGAGAGGAGTGAAACACATAAGGACACCTATTTTCCCCATTGTGCGAGTGTGAAAAGAGTGTAGGATATCCCCTAGCAATGTAGGCACCGGGTTGTGGGATATGAATATTTTGACGGTGTTCACATCTATGAGTTGATCAGGGTTTGGAAACAAAACCATCCCATAGATGAGGAGAGCCACAATTTCCTCAAAAGCTTGCAGGTCCAAAGAATTCCAACAGTTTTGGGCTTTCTTAAACAAGAACTTTGCTAGGAAACCCTTGACACCACTCCTTGTTTCCCAATGAGTTGTGACATCAGATGAGTGCAAGTGTAGAGCTTGAGCAATCTCTTCTGGCGTTGGGTCTCTTTCTGTACTGTTGAAAGGTAGTTGATTGAGAATGGGAATTCTCAAGAGTCAAGAAAATTCTTTCAAAGTAGGCACAAATTGATAGTCGGGAAATGTGAAGCAATGGTGCAAAGGATCAAAGAACTGAAAGAGCACATTCATCATGTCCTCGTCTGTGTTGGAGGTGACCAAGTTGAGTAGGTGACCGTGTCTCTCAGTGAATGGAGAGTTTTCAGGAATCCTTGAAGCTAGCTCCTTAAGTTGTGGAGGGATTCTTACAAGAATGACTTGAATAGTTTTCCTGCGAACATAATCCATATCCTACAAAACAAGAACAAAGATGAATCCCAAAATCCATGAAATGGTTAGTGAATGTGTATGATGTTATGATGTTCACGATGTTATGTACAAGTATGTATATACGGACAAAACAAACAAGTTCCTAGGTTTAGGCTTGCATGGAGTTTTATAGGTAAGTACCCTCTTGAAGTTTAGTTGGCTCAACCTGTCCTAATAATAGTAACCAGGTTCTAAGGAGCTTAATATCACTGGTTTGTTTCCTTGGTCGTTGTTTCAGCATAAGCCTCTTTAATGGCGACCAAAATATCCCAAGAAACCAAACTTCAATGAGTGTAGTATCGAGTATCTACCAACTTTGGACTGCACCAAAGTCGGTCATCTCACTACATCCTAAAGGCCAAGTTGGTCAAGTAAAGGTTCTAAAAGTTCATTAGTGCTTTATGACATCACTCAACGGCCCCGTATTCTATTTGATTAACTCAAAGGCTACTGGTACCCACAAATATGTCGCACTAACATAGCTATTTCTTAGACCATGTCAGTATACCCCACACAGTTTCCACAATGTATTGCTACTTATCTATAATGTATCCCAAATTTGGGTAGTGGATTCAAACTCAAACAAAGAACCATAATGTAAAGCATACAAGTAAAACAATGAAAGCAAATGAAGGTGATCTAACCCTAAGATAACCCCACTTTTAGAATTGTCCCCAACAAAGTCTCCAGTTTTGTGATACGGTGGGAGAACTGACTTGGGTATTTTGCGTTTGATCGCAAATGTTGCGGTTAGCAAGAGTCGCCACCGACTTTTCTTTTATCCAAAAGGAAAGGTGAAAAAGAACAGGAAATACCTTTGAGATTATTTCTTTAGTTCGGGGGGTAGATTATAAAAAGGGAAGGTATTAGCACCCTTTTCATCCATGGTTTTCCATGGGCTCTTAGTTACTTGCTAGATCACTTGCTTTTGTTTGAAATTGTACTTTGTGTGGTTTTTTGAAAGTATTTTGAAAGAGGCCATTGTTTAGGCAATCTTTGTAATGATTCTCGTTCGTAAGAATGTATACAAAGATGTTGATCTTTTGAAAATGTTTTCAAGTTTTGTAAGATGTTTTGAAAGTGTAGGTGTTTATTTTTGAAAATAGAAAGGATGTTTGTTTTAAAGTGGAGCAAGTAATTTGGAGAAATCTACCTACTCAAATGTCTATCTTGTTTATTTTCTTTTCCTTTAACATTGTTATCTTACCATTGACTTGGTAAGCAACCCTATCTTTGGATGTAAATGGGACGGGTGTGGGTTATCGTATAACCATGATTAGCAATGTTTCAAGGTATCTTAGAATTCATTTTGAGGGACTAAGATCATTTGTAATGCAACTTAGATAGCATCATCGAGGGACTACGATCTTGTATTTGCTTGTTTTTGCTAAGATACCTTACATGCGTAATATGGTCATTTTGTATAAGGCAACCAAGTGGAATAAACCTAGGGGTGCTTGTGTGCAAGTGTATTGTTTTCATCTTGTTTTTGTCTTGAATTAGGGTTTTCTAGATATTGGTTTTAGTCTTTCCATACAAACCTTAATTACTAGCATGTCATATAAAAGCGATAAATTGCGAAATTTAAAGTTACTACGCTATTACAACACTTGTGGGGAGGGGGGGGTATAAATTATAAACGGGGATTGCAAGAATTTAAACCTAATTAGTCTATTACAACCATATTGAATTGGTATGAATATACAAGGAATTAAATAAATACAAATTATGAAAATGAATAAATGTACAAGGATGCAAAAATGTAAAGAAAATAAATTTGTTTGGTTTTCATGAAAAAAGATTTTATCTTAACCTAATTAAATAAAGAAAATAGTTAATTAGTAGGAATTTATTAAGAAAGGATTTTAAATGAAAAAAACCTAGTTCTATTGATTAATCAAAAGAAAATAATTTTAAGAAAAATATTTTTGGTATTTTTTTATCTTGAAAATATTTATAGTATTATAAAATATTTTTAGTCCCTTTTTTTATATTAAAAAATAATGTATTTTAAATGGTGTGAAAAATAAATAAATAAAAACATAATATTAATTAAGTTTACAAGATTATTTAATAAAATAAATAAAGTATAATAAATAAAAATATATTTTTATGAGAAAAATAAAATAAAATAAGTCAAAATATAAATATATCATTTTTTGTATTTTATGATTTTTTTTTTGTATTTTAGAAAAAATATATTTAAGAAAAGAAAATGAAATAAATAAATATATAAATAACTTGGGCCAGGGGGTGCCAAGAGTCAATATGGAGGTCAGTTAGCAAAAACAAACAAGCCAGGCCCAAAGGGCCCAGCGCCTGCCAAAAACTAACAAAAATCAGAAAATGAAAATGTGAAAAATGAAAAGGGTACCACTGGGGCTCGAACCCAGGTCCCATAGGTTACATGCGCGCGCTTCTACCACTGGGGTGACTGAACATCCGTTTATACAAATAAAACAATAAATATGTAAGGCAAAATGTGTTCTGAAGACTTCATCTTCAACCTCCATCCAGACCAACTGTAACTTGCTTATTTCTCATTAAAAATGAAAACTGTAAACATGAGACTTGTAGCAAATTTTCTCACGATTCCAGAAATGTAAAGTATTAAAACTATAGATCAAAGATAAGCAAGAATTTTAAAGGCCCTAATCTGAACCCTAAAAATTTGAGAAATTTCAGTTTCAAAATTCTCTAAGCTCAAGCAAAATTAATGGAAACTAAGGACATGGTTAGCTTCAGGGCAATGATATCTACATATTTTATTCACAAATAAACTATTGATGATGCCTGTATGAAGAGTTCCAAGTTGAGAAAACTTACCTCAAAACTGGAAATCGTGTTTGGAGTTTGAGCTTGTTTCAAGTGATGGTGATGATCAGGTTGGCTTCCTTGAGGTCCTAGAAAGCTAATGCAATGGTTTGCTTGAGTTGAGAGTGGCTGAAATGACTTGGAGAAGTCCAACTGTAATGCTCTGTTTTTGGCTATGGAAGTTGAGGAAGATGATGTTAAAGTCATGTAACAGGGATAGGGACAAGTTATATTTGATGTATAGGAGCTTTAGGAACTAAAAGGCCAAAGAACGCACGAGGGAAATAGAAGATACAAGTTCAAGGTTAGAACCTGCACAAAAATGGAGTTTGTGTGCAATTTCTGGCTAGAGGGAATTTGAGAGAGTTTCAGGCTTGCAAAAATCGTGTCCTGAGTTTCATAATAGTGTCTCAATGTATAGGAAAAGGTTTTGAGAGCTTTTTGTGATCAGAAGACCAAGATCACATGTTATGGCTTTTTGGCTTGTTTTTTAAGCAAACTTGAAAAACATGGTTTCAATGCAAGGTACATGTCTTGTAGGGTGACTTGCCACTTTAAACATGTTTGTTCTGAGTTTATAGAGCATGCTTGTGTAGAAAGAATAGGTGCAAAGCTCCATACAAGTTGACTTTGTGATTAAAGTCACTTTTCCAAAATGGAAGTGTGAACTTTGTTCCATTAATGGAAAATTTACTTGGACAAAGCTTGAATCAAGTGGATAATAGCTCAAAAGCAAGTGTAATCTTCTGATTATGGATAGATCTTGAGGTTTATAGGCCTGCAAAACAAAATTGTGCAGCATAGGTTTGAAATTGAATTCTTGTTCATCACAAAATGCCTTGTAATTTAAGTGACAAAATCCTAACTTCATCTCTTCGATTCTCCCTCCTCAAGAATGATCTCAAGGAGTTCTTGGACATTTTGGAAAGCTTGTAATGTGATATAAAACCCATATTTGAATTGCTTTTGAAGACTCCACTTGGAACTATATGAAAAAGTGTCATAGAGTTAGGTCAAAATCCTGACCAAATTAGGGCAAAAATTCACTAAGTGTTTAGTTTCTTGACCACATGTTCATAAATTTATAACCTGATATCGAAGCATTTTTGGAAGGAGTTGTGTAAAGAAAAGTTGTAGATTTCGTGTATATCTATAACTTTCATGTTGGAAGTTTCTCTTGAATCCTCTTGCATCATGGTGTAAATTTGGCTCAAAGTTATGAAAAAACATCAAATTTCCAACACTTAGAAAAATTTCTAAGTTTAGAAATTTTGACTTTTCAAAATGAAATCTTGACTTTTTGATTTTTTGATGAATAATTTTCATATTTTAACACGTTTTGATGAATTGTGACATTTGGCATTTGAATTTGACCAAAAAGTCAAAGTTTGACTTTTTAGTATACAGTTGACTTTTGATCAGTTGATTGAAAAATTCATCTGTCAATCCTTTGAACTTGGGATGTTTTGAACCATGTCATTAGGTCAAAATGATGTACTTGGACTCTTGAGATCATGCCTTAAACCAATTGATCATTTGCTAGGTCAAAAATCAGAAATTGCCCTTTCTTAGTCAAAACCCTAATTTTGACCATTTTGCCCTTTTGGAGATTTAACCAAATTTCTTGGAGAGTTGTGGTCCAAACTTGATCAATTGACACATATGATTTTAAAATTTTGACATGGATAAAAAATTATGAAGTTTGACTGTAAATTGGCCATGGTTGACTTTTTCCCCAATACAGCTGATTTTTAGGTCAACTGTTCAATTGGCGGAGCAAAAATGTGATTCAAGGCTTGAAACTTGGCATGATTAATCTTGGGGGTCCATAATGATCCATGAAAATCATACGGGGCATTGGAAGTTCAAAAATCCTTGTGCAAACTCAAACCCTAATTTTGGTCATCAGTGCTTAAGGAGATGTCTTGAGCTGATCAAACCCTAGTGCAGTCTTGAGTCAAGGGAGATCTTGTAAACAAAAATCTTGATAAGTGAGAGGGAAAATTTTTGGGTACAACAGTGGTATTTACACCAAATGGATGTTAATAATTCCTTTTTGTAGGGAAATTTGACTGAAGAAGTCTACATGCAACAACCACCTAGATTCCTTCATTCTGAATTTCCTCAACATGTATACAAACTCAAGAAGGCTATCTATGGTTTACGACAAGCACCTAGAGCATGGAATGATTCTCTCAAGGCTTTTGTTCTTTCTGTTGGGTTTCAAAAAAGCCTAAGTGATTCCTCATTGTTTATTTACAATAAACATGGTGTACAAGCTTTCTTATTAATATATGTTGATGACTTACTTTTGATGGGCAGTGATACTACCTTTTTAAATCATTTCATGACAAAACTTTCCAATAAGTTTTCTCTCAAACAACTTGGTTTCCTTAATTATTTTCTTGGAATTGAAATGATTCCAACCAAGGAGGGTATGTTATTATCTCAACATGGTTATATTAGAGAACTCTTGGATAAGTTCAATATGGCTGGTGCAAAGTCCGTCAACACACCATTATGTATGACTACTCCTCTCAAACTACATGATGGATCTGCCGCTGTTGACTCAAAGCAATTTCACAGTATCATTGGTGCATTGTAATATGTCACTTTGACAAGGCCAAATTTGTCCTCTGCAATTAATAAATTGTCACAATTCATGCATCAACCAACTCAAGTGCACCTCCAGCAACTCAAGAGAGTATTATCTCAAACATACTATTAATCATGCTCTGAGGCTAGAAAAACCACTTCATCTCAAATTACAAGCCTCCACTGATGATGATTGGGGAGATAATTTTGATGACAAAACATTTACTTCAGCTTACATAATTTACTTTGGTGGAAATCCTGTCTCATGGCTATCAAAAAGGCAGAAAACTATTGTAAGATCATCCACAGAGAAGAATATTGATCTGCTGCCAATATTACATCAGAGATCATGTGGTTTCTTAATCTATTGAGTGAACTTGGAGTATCATCCCATATACCTACTATCTTTTATGACAATATTGACACAACCTACTTATGCTCCAATCCAGTATTTCACTCTCGAATGAAACGCATTGCTCTAGATTATCATTTTGTGCGACAGATGGTTCAACTTGGAAAAATATGAGTCTCTCATATTTCTACAAAAGACCAGCTGACAGATATTTTAACAAAGCCTATGCATCGAACCAGATTTTCATTTCTTAGAGACAAAATTTTCCATTGATGGTGACCCAATTTTGAGGGGGCATAATAACAGATAATTATAAGTTACTCCTAGAATTTAGGTGTAACCAACCATTCCTATTGTGACACGGTGGGAGAACTATCTTGGGTGTTTTGCGTTTGATCGCAATGATGTGGTTAGCAAAAGTCGCCACCGAATTTTCTTTTATCCAAAAGGAAAGGTGAAAAAGCACAAGAAAGACCTTTGAGATTGTTTCTTGAGTTCGGGGGGTAGATTATGAAAAGGGAAGGTATTAACACCCTTTTCATCCATGGTTTTCCATGGTCTCTTAGTTACTTGCTAGATCACTTGCTTTTGTTTGAAAATGTGCTTTGTGTGATTTTTTGAAAGTATTTTGTAAAGATGCCATTGTTTAGGCAAACTTTGTAATGATTCTCATTCGTAAGAATGTATACAAAGTGTTGATCTTTTGAAAATGTTTTAAGTTTGAAAGGTGTTTTGAAAGTGTTGGTGTTTGTTTTGAAAATAGCAAGGATGTTTTTGTTTTGAATTTGAGCAAGCAACTAGGAACAATCTACCTACTCAAAAGTCTTTTATGTTCTTTTCTTCCTCCTTTAGATGTTGCTATCTTACCATTTGTTCTGGTAAGAAGCACCAACGTTGGATGTGAAGGGACGGGCGTGGGACATTTGTGTATAGTCATAGAAGGCAACCTATGGGACGTTTTAGCAATATCGTTTTAGGGACTAGATCGTTTACTGAAGGCAACATTGAGGGTCATCGAGGGACTACGATCTTTTATCGAGGGTCTTTGCTAAAACGCCCATATTAGAGGGACATGACTATTTTCCGATAGGAAACAAGTGAGATTACCCTAAGGGTGCATGTGTGAATAGTGTGTTTGATTGCATGCATTTTAGTCTTTGATTTTTTAGGTTGTCTATTTGTTGTTTTTATCTTACCATACACACCCTAATTATTAACAATATATGAAAGCAATAAAAGTGCGGGAAAAGTAAAGTCCTACACTATTACATCATTAAGGGGATGGGGGTACAAATTTACAAATGGGGATTGCAAGAAACTAAAATCCTAATTATCTATTACAACCATATTGAAATAATATACAAGAAATGTAAAATGGACTCGTTTTGTTTTTGTTAATAAAATAAATAAGTTGGCTTAAGAAAATATTTTTGATCTTTTTATTCTCAAAGAAATAATATAAAACATGTGAATATGAAATATATATTTTTTGTGTCTTTGGTTATTAAAAGCTAAAATAAGATAAATAAGAGAAAAGGGAGTCAGAATCAGCACGTTGCTGAAACGAGAAGGAACATAAGTTCTGACTCTGATACACTGCAAAAGAGAAAATATTAGTAGGAAAGTAAAGGGTCATAAGTTTTGGGCCTGGGTACACCAAGTTCTGAGGTTAAGGGGTTCAGAAGCTATAGCGTAGCTGGGAACCTAGAAGTTCAGATATCTCTGGCAAGTCATAAGTTCTGATTGTTTGAGAGAGTGAAGTGATTATACTATTAGGTGAGGGTACCTAGAAGTTCTGATTTAGGAGTATCGTTTGACAGATAAATGGGTAAAAATGTCAATAAATAAACCTTAAAAGATGCTTCTAGGGCTAGAACTCAGGACCCTTAGCACTAATGTCTTATGCGCACACTTTCTACCATTGGGGTGGCTGTACATCCGGTATTAGAAGCAAAAGCATGAACATATAAAATAAAGTAAGTTCTGATGATGAGCTTCATCTCTTTCTCCATGCTAATCAAAACATCTGCAACTTAGTCATTTTTCAACAGAACAAAAAAAACACAAACATAGCAATTATGGCAGGTTTCCCTCATGGTTTCAGAAGCATAAAAAATGCCAAGATTATAAATCAGAAATAAACGTGTATCTGCTAGTTCTAGTTTCCTTAGGGAGTTCTGAACCTATGTTCTTCCTATTCAGGCAGGAAAGTACATGAAACCTCAGAATATGTACAACATCAGAATCAAGATGTCTACATTGTGTTTTGAACATGCAAGTCTAACAATGCTTAAGTGATAGGATGAGGGTTACCAGAAGCTTACCTTGTAGCTGAAAAATGTTCTGTGAGCTGGAGTATGGTTTTGACTGCTTGTAATATTCTGATTAGCTTTCTCACGTGCTTAGCAGGCTGGAACAACTCTCAACTTGGGCTATGAATGGCTGGAAAATTCTGGAACAGCCAAGGAGCAAAGTTTTGACTTTCTGTGGTGGAAATTGATGGGGAACGCGTTACAATATGTTTTGTATTTGTGTTTGCAGTTTTGGATTTTTGGAATTTTTAGCAAGGTTTCAAAGCTCTTCCTTTCAATTTTTCTGACCGACCCCCTTCACAGTTGCAAATGAAGTTCAATTTATAGGCAAGAACTTTGTATCTTGGAGAAGTCAAAAGTACCAACATCATGCTAGCGTGCTGGCTTGTTCTCAAAGCAAGATAAAAAAGTATGGTGGTTAGCAACTTTTAGCCATGCCTAAGCTGGATTTGTAAGTATGAATTAAGGAAAAGTACCCTCAAAGGAAAAAGCAAAGTATGGGCCTAGAATAACCTTGTACAAAAGTTCGTTTTTCAAGGACAACAATGGTACTTCTATCTCACACGTGGGGAAATCCTTTGGATAAAAACTCAAAAGTGGTTGTGAGCATTAAATGATGATGAGATTTATCAAACCATAAATCTTGTGCTATGAGATTGTGCATCATAACCTAAGTCTGGGTCAGAAGTTCAGCATCAACGCAACTTAGAACCAATATCCAACTTTTGATCCTTTAATCTCTTTGCTCCAGCATGTTCTGAGCGAGTTCTCAGACTTTCCAGAAAGCTTATGACATTATTTGTAAGCCCTCTTTGAATTATTCTTGCAACTTCTGACTGAACCTATGTGAAAACTGGCCCAGAAGTCGTAGACCTGAGCCAGAAGATATCTACGTCCGACTTCAAATGGAAGAATTATCAGAATAAATCTACGCTCGATTTAATCTGAGCCAGGAGATGTCTACACCCGACTTCAAATGGAAGAAGTATCAGAATAAATCTACGCTCAATTTAATCTGAGCCAGAAGATGTCTACGCCCGACTTTAAATGGAAGAAGTATCAGAATAAATCTATGCTCGGTTTAATTTGAGCCAGAAGATGTCTACACCTAAATTTAACTGGAAGAAGTATCAGAATAAATCTATGCTTGATTTAATCTGAGCCAAAAGATGTCTACGCCCAACTTCAACTAGAAAATATGTTGGAAAGAGTCTACGCTCGACTTTAATTATAAGAAGTATAAGAATAAATCTATGCTCGATTTAATCTGAGCCTGAAGATGTTTATGCCCAATTTTAATTGGAAGAAGTATCAGAATAAATATATGCTCGATTTAATTTGAGCCAGAAGATGTCTACGCCCGACTTCAAATGGAAGAAGTATCAGAATAAATCTACACTCAATTTAATCTGAGCCAGAAGATGTCTACGCCCGACTCCAAATGGAAAATATGTTGGGAAGAGTCTACGCCCTACTTTTTCGAAGGAGTATCAGAATAAATCTACGCTCGATTTAATCTGAGCCAGAAGATGTCTACGTCCGACTTCAACTAGAAAATATGCCTATTTGAGAATGACCCTCTAAGGAAATTGCTTAAGTAGCCATTTATCAGATGTGGCCTTTGGGAAGACTGTTTGGTCATATAAGTAGTTGATGATGTTCGTCTGTTTGTAGACTTTACCTAAAAAGACAAAGTTAGTCTTTATGCAATGTTATGACGTATGTAATGCATTGCGTAATGATGTTCTTAAAATAAATGAGAGTGTGCTATATGTGTTTCGTATGCACATGCTATGATGTTTGTAAATGATGTATGAGTATGAAGTGTTATTTGAAGTGTATTTATAAACCCGTGCAACATCTTTGTCTGGGAAAATAAATCCCTGACTGTTGCTAGGGATGAAGAGTATGTGTATCTTCGATCTTGATGGGTATTCCTGGTTTCTTCTTGAGGAAACTCCGTCGAGGAGTGTTGATTCCTGTTTTGGGGAGAAGATTCTAAGAATATTGGTTGCTCATTGATCTACTGAGGATTTTAATTCTTATATACCCCGATTGGGGATAAAAGAGATGGATAACTTTCGAGGTGCTGTCTGACTGGGTTTCTGACATGGATGCCAACTCGTCTAGAGAGGATAAGGTTAAATGTTACCTGGTCCGGTTTAATATTTGGTAGCAACTCTCTGGGGATAGTATCCCGGACTATCCTTTGCTGGAGGTGGGAATCTGGCTGGTAATTTGTGGTAGAAATAGACTCAAGTTGGGGAGGTTGTAATCTGTTAGGGAAATAAACCCTGTTAGGGAAATAAACCCTGTTGGGGAAATAAACTTCGTTGACAAAGAAATGCTTTATTGAGGAAAGAACCTTGCTGAGGAAATGAGCTCTGCTAGAGAAAAGAAATATGCAGGGGATTTTACAGTTCTGGAGGAATAAACTCTGCTGAGGAAGAGAATTTCCATAAACTGTAACAACTGGGACTTTGTAGGTTGGCGACATTGTCGGGAAAAAGATCTTATTCCTTTATCCGCTGGTGTGATTTGCTGGTGAGTATGATTAGTGTGTCCCATTTTGTGGGGGATATATCTTTGTTGAAGATGAGCTTTTGAAGGTAGCTCTGTGGGGATTTATGGATGTATTGAACATTATCTCAACTTCTAGAGCCCTCGGTAAGTGCTAATTAGGGTGATGAGTATTCTACTGATAGACAGGTAATGAGATACTGGGACATAGTCGTACGCTTTAATCCCTAACTTTTTCCCGGATCGCCCTTTTGGGTTTTCAGCCCATCAGGACACCCCTTCTTGCCCAAGTCGCCTTTTTAGGTTTTCAACTTGCCGGGTGTACAATTTTATTCATATATCCCTAATTTTTGCCCGAACTCTTTTGGTTCGCCGGGATGCCCTTATTTTTTCCTAGGCCAGTCAACCTAGTAGGTCTTTTTTCGTGCGTAGTATTTTCCGACTATGTCCATGTTCACAGGGTGCGGAGAATTATCATTGTCCATAGTAGTAAGTGTTGTAGCACTGCCAGAAAATGTTTGCTTGATTGTGCGTGACCCTTCGTATGTGGGATTCCATTTACCCATGGGATTAGTCTGGTGCACCCGATGCTTGAAGTTATTGGTCAACCATTGATTGCCAATTTTCTAATAATCTTGACCTTCCTCGGTACTCTTCTAAGAACTGTCATGGCAGAATGACACCATCTGATACTACTGTCATAAATAATTAATTTAGTGACACAAAGGTTAGTGAATTTTGCTGAAACTCGTTATTAGTGTAGCATGTCTCGAGTGATTCAGATGGAGATCTGCCCCTGGCTATTCAACACTTTTATTCTTTGAATCTTGACTCGAATTCCACATATGAGTTGGATAATAAAATGTCACGCCCCTTGAATATGGAAGGCTTATTATAGGAAGTGTCTTTCCATTTGAAGTGACTTTCTTCATTAAGAGGATTTCCGTTCAGTGAATATTCGTCGTGTGAATTTCTCTACTGTCAAACAATTAGTTATATGCAAGTAGTGGTATTAAAAATGCAAAGCTTATGTCTGTCTTGAAGTTTTGAAAGTGTATTTTTAGTAAAAACAGAATTTTGTAAGAATATGAATTCAACTCAGGATTTATAGTGAGTCTTACAGGAGTCAGGATACCTTTTGTAACAGTATGCTTTCGAACTAACCCATGATTCAGCTAGGACTTTTAAGGGTTGTAGCATGGCCTGGTTCATAGTTTAAGAAACAAAGGAAGAAGGCTCAAAATTTATTTGTACCCACCCATTCTCCACGATGTTCTTCGGTCATATACTCAGTTAATTATGCGTTTGGATTCCCATTGAGTCTGGACTTATAACACTGATATTCTAGTGATGGTTCAGATACTGGGAGTTTATTTGAGGAGGCAGTCATTTTTGTAATATTTTTTATTGAGGATTTGTAAGACCTATTTTTGATTTTATTATCCCTAATTTTTGCATGAACTATTTTGAGATTACAGTCAGCAGGATGCCCCAGTTTTTCCTAAGTCTCCTTCATAGGTTTTGACTTAGCGGGTTTTTCTTTTGAAAGATAATGATTGCCTGTTTTAATGATTACGGGGAACCATCACCGTCTTTTGATTTAGCAGAGCATCTTCGACACTATTCGTCGTGTATGAAGGTATAGCTTGTGTTTGAATGTGCATTTGAATTAACTGAGTAACTACCCTGCCCCAAGTTATGATCAAAGGTTTCAATTTGTGTGAAAATAAAACTCCTACTTCGTACGCTCAAAGGGGTTGACTAGGGATTATCTTCCTTATAACTTCACTATTTAGGATTTGAAACAATGCCTGTACATCGTCAGCAAGGTCCGTTCAAAAGTATATTGTAGAGATTATGGTATTGTTTTTGTCATCCCCCTTCTAAAGGATTACAACCTTTAATCGAGAGTTGAATATCACAAAAAGGAAGTAAAAGCATAGTTTAAATATAGTCAAAACGAATGGGTTACTTCAAGCCAAACATAGGAAATATATTAATAGAACAACAAAGTTTGACATAAGATAAATGTTCGAACAGTCAAAAGAAATTATAACTTGAAAATTCAAATGAAATAAACACTCTCAATCTTGGCCACGATTTGGAATGGGAGCAGTGATCACATTGGGGTTCTCAGGAGGGTCTAACTCAATCTTCTTAGCATCAATCAAATCTTGGATTTTAATTTTTAAAGCCCAACAACTATTTGTGTCTTGTCCAGGACTATTGGAATGATAGGCGCATCTTACATTAGGATTGTATCGAGGAGAGGAGGTGTTGGGATTCTGAGGAGGACCCTTCAATGTTATCAGCTCTGCCTTCAATAGGTGTTGCAGTGCCAAGGACAATGGCATGTTGATCTTAGTAAATTGTCTCCTAGGTGCATCCGGCCTACGTTAATTACCTTGTTGTTAATGTTATGTTGGCGCGGGATTGGAGATTAACACAATTAATAAGGATTGGTTGCGGTTACTACTAACACGATCCTTCTGGCCATAAATGGAATTGGTTTCCTTCTTATCACTGAATGTCTTCTTCACAGCACTTGAAGACGCAACCAATGAAATCTTTCCACTCTTGATACCACCTTCGACATGTTCCCTAGTTAGAATCAACTCAATAAAACCAGATGAGGAGCTTCCAATCAGATGGTTAAATAATGGACCTGTCAGAGTGCCCATTAACATATCAACCAGCTCCCTATCAGACAGAGGAGGTTGAACTCTTCCAGCTAAATCCCTCCACTTCTAGGCATACTCTTTAAAACCCTCGTTCGAGCCCATAATCATATTTTGTAATTACACACGAGTCGGTATAAGGTCGGTGTTATACTGATACTGCTTGTAAAAAGCATCAACCAGATCTTCCCAAGTGTGAATGTTAGTTCCTTCCAGCTGATATAACCATTCAAGTTGAGTTCCGGACAAGCTTTCTTCAAATAAATGGACCCATAAGTTCCTGTCAGCAGTATGGGGTTAGATTTTTCAAACATACGACCTTAGATGAAGTTTGGGACAAGAGACCCCATCATATTAAGCGAATATGGGGACCTTGAACTTGTGAGGGATGTCCACCCCCGAAATTAGACCTAGTTCTCCAAAATCTAATCCAGGCACTTTCTGGATTTCCATAGCTTTGAGACGGTCTTATAACTACTTATACTTGTCATCTGCGGGAGGATATTGTTCGTCAGAGTAGTCTTCATCTTCATGAATATTCTCATAACCTTGGTTATTTCTTCCTTCATGCTTGATGCTTCTACCATCCTCTTCTTGGTTGTCGTCTTCCTTAGAAGAAACATCATTCACTTGAAATAGTTGAGCAGGACCTTTGAATCTTCTCCCCATATTGAGGATAATAGCTGGCTTTTTAGCCTTCTTCTTCTTGGCGACGAGCGCCATCAGATCTTTCTACCCCTGTGCCAGATTCATAAGAGTCTCTTGAAATTAGGCGTGTTGAGCCTGGAGGTCCTTAATAGTCTGTTCGAGGGCCACCTTATACTGAAATAAACAGTAAGTAGATGAGAAAACTTGTATTGGAAAACCTATTATGAGATAATGCATGATATGTAGATGAAATGTTTTCAAGGATCTCGCGGGGTAAACAAAGAAAATGTTAGAATCCTACAACAACTTTGATTGAAGAACTTCGTATCGTTGAATGTCCTTCTACGAGAATCAAGGTCACCATGTTGAGTGGGTCCTAGCCTTTGACTCAAGATAATGTACTTTGTTCTTTGACGGTATTTAGTTAGAGGAAAATAAATCACGTTGCCCCTTGCTAGATGTCGGTTCATGATACTTTGGCGGTATTTAATTAGAGGAAAATAAATCCTCCTTCCCCATGCTAGGCGTCTGGTTCATGATAACCTGCATCACATGCCCTTGAGATCCTTGAAGTGGTTAGTGAAAATGATACGGTATGATGTCATGATGTTATGATGTCATGCTCGAACAATTAATCATACACAAACAAAACAGACAAGGCCTTAGGTTTAAGCTTGCATGGAGTTTGTAGGTAAGTACCCTCTTGAAGTTTTAGTTGGCTCAACCTATCCTAAAAGAAGTAACCGGGTTCTAGGAGCCTCAATATCACCGATCTTTCTCTCGAGCATTGTTTCAACACAAGCATTTGATTTGGAACTGAAATATCCCGAGAGTCTGATCTCAATGAGTGTAGCATCGAGTATCAACCAACTTCAGCTTATGCCAAATTCGACTATCTCACTACTTTCTAATGGCTAAGTTGTGTCAAATAAGGTTCTACATTCAGTTAGTGCTTTATGACACCACGCAGCAGCCCACCATTCTCCTTGACTTAACTCAAGGGACACCGGAACCAACCAATGTGTCACACTAATGTAGCCATCGCTTCAACTGTATCGGTATACGCCGTACAATTTTCACGATCTATTTCTACTTACCTAAAATGCCTCTTGTAACACGGTGGGAGAACTGACTTGGATGTTTTGCATTTGATTACAATTATTGCGGATAGCAAGAGTCGCCACTGACTTTTCTTTTATCCAATAAAGGAAAGGGTGAAAAGAACATGAAAGACCTTTGAGATTATTTTCTTGAGTTCAGGGGGTAGATTATGAAAAGGGAAGGTGTTAGCACCCTTTTCGTCCATAGTTAACTATGGGCTCTTAGTTGCTTGCTAGATCATTACTTTTGTTTGAAAATGTGCTTTGTGGTGGTTTTTTGAAAGTATTTGTGAAAAACGCTTTCGTTTAGGCAAACTTTGTAATGATTTTTGTCTTTATAAGAATGTATACACAGTGTTGGACTTTTGAAAATGTTTCATGTTTTGAAAGTGTTTAGTGTGTGTTTGGAAAAGATGTTTGTTTTGAAAATGAGCAAGCAACTAAGAATGTTTCTACCTACTCAAAAGTCTTTGTTCTTCTCCTCCTCCCTTAGATGATAATATCTTACCATTGATTGGTAAGAAGTCTTATCTTTGGATGTAAAAGGGATGGGCGTGGGTCATTGTATAGTCATGATAGCAATGTTGTGAGATATCTTAGCATTTCTCTTGAGGGACTAAGATCATTCGTAAGGAGGCATTTGTAGCATCATCGAGGGACTATGATCTTGTATTTTGATTGTTTTTGCTAAGACACCTCACATGCATAACATGACCATTTTTTATAAGGCAACAAGTGGAATTACTCTAGGGGTGCATGTGTGAATAGTGTGTTTGATTTGCATGCATTTAGTCTTTGATTAGGGATTATCTACTTGTTGTTTTTATCTTGCCATACATTCCCTATTTTACTAACAAGCATACAAAAGTAATAAAATGCAAAAAGATAAAACCCTATACTATTACAACCATATTAAATAGCAAAAACATGTAAAGGTGGAAATAAAATAAAAGCAAGAAAAATGGGTCTTTCGATTCATGCACAAATGCCCTTCGATTATGCATATTTTGGCTTCCTTCAATTTGAGGTCTGGAGTCAGTGGAGTCATACCCTTCGATTTTCCTCTCTGTCTCTTTCGATTTGGGGTTAGAATCAGTATGGGCACGCCTTTCGTCTGGGCCTAGAAGTCATCATAGTTCTGTATTTCGCTTGAGGCTTGGAGGCATCAAGGTTCTGTCTTTCGTCCGAGGCCTGGAAACAATAAGGTTTTGGCTTTCGTTTGAGGCTTGGAGGCAGCAAGGTTATGTCTTTTCCACAGGCTCCTTGCTGACTCCTTGTAAGCATATTAGGCCCTCAGATTGTGATTCGAAAGGCTTGTGCAGCTAGCCAATCGAAGGGCATAACAAACATGTCTTAAGTTCTTAAAATGCAACATCCAAACATAACTACAGTCCAGGGGCCAACATAAAAAAAAACAAAGGGTCTCAAAGTCCAAAGCGTAACTAATTAAGGTTGAGTTTTCAGCATATGGGCAGTCAGAATCGAAAGCTAAAACATGGTCTAGAAATATCTACATTTTTCTTTATTGGCATATGCACATGATATTTAAATGAAAGAGTTCCAAGTTTAGAGAGAACTTACCTCTTGAAGTGCTTAATCGAAAGAGTTGTAGGTGACTTCTTTGGTGGTAGAGGGAGCTTCACTGGAATCTTCCTGAAGCTAGTTCAGTTACTGCTTGGTTTGGGCAGTCACTGATTCGAAAGAGAGTATATGATGGTGATGAGTGAATTGAAGGTTATTACACTACAGTTTAGGGGAAGTGAATCGAAAGGTACACTACTGAGGTTTTTTTGTGAAAACAATTTTAGATTTTTGAAGGTTTGAGAATGTTGGAGAGTTTGAGAATATTGGAGAGTTTGAGTGCTTGAGGATTTTTATGATTTTTCTCTCTAGCAAAAATATGGCCTCGTTCTTTGTCAATGGTTTCTCTATTTATAGAGAAAAGGTTTGGAAGTTTGAACAAAGATGTGGCTTGGCTGAAACGTGAATATTAAGCTGTGTCAGATTTTCCAAGATCTCAAGGTCAAGTACTAAAGTTGTTGGTTAAAAGAGGCTGACTTTCCTGACTTATGGTGAAGTACAAACAGGATTTAAGCAAAGCATGGGCTTGGGATAGGATTTGTACTAGCAAGTTCACTTTCATAAAAAAACTTCTGGAGAAAGGCTTAATCACCTGGACAATAGCTTAATCCAAAATGTAAGCAATTAATTATGGAGTGAAATACAAGCATTAAGGCCTGCAATGTAAGATCATGTAGCATGGCCTAAAGATTTGATCAGTGTTATTTCAAAATCCTATTTTCCACTTGTGTCAAAGGGTTCTAGAAATGTACTAAAGAAGACTGCTTTGAATGGAGCAAAATGCCCAAACGAAACCTATGGATTAAACTTGCATCGAAGGAGATTTCCTGCCCAAACGAAGTACGTAACCCCAACTTTCATTCGAAGGAAGCCATAAATCCAAATGAAAGATGCATGTAGGAATTTTGAATATGCAATCGAAGGATTCTAAAAGGAGGCATTTTGCCTTGGAATCGAAGGAGGCTACATGAGGCTAAAAGTGCAAATCAAAGGATGCTAAAAGGGAGCCTTTTGCCTTGGAATAGAAGGAGACTACAAGGGGATTTGTGACCTGTGAATCCAAACCAACGCGCCAGAGGCCCACGCCCAGTCGAAGGATGCAAGCCAAACTTGCATCGAAAGAGGCCAAAAGGCCAATCGAAGGAGCTGAAACAAAGAACACTTGTTTTTCTCCAGATTTTGTCAAAATATTATTTTTATCTGTTTTCTCCCTTTTTGACAGTTTCCTTTTAATCTTGGTACTGGAAAATCCCAATGTACTTGTGCAAGCTTGAACCTTGGGAATCCTTGTGAGAAAGGCCTTGAAAAACGAGAGGGAAATTTTTTAGGTACAACACCTCCAGATCCGGGTATAGGATCTATATAAGAAACAAACCTAAGCATATCCCGAAATATAAAGCATACAAGGCAAACAAGTAAAGCAATAAAGGTGATCCAGCTCTTAAGGTAACCCCACTTCAAGATAATCCCTAGCAGAGTCGCCAGTTTTGTAATATGGTGGGAGAACTGACTTTTGGTTTGTGTTTTATCGCAAATGTCGCGTGTTTTATCCCAAAATTTTCCCTCCCTTTTCTTCAATACATTTATCACAAAAGATCTCAAATGCTCAGGGGTTCTCAAGAGTTTGATCAAACAAGCTCACCTCCTAAGAACTAGGTCCACAAATTAGGGTTTTGGTTTTCTCAAGGAAAATTGGATGTATAATGCCTACAATTACTTTCATGGTTCATCATAGACCTCCAAGAATGTTCATTCCAAGTTTCAAGTCTTGCATCTCAAAATTGCCCAGTCAATTGCTCAGATGATTGAAAATCAACTGTATTGGATAAAAAGTAAATTATGATCAATATACAGTCAAACTTCAAGATTTTTGGCCAACATCAACATTTTAAAGTCATATTCATCATTTGATCAAGATATTATCATAATTCCTCAAGGAAAGCATTCAAATCATAAAAGGGGCAAAATTGACCAAATTAGGGTTTTGATTGAGAATGATTGATCATTGACTTTTGACCTAATACATGGCCTAATTGCTTGAAGCATGACCTTAAGGACTCAAACACAATATTTTGACCTAATTGCATGGTTCAAAACATCCTCAAAGATCAAGTGATTGATAGTTGAAATTTGGATCAACTGATGAAAAGTCAACTGACACACAAAAGTCAAACTTTGACTTTTTGGTCAACATTGAATTTCAAAGATCAAGATTCATAAAGACTTTAAAAAATATAAAACTTGATCATAAAGAATCAAGAAAATCAAGAAAAGAAAGAAAAGACAACAAAAAGTCAACCTTTCCAAGACTTAGAAAAATTCTAAATGTTTTTATCCTTATTAAATTCACTACTTCATGACCGTTTTTCACCAAGATGCAAGATGATTCAAAGAAAACTTTCAATATGAAAGTTGTAGAGCATGATGAACTCTACAACTTTGTCCTTGAGGGTTGATGTCCAAAAAATGCTTAGATTAGAAGATATAAGCCCATGAAGTTATGACATTTTTAACAAAACACGTAGTCAAAGTTTTAACAAGTTTGGTCAGATTTTTGTCCCAACTTCTTGGCAATGTTTCACCAAGTTACAAGTTGATTTAGCCAAAGTGGTTAACATGAAGGTTGTAGAAAATGTTTTAATATTTACAAAATGTCCAATAAAATGAAGAGATCATTTTTGAGATAAGAGATTCGAAGAGATGAAGTTGAGCATCCATTCTTGAATTACAAGGCATTTTCATGAATAACACATGATAAAATCTCAAACCTATGCTGCATAATCTTGCTTTGAAGGCTTATAACTTGAAAACCACTCCATAATTTAATGTTTACACAATTGATTGAGCTATGATCCAAGTGGTTAAGGCATTGTCCAAACCATTTTGCCATTAAGGGAAGAAAGCCAAGACTTCCATTTTGGAAAAGTGACTTTAATCACAAAGTCCACTCTCCTTGAGCCTTGCACTTGTTTCTTATGAACATACACAATGACAAAGCCAGAAGCAACATATCTAAAGCCTCTAGCCATTTCAGATTACGCTTGTACTATGCATTGGAACAATGTATTTCAAGTTTCTTCAAAACTAAGTTTCAAAACCACAACTTATCATCTTACAAATCTGGTTGTTTGAAGCTCCAAAACCTCTTGCCTATAAATAGAGGAAGTATTTGCAAGCTAACACACGAGTTTACAAGCCTCCTAACCCTCTCATACTCCCTCAAACCATAATTTGCACCAAAAAATCCATTACTTGCCATTTCTGACCTTGCACATCAAATACCAAATCTCTTCGTGCGTTTTCACTTTTAATCAATCACAAAGCTTCTATAAATCATATAGAGACTATCCAAACACTTACTACACAACTGTAACACCATCTTCATCATCCTCCATTTCCAAAAACAACAACCTGCAACTTGACTTCTCCAGAAGAATCCTGCCACTCTCAATCTAAAGTAAGCATTGCAACAACTTCCTGGGAGATCAGTGAAGCTATCCAGATCATCACCTCCAGGAGTTCTCCAACTTCAAACACGATTTCCAGTTTTGAGGTAAGTTTTCTCAACTTTGAACTTCCTATACAAGCATCATTAATGGTTACTTTGTGAGTGAAAAATGTAGACATCATTGCCCTGAAGTTAACCATGCCTTTAGTTTTCATTTATATTGCATGAGTGATGCGAATTTTGAAGTTGAACTTTCTGAAAAATTAGGGTTTATTTTGGTACCAACAAAAATTCATGTTTATCTTTGAGAGTTAGCTTAAGTTATTTACATGGTTGAATTCGTGGTGAAAAACCAAACAACTTTCATGTTTACATTTTTGAAAATGGTTGAGAAATGAGCAAGTTCAGAATTTCAAAAAATAATGGTGTTGTTGTTCTGGTGCGGGGTAGAAGTACAATAAGGAATAAGATTATAATAAATTTAGTGCAAGTTGTTTAATGACCGGATGAAACAGCCACCCCAGTAGCAGAGCATGCGCGCACTAAGTCATTTGTCTATAGGGACCTGGGTTCGAGTCCCAACGGTACCCTTTTAATTTTCACATATTTGTTTCTATGAGATCATGTGAAGGCAAGTCCAAGAAGCGCATGCTACACTCATCTCCATCACCATCTGATCATTAGACAATCAGATCAAACGCCCAGAGCAAGTGACCATGATGCACTCTCAAAAAGTTGGCCATACTGGATAGCAAACAAGCGCTGGGCCTCCATGACTTGGGCCTCTTTCTTTTTGTTTTTACTTTCTAACACCCCCAAATTTCTCATAACAACCAAGCCCATTTTATTTTCTTTTATTTATTTCTGATTCAAGCAAAAAAAGCTCCCTTGGGCCCAACACTTCCTTTTCTTTTTAACCCCCATTTTCCTTTTACAACACCCATACCCATTTTATTATTTTATTTTAATTAATTCTTCTTTTTAATTATTTTTTTATTTAAGAAAATTCATAAAATGATAAAAAAGTTATATTTAGGTTTTTTATCCATTAATTTAATTTTTGACAAATAGAAATTATTTTTACCGTCTTGATTTCATTAAATTTAGGTTTTGTATACTTCTTTTATTTTTCTAAAACAAATACAAAATATTTTCTAAAGTACTTAGATTACTTTAGATCTTAATTAATTAATTTAATTTTCATATATATATATATATATATATATATATATATATATATATATATATATATATATATATATATATATATATATATATATATATATATATATATATATATATATATATATATATATATATATATATATATATATATATATATATATATATATATATATATATATATATATATATATATATATATATAAATTAATTTTGTTACACCTTATTTTATTGTAAATAGAATTAGGTCTAAGCTTTTACCTCACATTGCAAATATTTTCTAAACAAAAAATAACAAATTATTTTCTCAAATACTTAGAACTTTTAGGGTTTCTTAAAAAACATCTTTCTATCTCCACGCGTTTGTTTATTTCTCACATCATTATAGTCATGTAATTGCTTATGGATTGTAATAGATAATTAGGGCTTTATTGCTTTCTTCCCCTCATTCACAAACTTGTACCCCCCATTCCCAAAGCGTTGTAATAGCGTAGGACATTTAAATTCCGCAATTTATTGCTTTCCTTATTATCGTTAGTAATTAGGGTTTGTATGACAAGACTAAAAGCAAGCACTAGACAACCCTAATTAAAGATAAAATAATTGAATCAAAAACAATTTGCACACATACACCTCTAGGGTTAACCTCACTTGTTTTCTCGAATATAAACAGTCATGTCCCTCAAATGTGGGATGTTTTAGCAAAGACCCCCGATTAAAAGATCATAGTCCCTCGATGACCCTTCAATGTTGCCTTTGATAAAAGATCTTAGTCCCTTACGACAATTGATAAAGCGTCTTACAAGTTTCCTTCTATGACTGTACGATGACCCACACCTGTCCCTCACATCCAATGATATGGCTCCCTACCAACCAATGGTAAAGTAGCACTATCTAAAGGAGGAGGAAAAGAACAAAGACTTTTTGAGTATGTAGATTGCTCGTAATTTCTTGCTCACAAACTAAAACCATTTTCACAACTCGCACTTTTAAAAGCAAACATCTTTTTAAACACTCTCTTTTCAAATAAATATTTTCAAAACAAACACTTTGTATGCATTCTCAACGATACGAGAATCATTACAAAGTTTGCCGCACTAAGGCATTTTTAAAAATATTTCCAAAATAAACATTTTGTATACATTCTCAACGATACGATAATCATTACAAAATTACCATTTTCAAAATACCTTCAAACATTTTCAAACATATACAAACACAAAGCATTTCAAAGTGAGCTAGCAATTAAGAGCCCGTAGATAACTATGGATGAAAAGGGTGCTAAAACCTTCCTTTTTCATAACCTACCCCCCGAACTCAAGAAAATTTCTCAAAAGGTCTTTCCAGTTCTTTTCACCCTTTCCTTTATTGGATAAAAGAAAAGTTGGTGGTGACTCTTTCTATCCGCAACATTTGCGAGAAAATGCAAAACACCAAGTCAATTCTCCCACCGTATTACAGAACTGGCGACTCTGCTGAGGAGATAACTAAAAGTGGGGTTACCTTAAGAGCTAGATCACCTTTATTGCTTTAATTGTTTGCCTTGTTTGCTTTACATTTTGTGTTATGCTTGGGTTTTTTCTTGTATAGATCCTATACCTGGATCTGGGGCATTTTAGGTAAGTAGCAATAGATCGTGGAAACTGTACAACATAGATCGAAATGGTTGAAGCGATGGCTACATTAGTGTGACACATTTGTGGGTACCAGTGTCCCTTGAGTTGAATCAAAGAGAATACAGGGCCACTGTGTGGCGTCATAAAGCACTAACTGACCGTAGAACCTTAGTTGAACAACTCAGCCATTAGAAAGTAGTGATATAGCTGGATTTGGTGCAGACTGAAGTTGGTTGGTACTCAATACTACACTCATTGAGATCGTACTTCCGGGATATTTCGATCACAGTTCGATGCTTGTGCTGAAATAATGCCCGATGAAGAAAGATTAATGATATTGAGATTCCTTAGAACCCAGTTACTTCTTTTAGGATAGGTTGAACCAGCTAAAACTTCAAGAGGGTACTTACCTATAAACCCCATTCAAGCCTAAGCATAAGGCATTGTGTGTTTTGTTTGCGTATGATTATTTGTTCATGACATCATAACATAATGCCATAGCATTTTCACTAACCATTTCAAGGGCCTAGGGATTTATCTTTGTTCTGTTTTGTAGGTTATGGTTTCTGCTCACAGAAATACCACCCGAATCAGCTTTGTAAAGGTGCCTCCTCAACTCAAAGAGTTAGCATCAAGGGTTCCTGAAAATTCTCCATTCACCAAAAGATATGGTCGACTTCTCAATCTGGTTACCTCAAGCTTTGAAGAAGACATGATGTGTGTGCTCTTTCAGTTCTTTGATCCATTACATCATTGTTTCACCTTTCCTGATTATCAATTGGTGCCCATAATGGAAGAATTCTCTCAACTATTGGGAGTACCTGTTCTTGATCAAATTCCCTTCAATAGTTTATAGAAAGATCCACAACTTGAAGAGATTGCATCAGCCTTACATTTGAAGCGGCCCGACATTGTAGCTAATTGGGAAACAAGGAGTGGAGTTAAGGGTTTTATAGCTAAGTTTCTGTTAGATAAGGCTCAACTATTCCTAAATGCTTTGGATTTGCAAGCTTTTAAAGAAGTATTGGCTCTTCTAATCTAAGGCTTGGTATTGTTCCCTAATCTGGACCAACTCATAGATGTGAATGCTGTCAAAATCTTCCTTTCTCGTAACCCTGTGCCTACTTTGCTCGGAGACATTTTGCATTCTCTTCACATTCATACTATGAGTAGGAGAGGGGCACTTATGTGTTGCATACCGTTACTATCTAGGTGGTTTATTTCGCATCTTCCCCGACTAGTATTGAAGAATAAACAAGGTATGAGGTGGTCTCAAAGGATGATATCACTCTCTCATTCAAATATTTATTGGTGTTCCCGATCTCTAGAGGATGTCACCATCATTAACTATTGTGGGGAATACCCTAATGTTCTGCTCCTTGGAATTAGGGGAGGTATTACTTATAACCCTTCTCTGGCTCTATGAAAATTTGGTTATGCTCGAAGAGATGGTCCTCATGATGCGCTTATCTGGGGTATTGTATTCGACTACGAGAACGATGTTCAAGGTTATTGTCAAAGGTTTGTACGAGCTTGGGGAATGGTAAACAAGGTTGATGGAAAGACTTTGAGACACAAGAATTCTATCCCCTTGGAGCCTTATATCAAATGGGTGCGAGCTCGCGCTCAAAACCTCATGATGCCATATCCAGCTATCCTACCAATATTTATGGAGCCTATTGCTGAGGGGGATATCCCTTATACCATCCTCCATCCTGACATGCCTACTGACCTCTAAGAATTACAGAAGTCGTGGATTCAACTCAAGGGAGAACGAGACACCTTTGCAGCTCGATTCTATGCAAGCGAGAAGAAAGTGTTAGAGCTTACAAAGCAACTTCATGAGGAGAAAAGACTGAATACCTACATCGACAAAAATAGGAAGCGTCCATGGGAGACTTGAGTCTTAGGTCTTAAGAGTTCATTTTGTTGTCTCTTTGAGACCTTTTTTCTTTTTCATTGTAATCCCAAGGGGCAATTGTGATTTTTGAACTTATTAATGTAATTGTTGTTTCTGTTTCTTTTTTTCTAGCAAACTTAAATCTCATGAGGTCCTTGAAAACATTGCATCCACATATCATGCATCATTTCATAAGCAGGTTTTCTGATATAGGTTTCCTCATCTATTTATTGTTTATTTCATTATAAGATGGCTCTCGAGCAAACCATCAAAGATCTGCAAACTCAACATGCACAATTTCAAGAGACACTCATGAACTTATCCAAAGGGTAACAAGAAATGATAGCGCTCCTCGTCACAAAAAATAAGACTAAGAAACGGGTTGTTATCCTAAACACGGGAAGAAGGTTCAAAGGTCCTACCCGACTGGCTCAAGTAGAATATGTTTCCTTCGAGGAGGACGACAATCAAGAAGAGGATGTAAAAAGCAATAGGGATGGGGGTGGAAATAACCAGATTTCTGAGGATGAAGACTACTCCGACGAGCAGTACTCACCAGCAGATGACAAATACAAACAACTGGAAGACCGACTCAAGGCCGTGGAAATTCAAAAAGTGCCATGTCTGGACTTTAGATATTTAGGTTTGGTCTTTGGGGTGGTCATCCCTCACAAATTCAAGGTCCCTGTCTTCGCCAAATATGATGGAATCTCTTGTCCAAAACTCCATTTAAGATCATATGTCTGAAAGATTCAACCGTACACCGCCGATAGGAAGTTATGGGTTCATTTCTTCCAAGAAAGCTTATCTGGAACACAGTTGAAATGGTTCTATAAACTAGAAGGGACTAATATCCACACATGGAAGGATTTGGTTGTTGCCTTCTACAGACAATACAAATACAATACTGACCTTGCACCAACTCGTGTGCAATTACAAAGTATGACTATGGGCTCAAACGAAGGCTTTAAGGAGTATGCCCAAAAATGGAGGGACCTGGCTGGAAGGGTGCAACCCCGTTTTACTGAGTGAGAATTGGTGGACATGTTCATGGGCACTCTGACGGATCCATTCTTTAATTTGCTGATCAAAAGTTCTTCGTCGGGGTTTACTAAGTTGATTTTAACTAGTGAACAAGTTGAAAGCGGAATTAAAAGTGGAAAGATCCCAATAGCCTCAACCTCTAATGCTGTAAAGAAACTATTTGTTGGTAAGAAGGAAATTAATGTTGTTTATAGACAAAGGAGTCGTATCAAGAATGATCGTCATCAATCGGTAGGAGAAATATTGATTTCTAACCCGACCCCAGTTCAACGATCACAACAACAACAAAATCAGCAAAGGCCAGACGCCCCGAGGAGGCAGTTCGCTAGGATAACATGCCATTGCCTCAAGCTTTACAACATCTGTTGAAGGCAGATTTGGTAACGCTGTGAGATCCTCTTCCTAATCCCAATACTTCATCTCCCAAATATAATCCAAATGTGAAATACGCCTATCACTCAAATAGCCCTGAGCATGACACTAAAAATTGTTGGGTGTTAAAGAACAAGATCCAAGATTTGATTGACAACAAAGTTATTAAGTTTGACCCTCCACAGACCCCTAATGTGATTACTGCACCCATGCCCAGTCATGGTAAAGGTGTCAATGCCATTGACGATGTCTCCTTTGTCTCCACCATCAGTGATTTGACTACACCCTTGATGACCGTTAAGAAGAATATGTTGAGAGCCAGTTTATTTTCGGGTTGCCTTGAAAATTGTTACCATTGTGCTTCCCAAATTAATGGTTGTATATGGATGAAGAAGGGTATTCAACGCCTGATTGATAGCCATGAAATTTTGTTCGAGAAAACTCCATCCATGAAGAGTTTGCCTGAAAGTATATCTCAAGAGCCAAGACTTGAAGATGTTTCTATAATCACAATTTCCAACACTCCTATAAGGATCACCTCTAGAGTCCATATAAGGATTCTTGCTGAGTAAAGAGTGGCTCCCCTGATCATCACCGCACAGGGGCTAGTCCCTAATTCCTCTGACAAAGCTGTTCCCTAAAAATATGAGGGAAACGTTTATTATCATGGTGTCAAGCAAGATCCATGGATTACTGAAAATGAAGATCCTGAAATTACAAACATTATCGGAACTAGTAAGGTCACTAGGACATGAAATATCTTTTCTCTGGAGATCTCTCCTCCAACCACTACTATAACACCTGTTCGTATTCCTGTTGTTGGGTTAATTGCTGACGCTCGAGGCAAAGAGAAAGTAATTGAGCCTGCCCGGGCGGAGGCACCCTTAAAAGATGTTACAATTGAAGACCCTTCAAGACAAGAGATGGAAGAAATTCTGAAGATCATTCGTAAAAGTGACTACAAAATAGTTGAGCAACTGGGGAAGACACCCTCAAAAATATCCATGTTGTCCTTGTTATTATGCTCCGAAGCACATGCCCAAGCTTTGTTGAAATTTCTGAAGAATGCCCATGTACCACAAGATACCACTACAGATCAATTTGAGATTTGTGTTGTGAGCCTAACTGCTGATAATGGTTTAGGATTTTTGATGCAGATTTAACTCTGGTGGGAAAGAATCATAACAAGGCTCTACACATCTCTATTGAGTATAAAGGCACTACTTTGGTGCATGTGTTAGTTGATACAGGTTCCTCCCTGAATGTTTTACCCAAAGGTGCTTTAGATAGACTGGATTGTGATGGGCTGGTGCTGAAACCCAACGATATTATGGTAAGAGCCTTTGATGGCTCAAAAAGAATGGTCCACAAAGAGGTTGATCTTCCGATCAAGGTGGGATCTCATGTCTTCAATTCAACTTTCTATGTAATGGATATTCTCCCGACCTATTTGTGCTTGCTCGGATGCCTATGGATTCATGGAGCAGGTGTGATTACCTCTACCTTACATCAAAAGCTGAAGTACCCAGTGAAAGGGAAGGTTGCCACAATCTGTGGAGAGGAAGAATATATGGTCAGTATTTTGAATTCTTTCAAATATGTCGAAATGGATGGTGAATTCATTGAAACTCCTTATTAAACATTTAAGGTAATCCCTCCGACGATTGTTGTTGCTAAAGCTACTATTCCTGAGGTCTCTAAAACCCCACCAAGAATGGCTTCCTTGAAGGATGCAAGGGTTGTGGTAGAATATGAAGGTTGTACTATTTAGGGACAACTTCCTGATATCCCCTACAAATATAACAAATTTGGGTTGGGTTTCACTTCAAAGGCTCGGAAAGAGGTTCTTCACGTTCGTACTGGAGGACCACCCCTCCGTATTAACAATAATGAAGTCAAGGCTCTAGGAGACATTGATAATGATGGTGACTTAGACGACTGGATATTCCCAGCTACTGGCTGCAGACTCGACAACTGGAAGGAAAAAGACTTTGTATCAATCTCTTTCAGCCAGGAGTAATTGCTATTTCCTGTTTTATTGCTTTAAGAATTTTGTCTGTATAATTTCTTTTAAAATAATGACTTTAAGCCTTGTGCCTTGCCCAGGGCACAATGGTCCATTTGTTAAGGGTTGTCAGTCCATATATCACATGCTCATTTAATGAAAACATTGGACGATTTTGCATTCAAATTTTGTGCTCCTTGTCTTTCTTTTACTTTACTGCATTTTCAAATAGCCATGTGACCTTACATGCACACACACACACACACATTTTCAGATCCACATCCACTCCGGATCTCATTGACAATAATTCTGCTATTGTTGTTTATAACTTTGAAAATCCAATCTATCAAGCTGAAGACAAAGGTGAAGAAGATTGTGAGATACCTGGAGAACTCGCCAGACTCCTGATGCAAGAGAAAAAGGCTATCCAACCACACGAAGAACCGATTGAAGTGATAAACTAGGGTACTGAGGCAGATAAGAAAGAAGTCAATATTGGCTCCCACCTAGGAGACAGTGTCAAGAGAAGATTGGTTCAGATGTTGCACGAATATGTTAAGGTATTTATTTGGTCATATAAAGACATGCCAGGGCTCGATACTGATATCGTCATTCATCGTCTGCCAATGAAAGAGGGTTGTTCTCCGATCAAACAATTGGTTCGTCGTATGCGCCCTGACATGTCATAGAAAATCAAGGCCGAGGTAATGAAACAGTTCAATGCAAGTTTATTGGCAGTGACGTCTATGATACGGTGGGAGAACTGACTTGGATGTTTTGTGTTTTATCACAAATGTTGCGGTTAGCAAGAGTCGCCACCGACTTTTCTCTTATCTAAAAGGAATGGTGAAAAAGCACAGGAAAGACCTTTGAGATTATTTCTTGAGTTCGGGGGGGTAGATTATGAAAAGGGAAGGTATTATCACCCTTTTCATCCATGGTTTTCCATGGGCTCTTAGTTACTAGCTAGATCACATGCTTTTGTTTGAAATTGTGCTTTGTGTGGTTTTTTGAAAGTATTTTGTAAAGAGACCATTGTTTAGGCAAACTTTGTAATGATTCTCGTTCGTAAGAATGTATACAAAGATGTTGATCTTTTGAAAATGTTTTCAAGTTTGTAAGATATTTTGAAAGTGTAGGTGCTTGTTTTGAAAATAGCAAGGATGTTTTGTTTTGAAATTGAGCAAGTAACTAGGAACATTCTACCTACTCAAAAGTCTTTCATGTTCATTTCCTCTTTCCTTTGACATTGTTATCTTACCATTGATTTGGTAAGTAACCCTATATTTGGATGTAAACGGGACAGGAGTGGGTCATCGTATAACCATGATTAGCAATGTTGCAAGGTATCTTAGCATTTTTCTTTAGGGACTAAGATCATTTTGAAAAGGCAACATAGATAACGTCATCGAGGGACTATGATCTTGTATTTTGGCTTGTTTTTTTGCTAAGATACCTCCCATGCATAACATGGCCATTTGTAAGCCAACCAAGTGGATTTACCCTAGGGGTGCTTGTGTGCAAGTGTATTGATTTTCATGCTTGGTTTTGTCTTTAATTAGGGTTTTCTAATTGATTGGTTTTAGTCTTTCCATACAAACCCTAATTACTAGCATTTGTATATAAAGCGATAAATGGCGGAATTTAAAATTACTACGCCATTACAATACTTGTGGGAGAGGGTGTACAAATTAAAATGGGGATTGCTAGAAAATAAACCTAATTATCTATTACAACCATATTGAATTTGGATAAATAATGTACAAAAATGAGTAAATATACAAGAATGTAAAATGGAAAGAAAATGGACTTTTATTTGGATATTTTAGGGAAAAGGGGTTTTGTTTTAACCTAATTAACTAAAAGAAAAATAATTAAGTAAATTAGTAAAAAGTAAAACCTAAATTTACTAGGAAAAGAATTTAAATAAAACCCTAATCTGTTAATTGATTAAAAAAATAAATTAAGTTTATAAGAAGAATATTTTTTGGTATTTTTGTCTTAAAAATAATTTATAGCATTATAAAATATTTTTGGTTTAAAATAATATATTTTAAGAAAATAACTAAAACCCTAGTTTTTAATTAAATTTACAAACCAATTAGGAAAATAAATAAAGTATGATTAAATAAAATAATATTTTTTTGTGTAAAAAATAAATAAACTACATCAAAATATAAATCTAATGTTTTTATATTTTTTATGATTTTTTTTAGTATTAGATAAAATATTCAAGAAAATAAATAAATAAAAATGAAAAAAAAGAAAATAAAATGGGCCAGGGTGTGAATAGCCAGCAAGGGGGGTCAGAATTGAAAAAAAAACATAAGGCCCAAGGGGATGAGGCCCAACGCTGCCAAAAAAGTCAAAATATGTGAAAAATATGAAGAAAAAAAATCCAAAAGGGTACCACTGGGGCTCAAACCCAGGTCCCTATAGTCACAGGCGCGCGCTTCTACCACTGGGGTGGCTATACATCAGTTTATTAATATCAAATCATAAATATATATGGTAAACACGTTCCTGAGGCCAACTTCATCTTCAACCTCACACCCAGCCCGAACCTCTGTATCTTATTCAATTCTCAACAAAAATGAAAAATGTAAATAGGAAACTTGTGGCAAATTTCCTCACGATTTCAGAAATGCAAAGCAATAAAATTATAGATCAAAGACAAACATGAATTTTAATGGCCCTAATCTGAACCCTAAAAATTTCAGAAAATTCAATCATAAAATTCTCTAAGCTTAAGAAACATAAATGAAAACTATGGACATGGTTAGCTTTAGGGCAATGATATCTACATTTTTTACTTACAAATAAACCATTAATGATGCTTGTTTGAAGAGTTTAAAAGTCAAAAAACTCACCTTGCAAGAGGGTATCGTGTTTGGAGTTTGAGTAGCTTTTAGTGAGTTCCAATGATTGGATTAGCTTCGTCAAGTTCCCAGGAAGCTAATGTGATGCTTAGCTTGAGCTGAAAGTGCCTGAAGAGTTCTGGAGAAGTCAAGGTGCAAGGTGCTGTTTTTGAAAATGGTGGATGATGATGGAGGTGTTACAGTGGTATTATAATTGTTTGTGTATGTTATTTATAAGCTTTTGAAAGTAAAATGCCAAGAAACGCACGAGCAAATTTGGAGATTGGATTCAAAACTTAGAAATGGCAAGTTTTGAGGTGTTTTTGGTGATTCTGTGTTCTTGGTGTTTTCAGGGCTCAAGCATGCGTGGGATTTGTGGAAAATAACTTGTGTATGTATAAGCAAAAGGTCTTAGTGCTTGAGAGAGTCAGAAGTACAAGTTACAAGCTAATTGCTATGTTACTTGATTTTCAAGAAAAGTGGGAAAACAAGTTTCAAGAGGAAGTACAAGCATGGGCTGAGTGATTGTAAGTGTCTAAATAAGCTTCTCTTGAGTTATGGGACTTGTATCATCATAAGAGAACAAGTGCAAGGCTCAAGAACTAGTTTTGTGCAAAAAGCTACTTTATCAAAATGGCATTATGCACTTTATTCCCAAAATGGATATAAAGCATGGCCTTGCATTGAATGCTTGAATTGAGACCTCTAACAGTTGTGCAAGCAATTAATTATGGAGTTCCTAACAAGTTTTATGCCTGCAAAGTAGAGGTTATGCAGCATAAGTTTGAATTTTGAATCTTGTTCATCACAAAATGACTGGTAATTCAAGTGTGAAACCCTAACTTCATCTATTCGATTATCCCTACTCAAAAATGATCTCAAGGATTTCATGGACATTTTGGAAAGCTTGTAATGTGATCTACAACCCCTCTTTGAATCACTTTTGAAAATTCCCCTTGTAACTATATGAAAAAGTGCCATGAAGTTAGGTCAAAATCCTGACCAAATTAGGGCAAAATTTCACTAACTGTTTTGTTTCATGACCATGTGTTCTTAAAATTATAAATTGAGATCCAAGCACTTTTGGAAGGAGTTGTGTAAAGAAATGTTGTAGATTTCATGGAGATCTACAACTTTCATGTTGAAAGTTTCTTTTGAATCATCTTACATCATGGTGAAAATTTTGCTCAAAGTTATGAAAAAAAAAGAAATTTCCAACACTTAGAAAAATTTCTAAGTTTAGAAATTTTAACTTTTCAAAATGAAATCTTGAATTTTTGATTTCTTGATGAATAAGTTTCATATTTTGACATAATTTGATGAATTGTGATTTTTGACATTGGATTTTGACCAAAAAGTCAAAGTTTGAGTTTTTAGTATACAATTGACTTTTGATCAATTGACTGAAAATTCACCTGTCAATCCATTGGACTTGAGAAATGTTTTGAGCCATGTCATTAGATAAAAATGATGCAATTGGACTCTTGATATCATGCCTTAATCCAATTGATCATTTGCTAGGTCAAAAATCAGAAGTTGTCATTTCCCAATCAAAACCCTAATTTTGACCATTTTGCCTTTTTGAAGATTTGATCAAATTTCTTGAGGAATTATGGTCCAAACTTAATAAAATGATACATATGAGTTTAAAATGTTGATGTGGATAAAAAATTATGAAGTTTGACTGTAAATTGGCCACAATTGACTTTTTCCCCAATATAGCTGATTTTTTGGTCAACTCCTCAATTGACTGAGCAAAAGTGTGATCCAAAACTTGAAACTTAACATGAGTAATCTTGAGGGTCCATAATGATCCATGAAATTCATATGGGGCATTGGAAGTTCAAATATCCTTGTGCAATCTCAAACCCTAATGTGATCGGTGGATCTGGAACTGACTGTTTAACGCTGGTTCGCGAAATATCGCGGAAGCAAGAGTCGCCACCGTCTTTTATTTTCTCCAAATGGAAAGGACAAAAGCACAGAAAAATTCCTTTTAAGAGATTGCTCTCGGTTCGGGAGGTAGATTATAGAAAGGGAAGGTGTTAGCACCCTTTCTATCCATGGTTGTCCATGGGCTCTTAGATACTTGCTCAATGTGTTTTCAAAAATGTTTGCTTGCTTTTCAATGTGGGTTTTAAAAAGTTTCTTTGAAAAAATTTCAGTTCGACTCGTACGTCAGAGTGTTTGAAAAATTTGCTTTGAAAGCTTTTGAAAAGTGTTGGTGTGAAAAGATTTCTTTGTTTGAGATTAGAGCAAGTATCCTTGAGAACCTACCTACCCTAAGGAATTCGTCTGTGTAAGAGTCCTTTAAAGTAGTGCCATCCCACCATTGAGAGGTAGGTAGCACCACCGTTGGAGGTGTTCGGGTCAATTCGAGTTTTAGGGACATGGTGATCACCAGAGCAATGGGAAGACACCTTAGAAGCTACCCTCATGCCAGGTTCCCGGATCATGAGGACTTACTAAGACGTCCTCTACTCGACGATCACCTTTCGAAAGGCAACAGTGAGGCGTACCCTAGGGGTGGTGTGTGCGAATTGTGTGTCATGTTTCAGTTATTTGTCTTGTCATGTTTGTTGTGTTCTACGCTTGATTTTAATTAGGGCCATTCATTCTTGCATGCATATTTAACAGTTATAAAGTTTGCGAAAAATAAATCTAAGGCTATTACAAATGGCGCGGGTCCACATCGCCAAAAAATTAAACCGGACCCAATTTAGCGAAAAATAAATAAAGCGAATAAAAGTGCGAGAAATAAAATTGTTACAAGGCTTTGGGACATGTACATAATTATAATAAGCAACAAAGTAAAAGGCGCGAAACAAAATAATTAAAGCGGCGGGCGTTGGATCCGTTTTGCAAAATATTAAATTAATAAGGAAATAAAATAAAAAATGAAAAATTAAATGTTTTTGGTATTTTTGTGTTTTTTAAGATTTAAAAGAAAAAAGAATTTTTTGAAATTAAAAATAAAATACTAAACCCTAGTTCTAATGTTTTTTTTAATTTATTGTGAAAATATTGAAATTTGACCTAATTTAAATCTAATTTATTTTACATGCAAAAATTTAATTTATGAAAATAAATAAAATAATAATATTATGATAAAAAAAGGAAATAAAAAAAGAATTAACACTTAAACCTAAATTCTACATTTTTTATGTTTTTTATGAAAAGAATTAAAATTGCAAAAAACCTAATTATACTAAATTTATTTACATGCATTTATTCATAAAAATAATTAAAATAAATAAGTATTATATTTTTTTTTGGCCTTTTCTGATTTTTCTGTATTTTTTATGTATTGTAAAAAATATTTAATTAAATTAAAGCAATAAAATAAATAACATAATGATTAAAAATAAAAATAAGTAAAAAAAATTGAAAGAAATTGCAAACCAGAGTGGGGTGTAGTCCCAAAATTGGAGGTCTTGATCTTAGAAGGCTAGCCCATTAAGCATTGGCCTCGTTGGACTTTTTGAATCCTGTATGATGCGTTGACTATGGTTTATAGTACACCTTGAATCCACGCCTTTGATCTAGATTGGATGGACACGTGGGTGCTTGGATCGGGATGGCATATGGTACGTCTCCACAGAAGCGCTGCATGGAATAATGATTGGAAAAATAACATGAGAAATATGTGAGACCTGGGGTTTGAACCCAGGTCATGAGAGTCACAAGCGTGTCCACCTGCCAGCTGAGCTATGAAACCAATTTGATATATAACATACAAATAAATAATAAAAAGAGAAAGTAACGCATTAATGAAATTTTGGCGCGAGAGTTTGAACGGACCAATCACTCCTTGACACGGTATCGTCTTCTTCGTTCTATTTTGTTTTTTCTGAAAACAAGAACTTTCAGCCACGGTTTTGGATGCGTGGCTTTAGACAGGTTTCAAGAAAATAGCGATTAGGCTATCCTTGAACATAAATTCATCGCGACTATTGGGATTTCTTCGTCCAGTTGAGCTGAGTGCAATGGTGTGAGTCTGGAGTCATGATTTTGCTTCGTTTGAGAAGCCCTAATTTTGAATCTTGAAAACCCTAATATCCAAACATGGTAGATTCGCGTATGGCTTATGAAAACTCAATTAAACATATCAGTTAGCTTGGAAACTTCATATTAAACAAGAATTCACAAATAAAAATGCAAAAGAATGTATGAATTATGATATAGGATTTCAAAAGTTTCTCTATACAGGGAAGGTCCTTGTTACCGATTCTTTGCGTTTGGGTGGTTGGTATTGATTGGAATTTGATCAGGAGTTAACAAGGAAGCCTTTGGAATGAGTGTTAGGGTTGGAATCGACCTCTAACCTTGAAATCAGTTTTGTGTTCTTATGGAAAATTTTCAATGTGCAATAGCTTTTTTTGGGCGCAGCTTTTTGTGTAATGGCCATTAGGGTTGATTCCTGAATATGTAGTGAGATGATTAGGTCTAGAAAACTGAACAAAATCCATGGCATTGATGATTTCACATATTTGATTTCTTCATATCTTTTCCATATCTTTTTCAAGTGTATTTGCTCTCAATTATGCCAATCAGCTCCAAATCTTTCCCCATTTGCATTTACACGAAATATTGAGTATCAAACATGCATAAAAAGATTTGTTTTCATTAGGTTTATATTTTTCATGCATTTTATTTAATTAAATGAATTATAAATGATAAAAAATCCAAATAAATAAATAAAAATGGAGAAAAACTTCCTTTTGGGCTTAATGGTCGTGCATAGGCTTGGCATGAAGAAACTT
This sequence comes from Vicia faba, assembly GCA_948472305.1. NCBI lineage: Eukaryota > Viridiplantae > Streptophyta > Magnoliopsida > Fabales > Fabaceae > Vicia > Vicia faba. Next base: position 1,169,081,180 of record OX451737.1, on the reverse strand, counting down.
GGAAGAAAAATGGGCCCATTAGCAATTTTGGATCATTTGAAGTAAAGTTGACTTTCAAAAATTTCCAAAAATTTCCCAACTTCCACAAGGCATAACTTGGTCAATTTTTAAGCTTTTCTCATGTTCTTGGACATTTTGGAAATGTCTTTGAGTCCTCTAACCAATGCCTTTGGTCCCATGTCATTTTGATTTACCAATCTCAAGTTATGGCCTTTGACTTAAAGTCCCTTTTTGTTGACTTTTGAAAATGACCTATAATGTTGAAATTGATAACTTTTTGTGAGAGCATTTCTTGGACTTGGAATATGAAGATGAGTTGTAGGAAATGTCTTTCTCTTCAAAATGAGCTTTGGATGGAATTTTTCTGATAATCCATGTGAAAGTTATGCCCTGATCAATTTCAGTTGACTTTTTCAACTGTCCAAATATAGCAACTTTTGCATCTTTGATGATTTCTGAGCCAAATTTTGAGAATCATGATCAAGCATTGATCAAATGATGTTTGTGGCTTCCAAATGATATGTTGACCAAAAATTTGAACTTTTGACTGTCAAATGACCATTTTGCCCCTACAGTTGACTGTAGTGCAATTAGGGTTTTTGACTGTGCAATTTTGAGCTGAATGCCTTGAAACTTGATATGAGGATGTTTGACCATCTTTGTAAGCATATGAGACTTGATTGGATCCTTGAAAACTTTCAATTCTTGATCAGAACACAAACCCTAGTTTTGACTGCATAGGAGACAGTTGAACTGCATAACCCTTGGGGAATTTTGTGACCTTGCCTTGACAAATCTTGGAGAATATGGGAGGGCAAATTTTGGGGTGCAACAGTTGCCCCTGTTCAATCTTCTTAGACCTGAGGATGCAGATTGGCTGACGTGCCTTTCGTAATCCGAGGGTAGAAGATGATTGGACACTAGAGTGCCCAGAAATTTGCGCTCACATAGTGGCAGTGTGGTGGGAATGGGCTTATAGATGCCATTTAGAGGTTGCTGGATAGGATGATGGGCTTATAGATGCCATCTGGATGTTGATCGCGTAGGAGATTCCTTAGCGAGAACCTGCATACCTGCAAAAGAGAAAATGAGTACCTGACACGTTGCAGGAGCTGATTTTAGATGCTTGGTATAGATGTGTCCTGACTGGTTACAGGAGCTGAGTCTGGAGCTTCAAACGGCGATGAATGAACCAGGGATGGTTACTGCCTTAGCATGAATGATAAGAGAATCTTGGGCGACTTTAACTTCAACAATGCTCGTTGAGAAAAATCTTGGGTGTCTTCTACTGGGATAAGAATCAGGGAGATCTTAGGGTCGATCTGACTGAACCAGAGAAGGCCTTTGACTGGATAAGCATCAGGAAAATCTTAGGGTCGATTTAACTGAACCGGTCTAGGTCTTGAAATATCTTCAACTGGATAAGCATCAGGGAGATCTTAGGGTCGATCTGACTGAACCAAGAGAAGGCCTTTGACTGGATAAGCATCAGGAAAATCTTAGGGTCGATTTAACTGAACCGGACAAGGTCTTGGAATATCTTCAACTGGATAAGCATCAGGGAGATCTTAGGGTCGATCTGACTGAACCAGAGAAGGCCTTTGACTGGATAAGCATCAGGAAAATCTTAGGGTCGATTTAACTGAACCGGTCTAGGTCTTGAACTATCTTCAACTGGATAAGCATCAGGGAGATCTTAGGGTCGATCTGACTGAACCAAGAGAAGGCCTTTGACTGGATAAGCATCAGGAAAATCTTAGGGTCGATCTAACTGAACCGGTCAAAGTCTTGAGACGTGATTGAGAATTTCAACTGCATCTTTCCTGAAAGGTAAAGGTCAGTCATATGCAATGCATGATATGGGTCAAGCAATGATATTCTCAATATAAATGCGACTTGTATGATGCAATGCGTTATGTATGCTATAATGATGTATGTGATGTTTTATGTATGTTTTCGTCTAGGAAAGTGAATCCTTGACGGGTGCCGGGAAGTCGTATCCTGGGCTGATATTGAAGAATAGATTTTGCTTCCGCTGGGGATGATAACTGCAAGAATACCGGTAGGAGAAGATGACTCCGTTGCGGAATAAACTTGGCAAATGGAGGATTCTGCGGGGAGAAAAGATACTCTAGCGACCATGATGGGAAGCAATACTCGGTGGGAAGAGGGATGCTCTGACGACCATGCTGGGAAGCCATACTCTGTGGGGAGAGAGATGCCTTGCTGGACGTTGATGACTTGCTGAGGATACCCTTGTTGTTGGAAGTGCTGACAGACTTCGCTGGGGTAAGAAGACTTCGTTGACGACGCTCTTTCCGTGGCTTTTGGCTGAGGATAACCCAGTTATATCCTGTTAAGGAAATAACTCTTTAAATAAAGCCGGACGACGCGTTCATGCTCTGCGAGGGATAAGCTTCCAGAATCTACTGGGGATGAGCTTACTGCTTGGGGATATGAATTTCAACTTTCCTCGGGAAACTGGATTGGACTCTCCTGGGGAGATTTTGAACTGTAATGCTGTAGGTTGAAAGAGGGAACCTATGTAGGGTTGCCTGCTGATGAGCTCGTGTAAAACCGCATCTGAAATGGAGAAGGAACCTGGGTAGGGTTACTTTGATGACGAGTTCGTGTAAAACTTCGTTTTTGGAAAGGGAGAACCTGTGTAGGGTTTCTGGGTGACGAGTCCATGTAAAACTGCATCTTGAATAGGGGGAACCGGTGTAGGGTTGCTTGGTGAGGTAAGTTCATGTAAAACTTTTTGATGAATCGGGGTGAGATTATCTTGAACTAAATCCATGTAAGACTTCTAGAGGAACCGGGGTTAGGTTACCTTGGAGTAAATCCATGTGAGATTTCTTGACGAACCGGGGTAAGGTTACTGGAGACGAGTCCCTGTGAGACTGCTGGGGGAACCGGGGTTAGGTTACCTTGAGATAGATCCATGTGAGATTTCTTGATGAACCGGGGTAAGGTTGCTTTGGGATAAGTTTGTGTAGAACTTTGATGAACCGGGGTTAGGTCATCTTAAGATAGGTCCATGTAAGACTTCAGGAGGAACCGGGGTTAGGTTACTTGGATAAGTTTGTGTAAAAACTTTGATGAACCGGGGTTAGGTCATCTTAGGATAGGTCCATGTAAGACTTCAGGAGGAACCGGGGTTAGGTTACTTGGATAAGTTCGTGTAAAAACTTTGATGAACCGGGGTTAGGTCATCTGGATACGTTTGTATAAAACTTCTTGATGAACCGGGGTTAGGTCATCTTGTGGAGGAGGAGTCTGTGTATGACTTTGTCTGAAGGTTGAGAAGAAACCGGTGTTGGGTTGCATGATTTTGATTAAGTGGATGATTGTCCTGTTTGGTCTCGGACGCTAGCCCACGATCTGGAATTTGTAAAGGTAGATGGTAATCATTCTTATGTTGATCTGTCCTTTGTACTTTGGTTGACAGAGCAATTGGATCGCCTGGATAACTCATTATTGCCCCTGCTTCAGAGGTGAGGGAGGAGGATACCTGTGTGGGTGTTTGACAAATCTTCGGGTAGACAAGTGACGAGATACCGGAACATAGTCGTACGCTTTGATCCCTAACTTTTGCCTGGACCGCCCTTTCGGGTTTTCAGTCCACCGGGATACCCATTTTTGCCCAAGCCGCCTTTTCAGGTTTTCGACTTGCCGGGTGTACATGTTTTTTTCATTTCATCCCTTTATTTTGCCCGAACCCTTTTGGTCCGCCGGGAAGCCCTTATTTTTGCCTAGGTGTGTCAACCTAGCGGGTCTTTGATTGTGCATAGTATTTTTTCGACTATGTCCACGCTCTCAGAATGTAGGGAGTTGCCCTTGTTGGAAGTATTTTGCCATGCCCCAGATAATGGGCAATGCTCCTACTGTGCCTCTTGACTGGAGGTACTTCTGTTCACAAGGTGTTCATCGTGCGAATTTCCCTGCTGTTCAAACAAATAGTCATATGCAAACAAGGTTATTTTAAGAATGCAAACGTCTATGTCTGTCTTGAATTTTGAAAATGCATTTTTTGTAATACAGTGCGATGTCAACTCAATATTTTACAGCAAACCTTCAGGAGTCAGGATACCTTCGTAACAGTATTGCTTTCGAAACTAACCCATGCTTCAGCTAGGACTATTAAGGGTTATATCGTGGCCTGGTTCACGGTTTAAGAAACAAAGGATAACGGCTCAAATTATTTGTACCCACCCGCTCTTCGTGATGTTCTCCAAACCTAAACTCAGTTGATCATACGTTAGACCTTGTTTGAGTCTTTGCTCTGATGTTCCAATGATGGTTCAGATGTTGACAATTTATTTTGAATAGGCGGCCATCTCCTTTTTTGTTGAGGTTTTGTAGGACCTCTTTCTTTTTGATTTAGTTATCCCTTTCTTTTTTTGCCTGAACTGTTTCCTTTTTTTGGGATTACAGTCAGCGGGATGTCCCAGTTTGGTAAGTCTTCTTTATTGGTTTTGACCTTTTGGGCTTTTCATTTATGATTTTTTTTTGATAATGACTGCCTGTCCTTTTGATTGTTCTGAACCATCACTGTCTTCTTCTTTTTTTTTGTAAAGATCTCTTAGGTGCCATTCGTCATGCACTTGGATCAACTGAGAGAACTACCCTGCCCCAGGTTATGACAAAGGGTTTTAATTTTTGAAAAGAAAAACTCCTACTTCTTTGGCTCAGGGGGGGTTGACGAGGGATTATCATCCTTATAACTCCAGTGTTTAGGAATTGAAACAATGCCTGTACCTCATCAGCGGGGTCTGTTCAAAAGCATACTGTAAATTGTGGTATCGTTTTCGTCATCCTCCCTCAAGAGGTTTAGAATTTTCAATTAAGAGTTGAACATTGCAAAAATATGAAAGCAGTTTTAAGCGTAGTAAACATAATTAAATCAAGACAGACATGTGTAATGCATTCATGAAATAAAAGAGTTTAACATAATAATTGTTTATCTGAACAAGAAAGGAAAAATACAACTTGAATTCAAATGAACAAAAATCTCTCGATCCTAGCCATGTTTTGGCAATGGAGCATTGATCACGTTGGGGGTTTCAGCAGGCTCGAACTCGATCTCTTTGGCATCGATCATGTTCTGAATCTTGTACTTTAATGCCCAACAGTCCTCAGTATCGTGCCCCGGGCTATCGGAATGATAAGCGCATCTGGCTTCTGGATTGTAGCTAGGAGAGGAGGTCTTAGGATTGGCAGGAGGGTTGATCACTGCAATTAGGTTCATCTTCAACATGTGTTGCAGTGCTTGCGACCATGGCATGTTAATATTGGTGAACTGCCTTTTAGGCCCGTCCGGCCTTTGCTGGTTTCCCCTTTGTTGTTGACGGCGTGGTGCAGAACCAGAAATCATGACTGCCCCTGCATGTTGGTCACGACGACTCTTTTGGCTGTATGCAGCATTAGACTCCTTCCTTCCCGTGTAAGGCTTTTTGTGAGTATCAGGAGGTGTGGCCTCTTGAATTTTCCCACTTTTGATACCAGCTTCAATTCTTTCACCGGTCAGGATGAGGTCAGTGAATCCAGCAGATGAATTGCCAATCAAGTGGTTGAAGAATGACCCGGATAGGGTCCCCAAGAACATATCAACGAGTTCCCGGTCAGTTAATGGAGGTTGTACCCTTCCAGCAAGATCTCTCCATTTCTGTGCATACTCTTTGAAACCTTCACCTGCACCTATAGACATTCCCTGAAGCTGAGTGCGTGTGGGAGCAAGGTCGGCATTGTACTGGTAATGCTTGTAGAAAGCAGTGGCTAAATCTTCCCAGGTGCGGATGTTGGCTCCATTCAGTTGATAGAACCACTCGAGCTGAGTCCCCGAAAGACTCTCTTGGAAGAAATGGATCCATAAGTTTTTGTCAGCTGTGTAGGGCTGGATCCTCCTTGTATAAGCCCTGAGATGCAACTTAGGACAGGATGCCCCGTCGTATTTAGCAAAGGCAGGTGCCTTAAACTTGTGCGGGATCACTACCCCAGAAGACAGACCTAGATCCTCAAAGTCCAGGCCAGGCACTTTTTGTATCTCTATAGCACTGAGCCGGTCTTCCAACTGTTTGTATTTATCCTCAGCCAGAGGGTATTGTTCGTCGTCGAAATCTGTCTCGTTGTCGGAGACCACTGGACTAGGCACCTCTCTCTCATGGTGACTGCTTTCCCTCACAGATGGGGTAGTCCTCTCAGTTTCAGTCTGCGGTGTGTTCCCAGATCTGCGTCTAGGGCTGAACAAGACAGTCCTCTTCTTCTTCTTTTCCTTCTTCAAGAGCAGAGCCTTCAGATCTTGCTGCCCCTGGGTCAGGTTCATGATTAGCCCTTGGAATTGGGCATTCTGAGCCTGGAGGGCCTTGATAGACTGCTCCGCTGATGATTCAGGATTCATGACGATCGGCTGAAATAAACAGCGGAGAAGGTAAGTAACCTGCAGAGAAAGGGTACCTGTCATGCAATGATATGTATGACATGCATGCAATGATTTCAAGGACCTCGCGGGGTAAACAGAGAAACTTGTTAGAGTTGAAAACCGGTAACTTGATTGAAGGTACTTCATTTTGTTGAGAGTCCTTCTTCAAGGGTCAAAGGCTCACCATATCCAGTGGGTCATAGCCCCTGACAGCCTTGGCTAGAAGGAAAGCAATCCCTTTTGCCCCTTGCTGGGACAGTTGATTCACCATGACCTGCATCACAAGCCCTTGTGGTCCTTGAAATAGGTTAGGATGTATGCAATGGTATGATGTCATGATGCATGGGGTAATGTAGGTAACCCTGTCATGAGTCCTAATTAAGGACTGAAATAAAACCTGCAAGAAACAAGTGTTAGGTCACCAGTATGCAGATAGTCAAGTACGAAGGCACACAAGTCACACAAGAGAGAGCCCTTAGGTTTAGGCCAGCATGGGGTCTGGGTAGTACCCTCTTGAAGTTGGTGGGTTCAACCTGTCCTAATCAAAGTAACCGGGTTCTAAGGTTCCCAATATCACGGGATTGCTTTCATTGTTCATCGTTTCGATTTAGCCACTGAACTGGCGACCGAAATATTCCAGGAAAGCAACCCTCAATTGAGTGTAGTATCGAGTATCAACCAACCTCGGACTGCACCAAAGTCAGTTATCTCACTACCCTAAAGAGGCCAAGATTGTTCAATTAAGGTTCCTAAGGTCTGTTGATGCTTCACGACACCACGCGGAGGCCCCGTACTCTCCTTGACTGAACTCAAGGGTTACCGGTACACACCAAAGTGCCACATCAACGTAGCAGACTGTTTCAACCATGTCGGTATACCCCGCACAGTTCCCTCACAGCCTTGTTGCTACTTTCTAAGAAAGGTATCCCCCAGATCCGGGTTTAGGATCTATAGAACTCCCAAGCAACCCACAATAATAAAGCAAGCAAAGAAGACAATTGAAAACATAGTTATGAGCTAGCCCTAAGGTACACCTCACTTTAAGTTTTATCCCCAGCAGAGTCGCCAGTTCTGTGATCGGTGGATCTGGAACTGACTGTTTAACGCTGGTTCGCGAAATGTCGCGGAAGCAAGAGTCGCCACCGTCTTTTATTTTCTCCAAATGGAAAGGACAAAAGCACAGAAAAATTCCTTTTAAGAGATTGCTCTCGGTTCGGGAGGTAGATTATAGAAAGGGAAGGTGTTAGCACCCTTTCTATCCATGGTTGTCCATGGGCTCTTAGATACTTGCTCAATGTGTTTTCAAAAATGTTTGCTTGCTTTTCAATGTGGGTTTTAAAAAGTTTCTTTGAAAAAATTTCAGTTCGACTCGTACGTCAGAGTGTTTGAAAAATTTGCTTTGAAAGCTTTTGAAAAGTGTTGGTGTGAAAAGATTTCTTTGTTTGAGATTAGAGCAAGTATCCTTGAGAACCTACCTACCCTAAGGAATTCGTCTGTGTAAGAGTCCTTTAAAGTAGTGCCATCCCACCATTGAGAGGTAGGTAGCACCACCGTTGGAGGTGTTCGGGTCAATTCGAGTTTTAGGGACATGGTGATCACCAGAGCAATGGGAAGACACCTTAGAAGCTACCCTCATGCCAGGTTCCCGGATCATGAGGACTTACTAAGACGTCCTCTACTCGACGATCACCTTTCGAAAGGCAACAGTGAGGCGTACCCTAGGGGTGGTGTGTGCGAATTGTGTGTCATGTTTCAGTTATTTGTCTTGTCATGTTTGTTGTGTTCTACGCTTGATTTTAATTAGGGCCATTCATTCTTGCATGCATATTTAACAGTTATAAAGTTTGCGAAAAATAAATCTAAGGCTATTACAAATGGCGCGGGTCCACATCGCCAAAAAATTAAACCGGACCCGATTTAGCGAAAAATAAATAAAGCGAATAAAAGTGCGAGAAATAAAATTGTTACAAGGCTTTGGGACATGTACATAATTATAATAAGCAACAAAGTAAAAGGCGCGAAACAAAATAATTAAAGCGGCGGGCGTTGGACCCGTTTTGCAAAATATTAAATTAATAAGGAAATAAAATAAAAAATGAAAAATTAAATGTTTTTGGTATTTTTGTGTTTTTTAAGATTTAAAAGAAAAAAGAATTTATTGAAATTAAAAATAAAATGCTAAACCCTAGTTCTAATGTTTTTTTTAATTTATTGTGAAAATATTGAAATTTGACCTAATTTAAATCTAATTTATTTTACATGCAAAAATTTAATTTATGAAAATAAATAAAATAATAATATTATGATAAAAAAAGGAAATAAAAAAAGAATTAACACTTAAACCTAAATTCTACATTTTTTATGTTTTTTATGAAAAGAATTAAAATTGCAAAAAACCTAATTATACTAAATTTATTTACATGCATTTATTCATAAAAATAATTAAAATAAATAAGTATTATATTTTTTTTTTGGCCTTTTCTGATTTTTCTGTATTTTTTATGTATTGTAAAAAATATTTAATTAAATTAAAGCAATAAAATAAATAACATAATGATTAAAAATAAAAATAAGTAAAAAAAATTGAAAGAAATTGCAAACCAGAGTGGGGTGTAGTCCCAAAATTGGAGGTCTTGATCTTAGAAGGCTGGCCCATTAAGCATTGGCCTCGTTGGACTTTTTGAATCCTGTATGATGCGTTGACTATGGTTTATAGTACACCTTGAATCCACGCCTTTGATCTAGATTGGATGGACACGTGGGTGCTTGGATCGGGATGGCATATGGTACGTCTCCACAGAAGCGCTGCATGGAATAATGATTGGAAAAATAACATGAGAAATATGTGAGACCTGGGGTTTGAACCCAGGTCATGAGAGTCACAAGCGTGTCCACCTGCCAGCTGAGCTATGAAACCAATTTGATATATAACATACAAATAAATAATAAAAAGAGAAAGTAACGCATTAATGAAATTTTGGCGCGAGAGTTTGAACGGACCAATCACTCCTTGACACGGTATCGTCTTCTTCGTTCTATTTTGTTTTTTCTGAAAACAAGAACTTTCAGCCACGGTTTTGGATGCGTGGCTTTAGACAGGTTTCAAGAAAATAGCGATTAGGCTATCCTTGAACATAAATTCATCGCGACTATTGGGATTTCTTCGTCCAGTTGAGCTGAGTGCAATGGTGTGAGTCTGGAGTCATGATTTTGCTTCGTTTGAGAAGCCCTAATTTTGAATCCTGAAAACCCTAATATCCAAACATGGTAGATTCGCGTATGGCTTATGAAAACTCAATTAAACATATCAGTTAGCTTGGAAACTTCATATTAAACAAGAATTCACAAATAAAAATGCAAAAGAATGTATGAATTATGATATAGGATTTCAAAAGTTTCTCTATACAGGGAAGGTCCTTGTTACCGATTCTTTGCGTTTGGGTGGTTGGTATTGATTGGAATTTGATCAGGAGTTAACAAGGAAGCCTTTGGAATAAGTGTTAGGGTTGGAATCGACCTCTAACCTTGAAATCAGTTTTGTGTTCTTATGGAAAATTTTCAATGTGCAATAGCTTTTTTTGGGCGCAGCTTTTTGTGTAATGGCCATTAGGGTTGATTCCTGAATATGTAGTGAGATGATTAGGTCAAGAAAACTGAACAAAATCCATGGCATTGATGATTTCACATATTTGATTTCTTCATATCTTTTCCATATCTTTTTCAAGTGTATTTGCTCTCAATTATGCCAATCAGCTCCAAATCTTTCCCCATTTGCATTTACACGAAATATTGAGTATCAAACATGCATAAAAAGATTTGTTTTCATTAGGTTTATATTTTTCATGCATTTTATTTAATTAAATGAATTATAAATGATAAAAAATCCAAATAAATAAATAAAAATGGAGAAAAACTTCCTTTTGGGCTTAATGGTCGTGCATAGGCTTGGCATGAAGAAACTTGGAAGAAAAATGGGCCCATTAGCAATTTTGGATCATTTGAAGTAAAGTTGACTTTCAAAAATTTCCAAAAATTTCCCAACTTCCACAAGGCATAACTTGGTCAATTTTTAAGCTTTTCTCATGTTCTTGGACATTTTGGAAAGGTCTTTGAGTCCTCTAACCAATGCCTTTGGTCCCATGTCATTTTGATTTACCAATCTCAAGTTATGGCCTTTGACTTAAAGTCCCTTTTTGTTGACTTTTGAAAATGACCTATAATGTTGAAATTGATAACTTTTTGTGAGAGCATTTCTTGGACTTGGAATATGAAGATGAGTTGTAGGAAATGTCTTTCTATTCAAAATGAGCTTTGGATGGAATTTTTCTGATAATCCATGTGAAAGTTATGCCCTGGTCAATTTCAGTTGACTTTTTCAGCTGTCCAAATATAGCAACTTTTGCATCTTTGATGATTTCTGAGCCAAATTTTGAGAATCATGATCAAGCATTGATCAAATGATGTTTGTGGCTTCCAAATGATATGTTGACCAAAAATTTGAACTTTTGACTGTCAAATGACCATTTTGCCCCTACAGTTGACTGTAGTGCAATTAGGGTTTTTGACTGTGCAATTTTGAGCTGAATGCCTTGAAACTTGATATGAGGATGTTTGACCATCTTTGTAAGCATATGAGACTTGATTGGATCCTTGAAAACTTTCAATTCTTGATCAGAACACAAACCCTAGTTTTGACTGCATAGGAGACAGTTGAACTGCATAACCCTTGGGGAATTTTGTGACCTTGCCTTGACAAATCTTGGAGAATATGGGAGGGCAAATTTTAGGGTGCAACACCTAATTTTGGTCATCAGTGCTTAAGGATGTGTCTTGAGCTGATCAACCCTAGTACAGTCTTGAGCCAAAGGAAATCTTGTGAGAAAATTCTTGATAAATGAGAGGGAAAATTTTAGGGTACAACAGCTGCCCCTGTTCAATCTTCTTAAGCCTGAAGAGTTAGATTGGCAAGTTTTGCCATTCGTGACTCGAAGGTGGAAGATGATTGACATTAGAGTCCCTAGAAATTTGCACTCGGTGATGTGATGGTTGATGGTATATGGAATGGGCTTAAAGATGCCATTCAAAAATGATTGCCGAGAGCCGAATTTGAATGAGTATCAAGATGGCATCCGCATCTGGAGCGAATCTGAACTGTATCTGGAAGTTGAATCTGAATGAGTATCAAGATGGCATCCGTGTCTAGAGCGTATCTGAACTGTATTTGAAAGTTGAATCTGAATGAGTATCAGGATGACATCTGTATCTGGAGCGTATCTGAACTGTATCTGAAAGTTGAATCTGAATGAGTATCAGGGTGGCATCTGTATCTGGAGTGTATCTGAACTGTATCTGAAAGTTGAATCTGAATGAGTATCAGGATGGCATCCGTGTCTAGAGCGTACCTGAACTGTATCTGAGAGTTGAATCTGAATGAGTATTAGGATGGCATCCGTATCTGGAACGTATCTGAATTGTATCTGAAAGTTGAATCTGAATGAGTTATCAGGATGGCATCCGTATCTGGAGTGTATCTGAACTGTATCTGAAAAAACCTTTGAACATTTTTAATGGTAGCTGTTGATTAACCTTATCCTGAAAAGGTTAAAATGTTAGCTAATATGCAATGTCACGTTGTATGAAATGCATGGTATAATGAGATTGTGATACATGCATTCGTGTTATCGACGTTTATGATATATGGATGCGATGTATGCGTATGAGAGCTAATTTGTTGCACTACTTGTTGGATTGGGGAAAATAAATCCCCGACTGCTGCTGAGGATACAGAGTGCAAGTATTCATGTTTTGAAGTGTTGATGAATTTCCACTTAGAGAAATAAACTTTGTTGTAAGGGAAATGCCATGTACTGCTTGTAAAATCTTGTTGGGGAATCCTGAGAAATTTGGCGACTTCTAACGGGGAGTGATAACTGGAAGTTTTGTTCCGCTGGGGATTAAACTGCACACTGTGGGGGATTTTATAGAAATAGCTTAGAGAGATTTCCCTATCTATTAAAGCCATTAGTGATTGTCTTTCTATTTTTTTCATTTGTAAATGGTAGTTATGTTCAAATGCATATGTTCAAAAATAAATCATTGGACATTTTCGTAAATAGAACACAAGAATAAAGAAAAACAAATAGTTTTGCACTTTCAAAGGGATATCTTTGTATTGACTTTGAGTAAGTATTTTTGTACAATGAGACAAACATTCTAGTAAGATAATGCCATCGTAAAAAAAATGAAAATTTGATACAAAGAAAAGATAGCTATGTGAAATAATCCCATGGGGTTCCCGTTCTGCTATAGCCTTCCTGTCTCTGAGCATCTTATCTATTTGTTGCCTTGTCCGATGCTGATTGAATTGATCAGAACTGTCGAGTTTGTAAGTTGTTCGTAAGGTGATCCAATGGGACATAGTCATACGCTTTAATTCCCCAACTTTTGCCTGGACTGCCCTTTCGGGTTTTCAGTCCACCGAGATACCCTTTTTTTCCCAAGCCGCCCTTTCAGGTTTTCAGCTTGCCGGGTGTACAAATTTTTTTGTTTTATCCCTAATTTTTTCCCGAACCTTTTTGGTTCACCGGGATGCCCTTGTTTTTCCTAGGTGTGTCAACCTAGCGGGCCTCTTATGCGTAGTATCTTTTGACTATGTTCGTGTTCACAGGGTTCAGCAGGTCGTCGCCATCAATGGTGGTCAAGATCATTGCTCCACCAGAGAATATGCTTTTGATTACAAACGGTCCTTCATATGTAGGAGTCTATTTGCCCCTGGGATCACCTTGTGGCAGTATGATACATTTGATCACTAGATCCCTGACTTGATACACTTGGCGTCTGACCTTTTTGTTGAAAGCCTTGATCATCTGTTTTTAATACATTTTATTATGACAGACAATAATAAGCCTTTTCTCATCAATCAAGTTCAGTTGATCAAGTCGAGTCTGGATCCAATCGTCTTCGTTCAGACCCGCATCCTTCATGATTCTCAGAGAGGGGATCTGGACCTCAATAGGCAAGACAACTTCCATGCCATATACCAAAGAGTAAGGTGTTTCCCCGGTTGATGTGCATGTTGTGATACGATAACCATGGAGAGAGAATGGTAGCATCTCATGCCAGTCTTTGTATGTGACTGTCATTTTCTATATGATCTTTTTGATGTTCTTATTTGCGGCTTCAACAACACCATTCATCTTTGGTCGGTAAGGGGAAGAATTGAGATGCTGGATCTTGAATTCCTCGCACATGGCGGTGGTTGTAGTATTGTTTATATTCGTACCATTGTCTGTGATGATATTATCTGGGATACCATATTGAAACTACGCGGCCGGAACCTGTCATCTGGATGTTAATGAAACATCAATGAAGTCACCACCGAACGTCTTTTATCCCGACGAGAGGGAAAGGTAAACATCGAGAAAACCTGAAAAGGGAGAAATCACGGTCTTTCAACCGAGAGATCGGGTCAGGGAGTCTGTTACGCGAGGGGAAGGTATTAGCACCCCACACGCCCGTAGTACTCTATGGTATCCACTCTTGTTGTCTAATCTAATGGGTGTGGTCAAATCCTATGTCTATGGTTTAAAACTGAAAAGGGAATGCATGTAAAATAAAAAGGAAAATAATGTAGAGAAAATAAAAGATGTGCTCGGTTGGGCCCTACCCCAATGCCTACGTATCCCTTTTAAGGAATCAGAGCAGCCGTAGTTCGGCTTATGTGTTTTGGTTGGTTTGTGTTTTTTAGTTAAGACAACAAAAACAGTCAAGATGGCAAAACATCAAATAAAACAACAAACGCATGAGATGGTCAAACATCGACTAAATAATAACATGTTAGAGATGGCGAAACATCAATAAAACGGATGGTAAAACATTACACCTAACAATGATATTGAGAATCAAAGTAGGATAACAAACATGTGCGATGGTGAAACATCGGCTTCAGACAAATGTGCGATGGCGAAACATCAATAAAACGGATGGTAAAACATCACACCTAACAATGATATTGAGAATCAAAGTAGGATAACAAATATGTGCGATGGAGAAACATCGGCTCCAGAAAAATGTGCGATGGCGAAACATCGGCTAAAATATAACAAAGAAATCATGGCAAAGAGCGAAACATCAATAAGATAGATGATAAAACATCACACCCAACAATGATATTGAGAATCAAAGTAGGATAACAAACATGTGCGATGGCGAAACATCGGCTTAAAGATAACACAGACAAAGTAAGATTGGTTTGTATCTTTTACTTTGAAGAAGAGTTTGGGTTAATTAGAAATGTCTTATGATTTTCCAAGAAACAAATTTTTGTTTTAAGATGCAAAATGCAAAGAAAGAAAAAAAAACAACTAAGGGAAACTAGCCTAGCACTATCCCTAGTGTTATCATACAATGGTTGATCCTTAGGTTGAGGATAAGGGAAAATCCTACCCTAATTTACATGCTAAAGGAAACTCACCAAAACTATCCTATATGGAACATGCAATGAGAGCAAAGTCGTGATCTCAATTTCTAAATTGAGTGACTCATCGATCAACAATTAAAGAAGAAAAACAATAAACGTCCTATAGGGAACATGCACTGAGAGCGAAGTCGTGATCTCAATTTCTAAATTGAGTGACTCATCAATCAACAATTAAAGAAGAAAAGCAATAAACATCCTACAGGGAACATGCAATGAGAGCGAAGTCGTGATCTCAATTTCTAAATTGAGTGACTCATCGATCAACAACAAACACAACACATGTAATCAGACAAAAAAACTAGAGGGCCTCCTGACATATATCAGCAACAGAGATCCCATCATGCAATCAGAGAATTATGCATAATGAAAATGGGAGAAAGGAAGTAGTACAATACCAAACAGATAACTATCTGTAGCAATCAAGCAAGAATAAAAGAAACACAGAGAAACTTCAAGCAAGCTGGCATCAGTAAACAAATTGAGTCAGGAATCTATCAGATATGAACAAGCCCCAGGGGTAATGTATAGCATTCATAATCATATGTATGTATATCCTGCATAAACCATCAAACATGCCAAGCACAAAACAATGTCAGTATAATAGATTGTGTTTCACAAATAAAGTGAAACACAAAAGCCTCAAGCCAAAAGTGGCAACTTGCTCATAGTACCTCGCACATTCAACAACCAAGTTAGTATTCCATAAGGTGAAAAAGTGAGAACAAACATGATGGCTTTAGACATGATAAACAAGAAGAAACAAGCATATGCACAGGTTAGGTCAAGAAAAGTAGGGGAATGTTGCTCCTTTCTATCACCATGTTGAATTGACAATTGAATGTTAATCAAGGATCATAAGAGCTTGAGAATAATATGAACAAAGACCATGAAAGTCAGTAGCAAACACATTTCAATCATGCACAATTGATTCAAACACAACTTCATGAATAATAGGAGATGAAACCTACATAATGCACTAGGAAGTTCAAAACATTCAAGTATGGGACATTGAGTCAAAATGGTTTGATGCTGAAATGGACAATCAGAACCAACATGATCATTAGGTTCCCAATTATAGGCCTCACTCAAGTTCATTGGCCATCAAACAAATTGCAATAAGTCATGCAAACATAATTAGGTACCTTCACTTCAAAATTACATCAAAAATAGAAACAAGGATCCATAATTCAAACCAAAAAAATATTAACATCTTGGAAGTGTTTAGAAGTCAGAATGCAAGCTCTAAGTTCATGAATGATTGGGGAGGAGGCCAAATGAAGTGCAAAGTTCAAGACTAGTTGGCAAAACCACCAAACTAGACAAGTTTTCAAAATTATTTATGGAAAAAATGTCAAACCAAGTCAAATAATTCAAGAAAAATGGTTTTTAAATTCCCAACTCATTCATGAACCATAAACAAGACCTGAATTCCCAATAAAGTCCAAGGCACCAAGATTTTGAACATGAAACTTGCACCATAAGCAACAAAACCCTAGATTTTGAGTTTTAATCCCAAATATTAATTAAATAGGTTCAAAACCCAAAAAAATCAAACCAAGGCCAAACTAATCACCAAGGAACCTTAAATGTCAGCAAACATATTTTTTCACATTTTTTGAATTAGGAAAAGTCAAGAAAGAAATTAATATTCAAACAATTATGTAATTAACAAGTATTCACATATCAAAATAATATTTAAATCAAAAAGTCAAAAGAATGGCCAACCAAAATTGTATTCAAATATTAGGGCTAAAAACACACATCCCTGAATTTTTTGTGAATTTTTGGATAAAAGGGAAATATTAAAAACAAAAAAAAAAACAATTAATAATAAAATTATTATTTAAGGGCAAGAAAATGCAAACCATAACCAAAAATCATGAAATGGTCAAAGTAAAAAATATATTCAGATTCTATGATTAAAAACAAGATTATATGATTTTTTTTGGGAATTTTTGAATTAATAGAAATATTAAAAATAAAAAAAACAAACAAATATTACAAATAACCTTTTGAAATTGAATTTTTAATCAAAAATAAGAAAAATGATGAACCAAAGTCAGAATCAATTATTAAATTATTTTATGAGTCTCAAATAATTTTTTGGGATTTTTTAGATCAATAGAACTATTAAAATAAAAATAAACTTTGAACAATTAATTAATTAAGCCTATGAATTTTTTAAACCAATCAAATTATTTTTAAAAAAAATCCAAAAAAATGTGACAAATACTAGAAAATAATATTGACCTATGGTAATTTTTTTGTGATTTTTGAATGTGTTTTAATTAGAAAACAAAATATCAAATAAAACAAAAATTCAAATAAGCCAAAAAATTCAAACAGACCAATCATGATGTGCCACCACATCATCTTCAACCTCTAGACATTCAAAAAATGCGTGCATATCTCAGGCTTGGGGGTCACTTTCAGATCAACATAACACACTCAATTTTGCATCATTTTTCATAAAATCAAAGGCAAATCAAAGCTAGCATGGCAAGGAATCCATAACAATTCGAATCAAATCAAATCATCAACTATATTTTCCACAATCAAGTCATGAATATGAACAAAAACATTCTGAATCGTGAGTTTCAGAACATCCAATCATGCATAATTCACCAAATTAAACGCTATAAAGCTTCAGAATCATTCCATAGACTTCAAACAACATGATTATGAACTTAAATCGTACGAGGCACAACTAGAAATCAGAATTCAAAGTTGAGAATTCAAACCTTTGAGAAAAAATGGATCTACTGTCTCCTTCACTCCAGTTGCAATCCAAGCCTCGATCTACAATCCTTATCACTTGGAGAATAGAATGCAAGAAGAATTGACCAAAACGCGCGAGGGAGATGGAAGAATCGAAGAAAAATGTAGAGCAACAAGCTATGGAGTTTCTGACTTTGATTGATGAAATGAAGCACAAACCCTTCTCACTGAGGCTTGCTTCTCAATATATAGAGCATCCGGAGGAGGGTAGGATATATTTTTCGCGCTGAAAGTTCTTGGAATCAAAGAAATCTTCTTTTGGCCAAAATTAAGTATGCACACGTAACCCTCAAATCCCTCGTGCGTTGGCTTACTTTTTTCGTGCATTTTAATCCATTTTTCCTCAGGAAGAGATTAGCAACAAGATTAGGACTTAAATCCTTGCATTAAGCTAGTGTTGGTGATTAGGCAACTTCATGCCATTTTTTGCAAAACCACGAATTCCCTTTTCATTTGCCCATGTGCAGCTCAAACTTTGGCATGATGAGCCTTGGTACATTGCATGTTGGTCATGGGCCAAGTTTGAAGTGAAACAAAAGGCCACAAATCAAGTTATCAACAATTTGCAATTTGCATGGCATGCATGAATTCAATGAAAAGTCTCAAAATTCCAAAGTCCACAACTTGATCATACTTTTGAATTTTGGCACAAATGAGCATAATTTGGAAAGGTATTGAAAAGATCTACAATACCCTAGTTTTAAGTTTTTGCAAATTAATCCATTAAGGCTCCCAAAATCTAGCTTGAAATTCACTAATTTTGAAAAATGACCTATAATTTTGTAACTTCAAAAGACCATAACTCTTGATTCCTTGCCAATTTGGTCATGGGACCAAAAGGAGGTGAAATATAATTCTCTTAGCTTTCCAAGCATATTTCATTTACATCTTCTTGATCAAGAGTGAATAAAATATGATTTTTTGAAATTAAGTCATTATTTTCCAAAATTAGTAACTTTTAAGGTTTCTTCAAGAATAAGTTTCAACCCAAACTTCAATCTCTTTGATCCAATGACCAAAATGGACTTGAAATATGAAAATTAAATCCTTGAATTGATGGTTAGCAAAAAATTCACTTGGTCAACCTTGACTTTGACTGATTTTGACCAAAATGACCATTTTGCCCCTCTGAATCAATTGATCCACTTCCCTTCAAAATTGATGATTAAAACTTCAAACATGTGATCTTCTAAACATATAAAGGCCATGTGCAAAGTTTCACTTCAAAATTCTCAAGAAATCTTGATAAAAAACAAAACCCTAATTTTGGTCAACACATTAGGAGACTGATGAATTATCTTCAAAACTTCAAATCCTCTAGGCATCTTGACCAATTCCTTGTACAAAGACCTTTCAAATATCAAATAAATGTTGTAGCTCCCCAAAATCAAGACTTGTGCATTGGTCAATAGCCTTGCTCAAACAAAACCCCAACTTGACTGGTGAATCCAAAGAGTGATCCCACTTGTGATCAAATACAAACTCCAATCTTTTGGGGGTCCAAAGAGATGAATAAAGAATCTTGAGATATGCAAAAAACTTTTAAGCTCAAAAGATCCAGAGGTTTTGATGGTAAGATATTTCTTGAGCAACTTGTCCATGTAATCAACCTTCAAAGCTTTGAGGCAAACTTGATAACCAAAGTACTTTGATCCTATCACAATGTATGAATGCAATGCATTATGATATTCATGATGAAACATAAGCCTAAAACAAGAGGGTAAATTTTGGGGTGCAACACATACCGACAAATGAGATTCTGTTTAATGAACCAGGCTACAACATTCTTGGTAACGGAAGCGAAAGAGGCCTCCTCAACCCACTTTGTAAAATAGTCAATGGCCACCAAGATGAAGCGGTGTCCATTAGAGGTTGTTGGTTTGATTTCCCCAATCATATTAATGCCCCACATAGCAAAGGGCCAAGGAGCCGTCAAGACATTTAGAGGAACCGGAGGTACGTGTACCTTGTTAGCATAGATCTGACACTTGTGGCAGGTTCGAGAATGTTGATAGCAATATGCTTCCATGGTAGACCATTAATAACCTGCCAGTAGGATTTTATTTGCCATCATATGCCCACTGAAATGGGTGCCAAAAGTGCCCTCATATAGATCAACCATGATCTTTTCTGCCTCAACCTTGTCTACGCAACGGAGCAAAATAGAGTTATGGTTGCGTTTGTAGAGAACGCCATTATTAAGGAAGAACTTAGCGGAGAATCTCCTTAAGAACTTCTTATCATTGACTGAAGATCCTTTTGGATATTCTTGAGCCTCGAGTTACCTCTTGACTTCGTGAAACCAAGGTCGGTCCACTACTTCTTCAGTATTAATATCGTGACAGTGAGCTGGTTCATCCATTGGTTCAATGGTGATCTGGGGAGCTTCGTTATCCCATTTAAGTTTAAACATGGATGAAATTATGGCTAGTGCGTATGCTAGCTGATTTTCTTCTCACGAGAAATGCTCGAAGGTAATCTTCTCAAAATTCGGGATCAATGTCAACACATGTTCTTTGTAGGGGATAAGGTTAGGGTGTTTGGTGTCCCATTCCCCTTTGATCTTGCTGATGACCAAAGCTGAATCTCTAAATACATTTAAGGATTTGATCCCCAAATCTATGGCAGCTTTGAGACCAAAAATGCACGCTTCGTATTCTGCCATGTTATTTGTAAAATTGAAGCAAAGTCTTGCCATAAAGGGAGTATGACATCCTTCAGGAGATATGAGTATAAAACCTATACCATTGTCGAGTGCGTTGGATGCCCCATCAAAAACCAGGGTCCATCGGGATCCTTGTTCAGGTCCGTCATGTAATCTGAATTCTTCACAGTTGTTTACCATCATGATGTCTTCATCTAGGAATTCGAACTTCATGGACTGGTAGTCATCCATAGCTTGATGAGTAAGGTGATCAACTAGTACACTGCCCTTTATTGCTTTCTGGGTAGTATACTGTATGTCATATTCTGTCAGGATCATCTGCCATCTTGCTATTCTCCCAGAGAGCGCAGGTTTCTCGAAGATGTATTTTATTGGATCCATTTTAGATATCAATAAGGTAGTATGGGTCATCATATACTGTCTTAGCCGGCGAACAGCCCATGCCAGAGCGCAACAAGTTTTCTCGAGCAGTGAATATCTTGTTTCACAGTCGGCAAACTTTTTGCTCAGGTAATAAATAACATGCTCTTTTTGGCCAGACTCGTCATGCTGCCCCAACACACACCCCATTGAATTTTACAAAATAGTTAGATACATGATCAATGGTCTTCCCTCGATTGGTGGCATCAAAATAGGAGGCTCTTGTAAGTACTCTTTGATCTTGTAGAAGGTAGTTTGGCACTCATCATTCCATTTGACTACTTGATCTTTCTTCAGTAATTTGAAGATTGGTTCACAAGTAGCTGTTAGGTGAGAAATGAATCTGGCAATGTATTTTAATCGTCCCAAGAACCCTCTGACTTCCTTTTCAGTACAAGGAGCAGGCATCTCTTGTATTGCTTTCACCTTGGCGGGATCCACTTCGATGCCTTTATTGCTGGTAACAAATCCTAGGAGTTTACCGGACCTCACCCCAAATATGCATTTATTCGGGTTCAACCTAAGCTTATATTTCTTTAACCTCTCAAAGAGTTTCTGTAAATGGTCAGGATGCTCTTCTTCTATTTGAGATTTGGCTATCATGTCATCCATATAGACCTCTATTTCATGATGTATCATGTCGTGAAATAGAGCTACCATGGCACGCTGATAGGTTGCCCCAGCGTTCTTCAACCCGAATGGCATAACCTTGTAGCAGAATGTGCCCCATTGTGTGACAAAGGTTGTTTTTACCATGTCCTCAAGCGCCATTTTGATTTGGTTATAGCCTGAGAAACCGTCCATGAAGGAAAACACCTTATGTTGTGTCGTATTGTCAACTAGAATATCAATGTGGGGAAGTGGGAAATCATCCTTAGGTCTTGCCCTATTCAAATCTCGGTAGTCCACGCATATTCATACCTTGCCGTCCTTTTTAGGCACGGGAACAACATTGGCAACCCATTATGGATAGGAAGTGATGGCCAAGAATCCGATGTTGAATTGTTTCATGACTTCCGCTTTAATCTTCTCTGACATGTTTGGTCGCATATGACAGACCTTTTGTTTTACCGGAGGACGGTCATCTTTTGTAGGTAGACAATGTACTACGATATCTACATCAAGTCCTGGCATGTCTTTGTACGACCAGGAAAAGACCTCAACATAATTGTGTAACAACTGAATTAGACGTTCTTTGACACTGGATTCCAGATTGGCACCCACCTTGACTTCTCTCTTGTCTTCTTTGATACCTAGGTTAATTGTGTCCACTGGTTCTTCGTGGGGCTGTATGGTCCTCTCTTCTTGTTGTAGTAACCTGGCGAGTTCCCCTGGTACTTCACAATCTTCCTCACCTTCATCTTAGGCTTGGTAGATTAGATTTTCAAAATCATAGAAGGCCATAGCAGAATCGTTACCCATGGGATCCTGAATGGATGTAGATCTGCATTTTAAATGTGAGTATGTGTAAGAGTATAACTATCTTTGAAAGAAATGAAAATATAAAAATAAAAACAATGAGCACAAAGTTTTGTATGCAAAAACGTCCATGATTCATTGATGACATATGCAAATGAGATGATAACCCTTACAAATGGACCATTGTGCCTCTAGTAAGACACAAGGTTTTAAGAGTCTGAATTGTTTAATATTACAAATCCGAAAAAATTTAAAGACAAATTACTGTTGGATAAAAGTGATTGGGACAAAATCTCTAGCTTCCCAGTTGCTGAGCCCTCCATTGACAGTTGGGAAAATTCAATCTTCCAGGTTATAGATGTCTTCATCATCCTCCACTACGTTGACTTTACGGTTGCTGATCTTCAAGGGTGGTCCTCCGGCACGAACACGACGTACAACTTTCTGGGCTCCTGAAGTGAAACCCAAACCAAATTTGTCAGATTTGTATGGGATATCTGGGAGTTGGCTCCAAATAGTGCACCCACCTTCTCCGATCACTGCCTTGGCATCTTTTAAAAACGACATCTTGAGCGGAGGCCTTGTAATCTTTGGGACTTGAGAAACAGCCTTGGTTACCGCCACAGTTTGCGGGACTTCTTCAAATTGGTGGAATGGAGTTTCAATAAATTCACCATCTAATTCCATATATCTGAAGGAATTTAGATGACTGACCATATACTCTTCTTCTCCATGAATAATGATGATTTTCCCCTGAATTAGATATTTCAGCATTTGATGCAACAATTGGCTCTTGAAATCGACACCTACTATATATTGGCCCCATAGACCAAAAATAGAGCAGATAAAGCCAAGCTGGAAAATGCTTCGACGGATGGAAAAAACTTAGAGAAAATATCTAAGTTACAAATTGGTCTTCGACCAGACATCACCATCAAGCCTTCGACGGGAAAGGTCCTGTGGCCTTCGACTAGAAGAACAAACCTTCGTGTCAGCACCACAGGCAAAGGATATTTGAATTTAAAGATTGGAGGGAAATACAGTTCGTCAGCAGTTAAAAGAAAGCGACGTGGAAGGAAGATAGAGGTCGAGGGACATGCAGAAGACACTTTTCTTTATCCTAGAAGCAAAGCCACCCTCGACAGTTACATAATTTTAGTATAAAACTAGGGAGTTTGTGTAGAGTTTCCGTGTATTTAACCTATTGTGCTAGTTACTCAATATTATTCAAGTACCCGCTGTGTGTGAAAGAATAACTGAGAATGTACGTTGGAAACACCATTTTTTTTATTAATAAAGTCTTTTTACATTGCTTTGATCTTATTTTGCAAAGTTTACATTTCTACATCTTTACCTGCATTTCTAGTTACTTTCTTACTTTCCAAAACCATAAACACAATATCCTTGGTCGAACGTGCGTTCTTCCTAGATATCAACTTTCACATCAAACCAACATAAAAATTAGCATATGTTTTGGGATCAATATGATCGATCCCGCGAGTAACCAAAAGGACTTTCCTTTTTGGAGGATCAGCGGTTGTTTACCAAAACCCACGGTAAACAAATTGGCACACCTGGTGGGACGTTGCTAATTTTTATCATCTGTTTGTTCATGTTATTGCTTTCCTTTTTTTACGTATACAATGTTGCATGTTATTAAGAAGTGGTAGATTAACCAACGAGTGTACTGTTAGGAAGAGAAATAGCGAAAGTAGAATGGCTAATGAGCCAAATCATGGAGAAATACCTCCACCAAATACTACTGGAACATCGATTATAACTACCGTTGGCAAAAATATCTCAACTTCTGTTGGTTCGGTACCAACGTTAACCACGAATCAAACAGGACTCTTACTTTCGTATGTGGGTCCTAGAGGTCCATTAGGAACACCCCCACCAAGGGCAAATCCAGGATCTCGACCGTACATTTCCCCAGGATTCTCGACATCTTGGATGGGTCGAGAACAACCATATGGCATGCCAACCACTAAAATGGCTAGCCTTATGAACGATGCGTCTACTTTTTCAGAACCTTTGGTGAGTGCATCATCACCATTACAGGGATCTGGAGCCAGTATGGCAAATTTGGGTAGAAACAAGATTTTAGGAGGACCATCACATGCAATACCAAGCCTCACAAATGCTTCTACAACAATTTTGAGGCAACAGATGGACGAAAGCAACCATGATATGGTGCAAATGTTGGAACAACCCCTAAGTACAGTGATGAACCCCCTAATACAAAATACTACCCAGTCAAATCAACAAATGTCAGCGCAAATGACGCGCATGGCTGAATTCTTTGGGGTACCCCCAAACTATTCGACAACCCCAAAGAATACCAATAAGAGTAAACCAAGGGGTAATCGTGGAAGAAGATTTAACCGTTAATCAAAATCCATAGATCCCTAGAGTACGAATAGAACAACCTAGGGTCGAAATACCTCGAAATCCCCCACCAATCCCTAGGGAAATCGATCAAGGAGTGATTATGGTGAATAGGAACCAAAATGCTGATGAATTGATACAACAAGTTCGACACTAAAATTATGGAACAAATAATAATCTGACTGCCATGATCGAAAGGATTATGATACAGAATGGGATGAACATTGATTTTCAAATACCAAACTTCACATCCCCATTGTCAGAATATATCCTGCAAATAGAATTACCCCCTAGGGGAAAAGTCCCCAAGTTTACCAAATTTTCAGGGGATACGACAAAATCTACTGTCAAACATGTGGCGAGATATTTGATAGAAACCTGTTGAAAGCAAATATCAGGACGAAACTGGTATTTGAAAGGTGCGTCAATAGACATTAGAATGAATCGGAGAGGGTAGCGAAGACTAAACCCAAGAAAAACCGTGCCAGGGCGAATCTGAACCACAGTCAAGAGTAGACACTTAAACAAAAAATTGACGTCAGAAGGATATTGGTATGGGGTGTATAATGAGGACGAAGACCTCGCTGGGGATCAAATCCGAAGTGTTAGCAAATCACTGGGGATGACGTAAATAATAAAGACTTATGTTCTGATGCATGTTCGAATTCTTTTTATATAGCGCAATACTCCATATAATGGAAATGCTACGCGTTTTGGTAGATGCAATATAATGATGCATGTTTAAAAGTTCCACTAGGGAATGGCCAATTGAGAAGTCAAAAACCGAGGAGTTAGAATCTGACATGACCTGTAAAAATAAATTGCAAAATCCAAAGGAGAGGAGAAAATATGGGAAACCACCAGAGAGGGAACCTCGAAGAGATAGAGTTTCACGGGGAATAACAACCGAGCAAACAGTGGAAATGGGCCACAAACACTTGAGAGGAACTGCAAAAATAAATTGCAAATTCCCAGGGAAGATCAGGTCGACACTGCAGCTCCGGAAAGGGCCGCCCATATGAAGATTTAGACAATTGAGAGAGAGGATCAAGGTAAGACTGTAATCTCTGGGACGGACAACACACGGCCGTGTCGAGGACAACACCAAGACAACAAACCTGACGTGAAGGGTGAACAAAGCCCTGCTAAAGAAATGGGACTTCACCGGGGAGATAGAACTCTGTTGAAGATTATCTTGCTGGAGAGATATTCTCTTGGACCGCAACCAAAGGACGAATCTTGCAGATAGTCACACAGTAACGACCTTACTGGGGAACAAGAGGAGATCCTTAACAAAGGATTCTCCGGTCAACAGGTCGACTGGGAAATGAGAGGTCAAAGCGAGGGATATCTATTGGCAATCTCAAAGGGGAGTTGAAACTTCTTCAGAATGTGGGTTCCTGCTTAACGAATCCATTGGGGATAGGCGACATATTCAAACTTGAAGTCTTGGAACGAGGCTTTTTAAAAGAAAATCCCTAGAGTAACAAAACTATGTTGCGGAAACGAAACTTCATCGGGGAAAGGAAACTTCATTGGGGAAATGAAACTTCACAAGGGATAAGCAGAGTCCTAATCAAACATGGGCTCTGTCAAGACAGAAGAAAGCCGAACATTCCTTTCTTGACCATCATTTAGCTCTTTACAGGTGTTCAACGTGCAAACTCTTTTGATGTCAAACAGCTGTTTTGCATACAAAAAAATGTTTATTGAGAATGAGAAACCTGATGATATGATTATTTAAACCTTGAAGAACTTAACAAAGTGTCGCATCTCTGTTATGAATGAATCACTGGCTAGAGTGCAAAAAAATTTTTAAAACTTTTCTTCCCCTTTTTGAGAAAAAAACGAGTCAAGATGCGGGTGTTAAGATATCAACATGGATGTGCAACACATATTTGGGGTGTTTAGGAAATGTTATCCTGTTGTAGTATGCTTTCGAGTTAAACCCTTGTTTCAGTTAGGACTTTTAGAGGTTGTAATGTGGCCTGGTTCAAGGTTTTTTTGAAAAAAAAAGTTTTTCAAGGCTCAAGTTATTTGGTGCCCACCCCCTTCGTGATATTCTCCTGTCCTAAATTCAGTTGATTTATCACAAGCATTCATCTTTCAAAAAGATTTATGATGACTGAGTGATCACGACAAATCCCCCAACATGATTGTCGCTTAACTTTTGCTGCTTTTGTTGTTGATATTATTATTCCTCTTCTTTTTGATGAAGATTTTATTGAATATTATTTTTTCTCCTCTTCTTTTTTTTGGCCTTTTAGGCTCTCTTTTCCCTAATTTTTGCCTGGACAAAATATTTTGAGTTTCCATTTTGGAAGTCCAGCGGGATACCCTAACTTTTGCCTAAGTGACTTGTTTTCAAGTTTTGACTTAGCGGGGCCTTTTGTTTCTTTCTCATTCATAATTTCCATTTTGAACAAGTCAATGTGACTTTAGGTCTTTGAACTTTTCCATTCTTTCTCTCTGTTTTTTTTTAAAACAAATGCCTCATTCCTTGGTCAGCGAGGGATAACCATTATTGTATTGATTCGATCTCGACCTCAGGGCTTTGTGAGGAAATGAACATCGTGGTTTAGACATTTTTTGTTTCTGATCTCATGATGCGAAAGATAAAATATGGTGATCCTCAGATGGGACATTCCTTCTGAAATTTGAATGCTTGGGCAAATCAACTGAACATCTACCCTGCCCCTGGTTAAAAAAGTTTTTTTTAATAGAAAAGAAACTCCTACTTCGAAGGCTCAGAGGGGTTAACGAGGGTCTAACTCCCTTATATCTTCAGTGTTTGGGAATTGAAACAATACATGTACATCGTCAATGGGGCTCTACTCAAAAGCATACCATTACAATCATCATTTTTTAGCCAAACTCCCTCCTCTAAACTCTTGGCTACGCAAAAGAATTGGCACAATTGGTATAAAAAATGCCCGAAAAACAATTGAAGAGTGATATTTGTATGGAAAAAATTTATTTTAGGCAAAAACATTCAACGCATCAATACTGACATTCGGCCATAAACAAAATCCTATATGTAGACAATGCTAAAACAATCAATCAAGAATACACATGAGAGTGTGGAAAAGAAACGTAATAAAAGCCATTATGGGGAAGAAATATTTCCAACTAGGCTCACCGGTCCTGCTGACCTGCCGTAATCTTGATATTATCCTGACCTATGATTTTTACCAACAGAGAAACAAACATGCCCCTTGCGCAGTAGCAGCGGTGTTTGTTATCCGTTTTTCAAGCGATCAACTAACCATGACTTATATTACCATATCCGTGTAAGGGCCACGAAGTTTATATGCTCATGCCTATAAAAAATATTGGACGTTTTTGCAAACAAAATAGTAAAAAGGGAGAAAAGAAAAGCATATGCCTTCTTGAAAGAAGATATTTTATTGATTTTGAGGAATCAACTTGTGAAAAAGGCATTTACATTTGGAAGCAAGTAATTATAAAATCAAAGCAAACAAGCGTTTACAAATGGCAATGTGAATGTGAACATCCATCGAGTCCCGACTCTGCTATGACGCTTATGACTCTCACCCTTCCATCTTCTTGCTTTCGGACAAATCATTCTTGGATTAGCTTCGCACTTATGCCAGGTGACGGAACAAAGGAAAGAAACAAAAGATCTCATGTTGAGCGTAGTTATTTGCTTTAAGTCCCTAACTTTTGCCTGAATCGCCCTTTTGGGTTTTCGATTCACCAGGACACCCTTTTTTGCCTAAACCGCCCTTTCAGGTTTTCAGTTTAGCGGGTTTTTATTATTTTTTATGCAAAGTATTTTTTAACTACGTCAGCATTCACAGGGAGAGGGAAGTACTCTCCGTCCATAGTCGTGAGCATCATCGCTCCTCCAGAGAAGACTTTTCTGACCACGAAAGGTCCTTCATAAGTCGGAACCCACTTGCCCCTGGGATCTCCCTGGGGAAGAATTATCCTTTTTAGCACAAGGTCACCTGGCTTGTAACACTAAGGTCGTACCCTCTTATCAAAAGCTTTTCTCATCCTTTGTTGATATACCTGACTATGACATACAACCGTCAATCTCTTTTCATCAATAAGTTCCAGCTGATCCAACCGATTCTATACCCATTCACTTTCATCCAGCTCAACATCTCTCATGACCCTAAGAGAGGGAATCTCGACTTCTACCGGCAATACTGCTTCCATGCTGTAAACCAATGAAAATGGGGTTGCCCCAGTCGAAGTACGCACCATGGTGTGATAACCATGCAAAGCGAAAGGCAGCATCTCCTGCCAATCTTTATAGGTTACCACCATCTTCTGTACAATCTTTTTGATATTTTTATTGTCCGCTTCGACATCGCCGTTCATCTTAGGTCGGTATGGGGAAGAATTATGATGCTTGATTTTGAAGGACTCACAAAGCTCCTTCATCATTTTGTTGTTCAAGTTGGACCCATTATCGGTAATGATCTTTTTAGGTACTCCGTAGCGACAGATAATATTATGCTTAATGAACCGAGTTACCACCTGCTTGGTGACATTGGCATAGGATGCAGCTTTGACCCATTTCATAAAATAATCGATGGCAACTAGAATGAAATGGTCCCCGTTGGACGCGGTCGATTCAATCTTGCCGATCATATTAATTCCCTACATTGCAAACGGCCAAGTGGAGGTCAAGACATTCAAAGGTACTGGCGGCACATGCACTTTATCAGCATAGACTTGACATTTGTGGCAAACCCGTGCATGATTGTAGCAGTCAGTCTCCATGGTGGACCAATAATAACCTGCTCGCAAAATCTTTTTAGCCATAGTGTGCCCGTTGGAATGGGTCCCGAAGTCACCTTCATGTATCTCCTCAATGATCCTAGCTGCTTATTTCTTCCCTGTCTCATCATGCTGACCGAGGACACAACCCATTGAGGTCTCCAACACAGTTAGGTACATGATTAGTGGCCTTCCTTCCACTGGCGGCATGAGTATCAGAGGTTCCTGCAAATACTCCTTTATTTTGTCAAAGGCCTTCTGACAATCCTCATTCCATTTCACCGTCTGACTTTTCTTCAACAATTTGAACATAGGTTCACAGGTGGCTATGAGATGAGAAATAAATCTGGAAATATAGTTTAATCTCCCCAAGAAACCACATACTTCCTTCTCCTTCCTTGGCTCAGGCATTTCCTGTATCGCTTTGACTTTGGCCGGGTCCACCTTGATACCTTTCTCACTTACAATAAAACCCAAAAGCTTGCAGGATCTCACCCCGAAGGTGCACTTATTCGGATTTAACCTTAGCAAGAACTGCCTCAGTCTCTCGAACAACTTCTCCAGATGAACAAGATGTTCCTCTTCCATGTCAGACTTAGCAATCATATCGTCTACATATACCTCAATCTCTTTGTGAATCAAGTAATGAAAGAGAGTGACCATGACGCGCTGATATGTTGCCCCGGTATTCTTCAGGCCAAACGACATCACTTTATAGCAAAAGGTTCCCCAAGGTGTGATAAACGTTGTCTTCTCCATATCCTCCGGAGCCATCTTAATTTGATTGTAACCCGAAAAGCCATCCATGAACGAGAACACCTTGGAGTGAGTAGTATTATCGACCAACACATCAATGTGCGGAAGAGGGAAATCATCTTTAGGACTGGCCCTGTTTAAATCCCTATAATCCACGCACATCCTGACCTTACCATCTTTCTTGGGAACAGGCACAATATTTGCAATCCATGGCGAATAACTGACAACCTTTAGGAAATTTGCATCCAACTGCTTCTGGACCTCCTCCTTGATCTTCTTGGACATCTCAGGATGAGTTCTTCGGAGCTTTTGCTTGACAGGAAAACAACCTTCTTTGAGCGGTAGTCGATGCACCACTATGTCTGTATCCAATCCAGGCATATCCTCATAAGACCAAGCGAAGATATCAGAATACTCACGGAGTAGATTGATCAATCTGGCCTTTATACTTTCTATGATATCTGCCCCTATCTTGACTTCTCTTCTTACCTCTTTTGTGCCAATATTCACCACCTCAATCGAATCCTGATTCGGCTGGATAACCTTCTCTTCTTGTTTCAACAGTCTTTCTAATTCCTCAGGAAGATCACACTCCTCATGTGCTTCTTCTTAAGCTTGATAAATAGGAGTATCAAAGTCATAATGAGCCATAGCAGAGTCGTTATCGATAGGATCGGTGGCGGAAGTGCATCTGCATGGATGATATTTTGGCATTTTTTAGTGACAGTGTGTGAAAAGAGAAACATTGCCATTTTAAAAATAAAAGGAAAAAGAAAGAAGCAAAATTTTGGATGCAAAAAACGTCCTTTATTTCATGATAAACTTGAAAAATAAACATGGTGGCCCTACACAAATGATCCACTATGCCTTGGGAAGAGCGTAGGAATTATGATATGACAATAAAAGAAACAAGAAAATTACTCCTCAGCGCTTGAAACTTGGATAACATCCACAGAAGTCCAATTGTTGAGTGCCTGGCCTGGAATACTCGGAAGAATCCAATCTTCAACATTGTAGCCATCATCCCTATCATCGCCAATTGCATTGACGTGCCCTTCTTGAGTAGCACAAGGACGGGAAAACTTCACAGGAGTAGATAAACTAGATGCTCTGGGAGTTACACTCTGCTGACCTGGGCTAAAACCAAGGCCAAACTTATCAAACTTCAGAGTAACGTCCAGCACCTGACCCCAGCCTTTAGGGTTACCACCTTCCACTACAACTTTTGCATCTTTGAGAGAAGACATGACAGTTTTTGATTTCTTTTTCTGCTCTGGAGGAGGAAAATTGACAGCATGAATTGTCTGAAACGCTTGAAATGGAGTCTCATGAATCTCGCCTTCAACTTCAACATAGAGGAATGATGTCAAATGACTTACGATGTACTCTTCCTCGCCGCATATCGTTATCACCTTTCCTTCAGCTGAATACTTGAGTTTCTGATGAAGAGTAGAAGTAACTGCTCTTTCTCTATGAATCCATGGCCTCCCCAACAAGCAACAGTATGCTGGCTGTATATCCATCACAAAAAATGTAGCCGTGAAGGTGCGAGGACCAACCTTAATTGGTAACTCCACCTCCCCAAACACTGACCTTCGAGACCCATCAAACGCCTTCACCATCAAATCACTAGGGCGCAACTCTAGTCCAGAATAATCAATCTTCATCAATGCTGACTTGGGCAATACATTTAAAGGTGATCTGGTATCTACCAAAACCTGGGATAAAGTAGTGCCCCTGTACTCCATTGAAATATGCAACGCTTTGTTATGGTCTGGTCCCTCTGGAGGAAGATCAAAATTGGTGAAGCCCAAACCATTCCCGGGAGATATATTAGCACATACATTTTTGAACTGATTGACTGTTATCTCATGTGGCACGAACGCGTTCTTTAACAACTTCATCAAAGCATTTCTATGAGGTTCTGAATAAATCAACAGAGATAAGATAGACATCTTAGAAGGATTATGGCTCAGATGATCAATTATGCTATAATCACTCTTTCTGATAATTCGCAAGAACTCTTTAACCTCATCGGGAACTGAAGAAGCTTATGGTATCGGAATTGGTTAAGTCACATTGGCTGGCATAACCCTTGGATTACCAATCATTACCTGTTGTTTTCCTTTTTCTCTTGCAGAAGCATCTTCCGCATCTTGCACATTAGAAGGACCAAATACTCTCCCGCTTCTAGTCATTCGACCCACACCAGAAAAGTTATGGACTTCCTCTTCATCACCTTCAGCACGTTCTTTCTCAGACAAACGAGCATTAACCTCCTGCTTTACCCCATGGTAATAAACATCGACACCGTAATGCCACAGGATGGCCTTCTCACTGGTATACGGCATAGGACCAGGTACCGTAATCATCAGAGGGGGTGCCCTTGACGGGGAAGGAATGCACGCAGGGGTGTAAGGAATATATATCACAGCAATATCTTCTTCCGTAACCTTACGACATCTCGGCTTTCTATCAAACTGCAGGGAACCCTCCTTTATCAACAACTGGATATCGGCTTTCAAATCATAACAGCCCTTCAGTTTCTCTCTACACTTGGCACACTCTGAAGTACAACCCAGGAAAATAGAATTGTCAAGCAAATACCTCTTAACATACCACAACGGAGTAGTTATTTGTTCCACATTCATGATTAAGTTCAACATTTCACCATTATCATTAATCATATTAATAACACCCCCTCCATGCCTCGGCATTGGGTTCTGAGTAACATTATGACCAGTCACTGGAGTAAACTCAATTGCCTTAGCATCCAACAAGTCTTGTACCTTGAACTTCAACACAAAACAATTGTCAGTAGAATGACCAACTTCGCCCGAATGGAATTCGCATCTTGTATTAGCATCATAGTTAACGGGGAGTCTTTTGGGTGGCGGTGGCATATTCCTCAAACTGATCAACTTCAAATCAAGCAAATGGTGGAGCGCCTCAGTAAGAGTTATCGACAAGGGATCAAATTTTCTGGGCTATCTCTGTTGTTGGTTATTATACTGACGGGGAGCATCTTGCTACCTTTGTTGTTGAGGCACCGCATTTGGTCTTTGCTGCGGAGGAGCATTAACGGGAATAGAAACAACATTGATTTGTTGGTGCTGACAATCCTCTCTTCGTCCCCTATGAGAGTAAACCGCGCTTGTGTCACCTTCCCTTTTCTTAGGGTAATTGTTGAATGGTTTCTTACTGCCCCCTGATGAGCTGCTAGAACCTCCAATCCGAATCTTTCCCAATTTCAAACCCACTTCAATTCTTTCACCAGCCATAACCAAGTCTGCAAATCCTGCCGAAGTACTTCCTATCATCTGCTCATAGAATGGTCCTTGCAGGGTACTCATAAACATATCAATGAGTTCTCTCTCCATGAGTGGAGGTTGAACCCTCGCAGCCAACTCACGCCACTTCTGAGTGTATTCCTTGAAAGATTCTTTCAGTCCTTGTGACATATTCTGTAACTGAGTGCGATTAGGCGCCATATCCACATTGTACTGATAATGTTTGACAAAATCCTGAGCAAGATCATTCCAGCAACGAATATGAGTTTTCTCCAACTTCATGTACCACTCCAGGGATGCCCCAGATAGGCTATCCTGGAAAAAATGAATCAAAAGCCCTTGATCCTCAGTATGTATTGACATCTTCCGGAAATAAGCAGTTGCATGAGTAATAGGACACGTCGTTCCGTTGTACTTTTCAAATGTAAGAGGCTTGAACTTTGGAGGAACTTTCACCCCAGACACCAACCCGAGATCATTAGCATCCATACCAAGGACTCCTTGCCCTTCCACAGCCTTCAGACGCTCTTCCAACAAACGATACTTCATATCCTCAATCTAAACCCCCGGCTCTGAACGCCGAACGGAAAACTGATCTTCATCTCAGTCAAAGTCATAATCCTGATCCTGATAATTCCTTACACCGCCCTGATTAGCTCTACTGTTCCCCACAAGATGAGGTCCAGGAGACAGAGGAAACTGCCCTACGTTGCGCACAAAAGGGTTTCCCGGAATCCCATGAAAATTTCCAGCAGGCTGATCCTGCACATCCCCCAATCCTACATAAATGTCCTGATAAAGCCCTTGATTTCCACCATCCCCTGGATGGCGGTGCTGGTTGTTGACAATGGCAGCTAATTCCTCCTGTCGGTGATTCACATTGGTGATGACCTCCATGAACTGAGTCATATGAGTAGCCATCTGGGCCCTCATTTCAGCGAGTTCAGCTTGAACCTGTTCCATTTGTCTTGGCAAGTTGTTTCTGGTGGAATACCGATGAGTAGTCGTCTTGAATTCTGGATAAGAAAAGCAGCAGAATAAGAAAACCATCTTGAGATAACCTGTAATGTTATGAAATGCATGAGGTGCATGATATGTTTGTCATTTCTAGGTATCCAAGAGTCCCTTTATTCATCAATCATGGCGTGCGACCGTACAATTAAAAGAGAAAGGATAATAAGATGAACACTTCAATTATTTACAAACAAGAGAAACGATTGTGATACGGAGGGAGAACTGACTTGAGGTTTTGCGTTTGTATTCACACTTGTTCGGTTTAGCAAGAGTCGCCACCGACTTTTTATTTTATCCTAAAGGAAAGGTTAAAAAGCACAGGAAAAACCTTTGAGATGTTTTCGTGGGTTCGGGGGGTAGATTATGAAAAGGGAAGGTGCTAGCACCCTTTTCATCCATGGTTATCCATGGGCTCTTAGTTACTTGTTTTAGATCACTTGCCTTGATTTTCAATTGTGTGAAATGGTGCTTTTTGTGTGTGGTTTTGAAAATGTTTTGAAAAAGATGCCTTGTCTAGGCAACCATTGTAACAATTCTTTACTCGAATGTTTTACAAAGGTGTTTGTCTTTTTGAAAAGATGTTTCAATGTTTTTGAAAGTTGTTTTGGAAGTTGTGTTTGTGAAGTGTGTTTTGAAAGTAGGCAAGTGTGTTTTGCAAGTTTGATCAAGTAACTAAGAGTTGTCTACCCTATTGTACTCAAAGGTCTTTCTTATGTTTTAGCCCTTTTAACAGTGTTGTTTCACCATTGTATTTGGTGAACAACCTTGTGTTAGGATGTTAACGGGACGGGCGCGGGTCATCGTATACAATCATTGAAGGCAACTTGTGAGACGCTCTAGCAATTTTGTAAGGGACGAGATCATTTTATCGAAGGCAACATCGAGGGTCATCGAGGGACTACGATCTTTGTTCATCGAAGGGACATTTGCTAGAGTGTCTCATACTCGAGGGACATGATTGAATTTTTTCAAGGCAACATGCGAGGTTACCCTAGAGGTGCAAGTGTGATTTGTGTATTGATTTTCATGCATTTATCTTTGTGTTTAGGTCAGACTATTTGTTGGTTTTATTTACATACAAACCCTAGGTCCTAAATTATTTAAATGCGGAAATTTAAAGTCCTAAATTATTACAACATGATTATGGGGATGGGGATATAAATATTTACAAATGGGGATGAGACTTATCGGGATAGTAGTGCCCAAATATTATTTACAACCAAATCGAATCACATTCTCAATGTAAAATATAACAATGTATAAGAATCAAAGAGAAATAAAAGTATGTAAGATGCACGTGATTATTTACAAGTGAGTAAAAATGTTAACCTAATGCAATTGTTAAGTATTTCATTTATTTTTGGGTTTTTGTTAATTATATATAAACAAAAGTTTTAGTGAAAAGAAAATTTTAACTTAATAAAAAAATCTATTGTTTATGTATTTGTTAATGTTTTTTAGAAATTTATATAAAAAGATTTATTAAACAAAAAAAAGTTTTAAGACAAAAATCTATTAACCTAATGAGTCTAATATTTATATATTTTTGGAAAATGTAATAAACATTAAGAAAGGTTTTTTTTTGTACAAAAGTTAATATTTTTTACTTAACAAAATAAGTTATAAAAAGAAGAAATAAGGTGATATATATATAAAAAGGAAATTGATTTATAAACATGAAAAATAAATAAAAGGAATTAAATGGGCCTTTAGGGGATTTGTTCTGGCCCAAATAATCAACAACAAAAACAAACTAAAAAAAAGAAGAAAAGGGGGGTGCAGGCGCTAGCTTCAAGTGGGCTTAGGCATTAGTTTTGCAAGGGGGCAGGTCCAAACGCGTTTGAGAGATTTTTGTTTAGGGTTTGTTTTGTTTCGTTCAGAATAGGGTTACAATGTTTGGCTTAGAACGGCGCCGCTCCCTTCTTCTTCTTCGTTGTCCTCTTCATCCTTCTTAAGCCAAGCTTCTGAACGAACATCCGTGCCTCAGGCTATCAGGCGCCACCTCCACTTCCCCTCTCTCCATGGTTGAGCAAGACAGTGATGAGAAAAGGTAACGATTTCCTTTTTTATGTTTTAGGGTTTTGGATTTTAGTCTTGCACGTTATTGGTTTTTGACACATTCTGATCTTCTATGTTATCTATGTTTATGTGAGGTGTTAAAGAAAAGGGAGGAGTTACTACCTTTGTTGACTTTTGGAGAAGAGGCGGAGAAATGGACAGGAGGCGTCTCCGGTGGCCGAAGGCGGAGGGACGCGGTGATGTGCTTGCTGGCCTTCCTGGTATTTTTGTATCTTTCTTTTGAGTGGTTTTATGATGAATGTTGCAATCTGAAAACCCTAGGATAGCTTCTTTTCCTCTTCTAATTGCTTGCCTCTGTATGTTTATTTGATGATGAGCTTTTGCTCTGAGAGTATGTTTGGATATGTTTGATTCTGACTTTCTCTTCTCTTGATGCCTGTTGACTTCCAATGATGGTTATTTCTGAGGGTTGTTATTGTTTCTGAGTTTGATATTTGGACTTGCTGGTTGGAGTTTGTTTGAATAAAGGCTTGAGGTTACAGGCTTTTAGCAGGCAAGTTTATGCAGGCTATTGAGTTTACAGGCTTGGAGAAAAAACAGGCTTGAAGGCTGAGTTTGGGTGCAGTTTGTAACTTATGCAGGTTGATATGTTTGTATGGTTTTTTTTGACAGGCTTGAGGAAGAACAAACTTTTAGGCTTGTGGTTTGAAACAGGTTTACTGTGTTTTGAGGCTTCAAGGCTTGTGCTTCCAGTTTTGTTTTTTTTGTTTTTGATACAGGCTTAAGGCTTGCCTTTTGTAAGTTCTTAAGTTTGAAATAGGCTTGAATATTTTAACCGGTTTTTGAGTTTGTCGTTTTTTGCTTTTGGCTTCTGTAACTGGTATTATGCAGGCAGGTTTTTTGATACAGTCCTCAAGGCTTGTTTTTGAAGCAAGCTTTGGTTTGAATGCTATGCTTGAGCAGGTTTGGGTTCTGAGTTTATACAGGCTGCAAGGCTTGAGGTTTACAGTTTTTTGTGATATCTTTTTCTATGTGTATTCTGTCCCCCTCTGACAGTGTTCTGATTTTGTTATTTTTATCTCTAAGCCTGCCTGGAAAACTGTAAGCCTGCTACTTTTCCCTCTCTTTCTCTCTCCACAGAAAGCACATCTTTGCTTAGAATACCTCTTTTTTTTCTGAAAAGATTTTGGGCTGGAAAATGATGAATAAAAATGTACTTTTCACAAGCTTGCTTGCATTTGTCTTTCCTCTGCATATCTTCTTACCTCCAAATTTTCTGCCTTGCTTTTGTGTACTTGTTGACCGCTTTTGACAGTTACAGCTTAGTTGACATTTTGACAATGCAATTTGGTTTTGGCATTTCAGTTTGGTTTTCCTTTCCATTTTGCAATTTGGTTTGAAATTATGCAGCCTGTTTTGGCATATTCAGTAGCTTGTCCCTTTGGTTGACAGTTTGAATTTATGCAGTTTTGTGCATTTTGTTTAATATGTTGCCTTGTATTAATTCGTATGCTTGCAAACATATTTACTTCCCTCTTTGTGAACCAAGAAGAGACATCTTCTTGTGATTTGCAGAGAGGACGAACAAACTGATTCCGGCCAAAACCTTTAATGATGAGTTTTTATTTATCTGTCTCAGAATGCCCTTTTAATTTTAACTGTATTGACTTCTTCCTTTTTGTCTTTGCAGGTAAATATCAATTGAGCAAAGCATGCAACAGTAGAAGATGAAGACTTCAAGAAATTTGGGATATAGATTTAATTTATTTTTAATCATTGTAATAACATTATTGTAAACACTGTAAATAAATTTACAGTATTCAAATAATATTTGTAACAAACAATTGAAAATGAATAAAAATCCTTTTTGTCAAATATTTCTTTT
The DNA here is from genome assembly GCA_948472305.1 of Vicia faba. Classification (NCBI taxonomy): domain Eukaryota; kingdom Viridiplantae; phylum Streptophyta; class Magnoliopsida; order Fabales; family Fabaceae; genus Vicia; species Vicia faba. The sequence continues at coordinate 1,169,042,894 of OX451737.1, read as the reverse complement.
AATTCTTCTGCAATTGCTTATTTAATTATTTAAATTTCTTAAGTCATAATAATTGGAAGTTATCCCAATAATCTTAACTTTAGAAATTATAAATAATCAATAAACACTGTAGTCTTGCAACTTCGCATTAACCAACAATACGCCCGGCATTCCAAATAACCATATGTATTGCACAGTCAAACAAAACAAATGTCCATACGTCTTTCATTTCACTGATTAAACCAACACTTCAAACTCTCAATCAGAAGCCTCAACCCATATCCCAGATGTTTAGACTTTGAGAAACAAACAGAAATCTTGAACAAACGTCAAAACCATGTGGCAGCCAATTAAGACACTGTGGATTCAAATTCTTCTGGAAATGCACGTGCAAACCCTAATTCTTGATTTATTGTCAAAGAAGCGTCTGCTTGATCAAACCCTGAGCCAAACTCAACCAAATCAATATAAACCCTAATAATCTGCTTGAACTGATTCAAAATCAATGGAAACCCTAATCTTGGATTTACTGAGAAAAAGTCTGTTTGACTGATTCTTGAGCCAATATGAAAAATCAGGAAAAGCCCGAAGCTGTGATTTCTTGTAAAAGAGAGGAGGGCAAATTTTGGGGTACAACAACGATGTCTAAGTGACTTTGGGCAATTAAGAGTAAAATGATAAACAAACTAAATACATGTCTTAACAATAAAAAAAAAGCAAAAGGAACTGAATAATAACAACAATCAATTGGCCCCTTCCAACAATTCTGGGGGTGACCAAATACACCAAAATTAAATAACAGAACTAAATCTCCGGAACTAAACATGCTTCAAGATGTTGACAGTACTCTTAAAGTATGGCTTTCTCCTTCAAGAGTTGAGATGCGACCATTTTACTTTCTTGGAACCGATCTTCTGCGACACGCTTCTGGGCCACTTCCTTCTCAAGCTGAGCGTCTTTGTCTTTGAGCTGTCTTTCTAAGTTCTGAATCTTCTTCCTGTAACTATTTTCTGAGGCCTAAAGCTTCCGACACTCTTACTGAGTCTTACTCAATTCTTCTTCCATTTCAGCTTGAGACCTCTTCTTTAAACTGGTTGCATCAGAAGTTTCCCCTTGAGCTTCCCTGAGTTTACGAGCTAAGTCGACCCTTTCTTGATCTGCCCAATAAAGTTTCATCCCCGCCTCACGGTCTTTTGCACGAAGCTGAATATTCTCAACATGAACCTGGGTGAACATCTCGGTAGGTGTTTTACCCCAAAATTTCCCCTCCCATATTCATCAACATTTCTCATCACAAGACTCTTGGAATTCAAGATCAAGCTAGGGTTTGCTCTGCTCAAGACACCTCCTTGCAATGTTGACCCAAATTAGGGTTTGAGTTTGCACAAGTGATGTTTTGACTTACAACACCCAAAATGACTTTCATACTTCATGTTGGACTCACAAGTTTGTCCATACCAAGTTTCAAGCCTTGATTCAAATTTTTGCCCAGTCAATTGGACAGTTGACCTATAAATCAGCTGTATTGGGGAAAAAGTCAACTGTGTCCAATTGACAGTCAAACCTCATGAAATTTGACCCACATCAATATTATGAACTCATATGAACCATTTTATCAAGTTTGGATCAAAATTCCACAAGAAATTTGATCAGATCACCAAAAGGGCAAAATGGTCATTTTTAGGGTTTTGACTGTACAAAGGCAATTTTTGACTGTTTGGCCTAGCCAATGGCAAATCAAGATCACACATGGAATCAAGGACTCAATGACATTGTCTTGACCCATTCAACAAGTTCAAAAGATCTCAAATGCATAGGATTGACAGATGAATTTTTCAGTCAACTGATCAAAATTTGACTGTACACTGAAAAGTCAAACTTTGACTTTTGGTCAAAATCAAGTGCCAAGAGTCATTTTTCATCAAGACATGTCAAATCATGAAACTTGTTCATCAAGAAACCCAAAAATGCAAATTAAGGTTTAAAATGGAAAAATTTCATAACTTAGAAATTTTCTAAGTTTTGAAAATTTCTTATTTTTTCCTAACTTTGTCCCATTTTTTCACCAAGATGCAAATGGATTCAAACAAAAATTGAAACATGAAAGTTGTAGTCAATCACAAAGTCTACAACTTTGATTCACAAAGTTTTCTCAAAAGAGGCTTTTATCTCAAGTTATGATTTTTGGAACAAGGGTACCTAAAACTTTTAACTTAGAGAAATTTTGCCCTAATTTAGGCAGGATTTTGGCCCATCTTCTTGGCCATTTTTCACATAGTTACACTTAGAGTCTCAAGTTGCATTTCAAAGATGGATTATATTACATGTTCCAAGCTTTCCAAATTGTCAAAGAACTCCTCAAACACCCTTGTGGTTAGAGAGAATTGAATGCTTGAAGTTGGCAAAAACTCACTTTGATTCATGACCAATACATGTTCATACCAATTTGTAAATCTGATCTAGCTAGCTTGGTTCACAATTACAGGCCTCAAAACCAGTTTGTGTTCCATAATTTAATGCATATCCATTGAGCTAAGGTATTGTCTTGGTCATTAGGGAATTGTACACTAAATTAAGCCTTAAATGGAAAAAGTAACAATGCCATTTTTGCTTAAACTTCACTTTATGTCAAAACAAGATCCTTGAGGCATGGGGCCATATCTCTGAGGCAAGATCAAATCTACCAATTCCATTAACCAAGGGCAAAAGATGCAGCATGATATAGGACTTGTACATGCCTGCATTGAGAAGACACAATCTTGCTTCAAGAAGAAGAAAAGTGCAAAAGACAAGCCATCTCTCACATCTGTTAAAACCAACTTACACAAACATTGCAAACAAGTTTGATACCTAATAACAAGCCAGAAACACAACCCCTTTGCCTCTCAAACTCCCTTGTACACAGAATCACTGTTTTTCTGCAAAACAGGGCAAGCCCTGCAGAACCATCTCCATCTCCATTTTCCCTCGTGCGTTTTGCCTCAAATTTGTTCCAATACCTTCCACTCAACTCACCTGAACTATCCCAGGCCTCCACTGCTAGCTGTAACACCATTAACACACATTGCCATTTTTGTTTCAAAGCTTTGCAGGTTGAGTTCTGTGGCACGATTCAAGCCATTTCAAAATAAAGTAAGCATTGGGAAAGCTTCCTTGGACCTCAGGCAAGCTCAAAATAAGCTCAAGCACCCTTGAAAGTTGCTGCATTGCCCAACTCGAAGTCAACTGAAACAAGTATTTCATGAACTTCTATCTCTCTATTTAGGAATAGTTAGACTTAGGTTTGTGAATGAAAGATGTTGTATTCATAGCCCTGAAGCCATACATATGCTTAGTTTGCATTATATTAATCGTGCCATGAGATTTTTGTTCATGAACTTTCTGAAAAAACTAGGTTAAGAATTAGGGCCAGAGAAATTATCTCTGGTCTTTGAGAGTTAGCTTAAGTTTTTTATATGGTTGAATTCGTTGTTTGATACTCTACAAGTTTCATGTTATGAGTTTTATCAAAAAATCAAAGAATCAGGAGATAGCCATTGATGTACAGAACACGCGTTTTTGTGAACAAGAGGAGGAAGATGAAGTCTGACTGGGCTGGGCCTGGTTGTTTTTACTCTTTACACATGTATTTTCAGTTTACACCCCCCTGGCCCATTTATTTGTACATTGGTCATTTTTGCATTTTTATTTCATTGTTGATTTTGATATTTTATTTTCTAACATAAAAATACTTAAAAAATTATTTTCATAAATTTTTGTATTTATTTGGAATTTATTTTAATTATTACTAGTATAAATATATAAATAATTTATTTTCTTTTTATCAAAAAACCTAAAGAATAATGTAAAATATGTTTATTTTCATTAATCATTTTTATTTACATTTGAAAACATTTTCTTGAGTATATATATATATATATATATATATATATATATATATATATATATATATATATATATATATATATATATATATATATATATATATATATATATATATATATATATATATATATATATATATATATATATATATATATATATATATATATATATATATATATATATATATATATATATATATATATATATATGTATATATATATATATATATATATATATATATATATATATATATATATATATATATATATATATATATATATATATATATATATATATGTATATATATATATATATATATATATATATATATATATATATATATATATATATATATGTATATATATATATATATGTATATATATATATATACTTATATACTTTACTTTATTTAATAATTAGGTCAAAAATACAAAAAATAATACATTTTCATTTTTATTAATATTTTACACTAAAAATATCTTTTTTACAATATACTTTTATTTTTTGTATAAATTAATATATTATTGTATATAATTAATAAATAATACTATTTATTTAAGAATTAGGGTTTTTGCCCTAAATAACAAAATAATTAAAATTGACTTTTTTTATTTATTATTTACATCTCATATTAAAAAAATACTTTTTTACATACATAAAAACCTTTTGCATAATACATTTTATTTAAAATTTATTTGTTGTATTTTATTTAATTATTGCACACTTAAATGTTATCTCATATATTCGATTTGGTTGTAATAATTTAGAATTTAATTTCTTGTCAAATACCCCCAATTCAAATTTGTACCCCCTCCCTATATCATGTTGTAATAGTATAGGCTTTAAATTCTCGCACCTTTAATTGCTTTCAATTATGCCATGATTAGACCTAGGGTTTGTATGCAAAATAAAATCAACAAGTAGTTTGACCTAATCCAAAGATAACAATGCATGAAAAACAAACACAATGCACACTTGCACCCCTAGGGTTTCATCCACTTGTTGCCTTCAAAAATGGGCCATGGTATGCATGTTAAGTACTTTGGCAAAACAAAAACAAAATAAATATCATAGTCCCTCGATGACGCTATCTGAGTTGCCTAAACAAAATGATCAAGTCCCTTAATAAAATTGCCAAAAAATACTTGACACTATTGCTATCATGGTCTATACGATGGCCCACGCCTGTCCCGTTAACATCCTAACACAAGGTTGTTCACCAAATACAATGGTGAAACAACACTGTTAAAAGGGTTAAAAATATAAGAGAGATCTTTGAGTAAAATAGGATAGACAACTCTTAGTTACTTGATCAAAACTTGCAAAAATATCCTTGCTATCTTCAAAACACACTTCACAACATAACTTCAAAACCCTACTTTCAAACATTGAAAACTTTTCAAAAGACAAAAACATCTTTGTATATATTCAAACAAGAATCATTACAAAGGTTGCCACAACGATGGCCTCTTTTCAAAACATCTTTCGCACACAAAGCACCATTTCAAACAATTGAAAAGCACCATTTCAAACAATTGAAAAGCACCATTTCAAACAATAGAAATGCAAAGCAAGTGATCTAAACAAGTAACTAAGAGCCCATGGATAACCATGGATAGAAAGAGTGCTAATACCTTCCCTTTCTATAATCTACTCCCCGAACCCAAGAAAACATCTCAAAGGTCTTTCCTGTGCTTTTTGACCTTTCCTTAGGATAAAATAAAAAGTCGATGGCGACTCTTACTAAACTGAAACATTTGCGAACACAAATGCAAAATCCCAAGTCAGTTCTCCCACCGTATCACAGAACTGGCGACTCTGTTGGGGATGACTCTAAAAGTGGAGTAACCTTAGGGCTTAGATCACCCTTTGCATGATTATTGTGTGCTTTGATTTCTTTACATTTGGTTCTCTTGTTTGGGCTTGAAATCCTCTACCCGAATTTGGGGAAACATTCATAGGTAAATAGCAATACATTGTGGAAACTGTGCAGGGTATACCGACACGGTTGAAGCAATAGCTATATTAGTGCGACATATTTGTGAGTACCGGTAGCCTTTGAGTCAATCAAAGAGAATACGGGGCCGCTGAGTGATGTCATGAAGCACTAATGAACTCTTAGAACCTTACTTGACCATCTTGGCCTTTTATTAGGGGTAGTGAGATGACCGACTTTGGTGCAGTCCGTAGTTGGTAGATACTCGATACTACACTCATTGAGGGTTGTTTTCTTGGAATATTTTGGTCGCTAGTTAAGTGGCTAAACCAAAACAATGAACATAGAAAACAATCCAGTGATATTGAGCTCCTGAGAACCCGGTTACTATTTATAGGACAGGTTTTGAGCCAACTAAACTCAAGAGGGTACTTACCTATGAAACCTCATGCAAGCCTGAAACTAGGGTTTTGTGTAACTTGCTTGTACATGTGTTTGTGCATACATCATGAACATCATAAAGCATCATATGCATCCACTAACCATTTCAAGGGTTTGGATCTTCATCTTTGTTCTTGTTTGGTAGGTTATGGAATCTCTTCGCAGGAAAACAATTCAAGTCAACCTTGTGAGAATCCCTCCTCAACTCAAGGAGCTTACTTCTAGGATTCCAGAGAATTCTCTCTTCAGTGAAAGACATGGTAGACTCCTCAACTTGGTTAACACCAACATTGAAGAAGACATGGTGAAAGTTCTCTTCCAGTTCTTTGACCCCCTACATCACTGTTTCACATTCCCTGATTACCAATTGGTGCCTACTTTGGAGGAATTTTCTCAACTCTTGAGAATTCCTATTATTCATCAACTACCCTACAACGGTAAGGAAAAAGAACCAAAGCCTGAAGATGTTGCTCAAGCATTACACTTGCAACCATCTGACATCAAGGGGCATTGGGAAACCAGAAGTGGTGTCAATGGTTTCTTGGCAAAGTTTCTGTTTGAGAAGGCACAAGACTGCTGGAATTCTCTTGATCTACAAGCCTTTGAAGAGATTATGACACTCCTTATCTATAGGTTGGTCTTGTTCCCAAACCCTGACCAACTTATAGACGTGAATGCTGTCAAGATTTTCATATCCAGGAATCCTGTACCCACATTGCTTGGGGACATCCTACACTCATTTTACACACGAACAATGAGGAAAAAAGGTGTTCTCATGTTCTGTACTCCTCTCCTAGCAAGGTGGTTTATTTCTCACCTTCCACAATCAGTTTTGAAGAATGAGCAGGGTTTAAGGTGGTCACAACGGTTGATGACCCTCACACATTCTGATATACATTGGTGTTCTCGGTCCAGAGAAAATGTCATCATCGTTGATCGTTGTGGGGAATTCCCTAATGTCCCACTACTTGGCATTATGGGAGGAATTACCTACAACCCTTGTCTAGCTTTGAGACAATTTGGATATGCTCGGAGGGATGGCCCTCATGACATGCTGATTCCTGACTTAGTTTTTAACTTCAACAATGATGCGCAAGGACTTCGACAAAGGTTCATCAGAGCTTGGAGAATGCCCAACAAGGTGGATAGTAAGACACTAGGGCACAAGAATTCCATCCCCCTTGAGCCTTATCTCAAGTGGGTACGAAACCGCTCCCAGAATCTTATGATGCCCTACCCTCACATTCTCCCCTTGATCAAAGAGCCTGTTATGGAAGGAGAGGTTCCATACACCATCCTACATCCTGACATGCCAACATCATGGGAAGAAATGCAAAAGAGTTGGATCCAACTCAAAGAAGAACGAGATACTTTTGAAGCCAGCTTCTATGCCAGTGAGAAGAAGGTTTTAGAGCTTACCCGCCGACTTCATGAGGAGGAAACTCTCAACACTTACATCGCGCCAAAGAGGATGCACAATGTCTTTTTACATTAAGAATTTTGTAATATTTTGCCCATGGGGCACTTATGTACTAACAAATTCTTCTTAATATGACGTGTGTTCCTTTTTGTTTGCAACAAATTTGAATTTCCGAATCCTTGAATGCATTACATGAACAACATACCATTCATCATATGCATAAACAGGTCTTCACACCAGGTTTCCTTATCTTTCTGCTTTTTATTTCAGCAAGATGGATTTGGAGCAGACGGTAAAGGATCTGCAGGCATAAAATTCACAGTTCCAGCAACTCCTCATGACCTTGGAAAAGGGTCAAGAGGACCTCAAATTTTTGTTGGAAAAAAACAAAGAGAAAAAGAAAAAGAGACCTGGGGTAGCCACTTTCGGAAGAAGGTTTAAGAGCAATGCTAGGAAGGTTCTGGAGTTCCCCTCAACCTTTGACGAATGGGCTGGCAAAGGGAAAGGAGTTACTGTACCTTCTGAGTCTGAGGTAGAAGAGGAGGAAGAGGAAGAAGACGAAGACTACTCCGAACAACAGTATCTGCTGGCGGATGATAAATATAAGAACCTTGAAGATAGACTGGCAGCTATGGAGTTGCAGAGAGTACCGGGTTTGGATTTTGAAGAACTAGGGCTGGTGGCTGGGATTGTTATCCCTCCCAAGTTCAAGGTGCCAACATTTTCCAAGTACGACGGTCTGTCTTGCCCTAAGATGCACCCGAGGTCGTATGTCAGAAAAATCCAACCCCACTCATCCGATAAAGACCTCTGGGTACACTTTTTCCAAGACAGCTTGTCTGGAACGCAGTTAGACTGGTTTTATCAACTCGAGAGATCAGAGGTTCACAATTGGGAAGACTTGGCAGCTGCTTTTTATTGTCAGTATCAATACAATTCTGATTTGGCGCCCACTCGTACTCAGTTATAAAGTATGGGGATGGCTTCCAATGAAGGGTTTAAAGAGTACGCTCAAAAATGGCGTGATCTGGCTGGAAGGGTGCAGCCACCGCTATCAGATAGGGAGTTAGTTGATATGTTTCTGGGGACTCTGTCTGGCCCCTTCTTCAATCATCTAATCGGGAGTTCTTCTGCGGGATTTACTGAACTAATTTTGACCGGCGAAAGGGTTGAGGCCGGAATTAAAAGTGGAAAGATTCAAAAGGATGCTTCCGCATCCACAGCTATTAAGAAACCCTTTCCGGCTAAGAAGGAAGCATCTGTTATGTATTCTCAGAAGGGTAAGGGAAGAACTGAGCGCCGGCCGGCTGTAGGGGCTGTGATGATTCAAAACTCGTCAAATGATCAACCTCGTAACAATCAGTCAAGACCTAATCAACAACGGGTGGAAAGGCCACAACGGCAGTTCACCCGAATCAACATGACGCCAGCACAAGTACTCCCTCATTTGTTAAAGTTGAATCTTGCCAGTTTGAAGGAAGTGCCAAAGAACCATAACACCTCCTCTCCATACTACCACTCTAATGCCAAGTGTGCTTACCATTCCGACAGTGCTGGGCACGATACCAATAATTGCTGGGCGCTTAAAAACTAAATCCAGGATCTGATCGATGCTAAGGAAGTAGAATTTGATGCTCCTGAGAAGCCCAATGTCATATCTGCCCGATGCCCAAGCACGACCATAATATTCATGCTGTTATGGAGGAAACTCATGTTACCGATGTTGTTGATATGTTGACGCCATTACTTGTGATTAAAGAGAATTTGTTAAGAGCCGGGATCTTTCCTGGTTGTGGTAAAGACTATTATTTTTGTTTGAACATACGAGGTGATTGCTCAATGTTGAATTCAGGTGTCCAACACCTGATGGATACCCAAGAGATACTTTTCCAGAAAACCCCTGTTGATACCTTCAATCCTGTTACTCCTGATACTTTTGCTACTTCAACCAACTATATTGCAATTATAACCATTTCCGACAATCCTCCCAAGGCTTGCAAAAGGCCTGTCAGGATTACACCCAACTCTGAATGTGTACCTTTAAAGATCACCATGCCGGGACTTGTCCCGTACCAATCAAGCAAAATGATACCATGGAATTATGGGGAGAAATCTTCTACCATGGTATCAAACAAATTGAAACAGTCCAAGAGATTTCTGAAGAAGAAAGCCATGATATAGGGAACATTGCGGGTACAAGCAAGATAACCCGCAGTGGCCGAATCTTTTCTCTGGAGATTGCTCCCCCTCGAGCAGTTTTCGGACCCTTGAAAGCTTCTGTACCTGTTGGACCATCTGTGCAAGGCCCAGTGATTGAAGAATTGGATACTCCTGAAGTAAGACCATCTGTTGATACTACCGACAAGGGTAAGGGGATACTAGAAGTTCCTGTCAGGATGAAGGCTCATGCTGTGGTTATCCCCGAAACCACCCAGAAAGAAATGGATGAAATCTTAAAAATAATCAGAAAAAGTGACTACGACGTTGTGGAACAGTTAGGGCAGACCCCTTCTAAAATTTCAATGTTAGCTCTCCTGCTCTGTTCTGAGGCCCATGCTAAGGCCCTAATCAAATTCTTTAAGGCGGCACATGTACCCCAAGAGACTTCGACTGACCAGTTTCAGGAATGTGTGGCCAGTCTTACTATTGATAACGGCCTTGGCTTTTCCGATACTGACTTAACTCCCAAAGGAAGGAAACACAATGATGCGTTACATGTTTCAGTTGAATGCAGGGGAACCACCCTCACCCATGTCTTAGTTGATACTGGTTCTTCCTTGAATGTGCTGCCGAAGAAAGCCCTAGACCGTTTGGACTGCGAAGGATTGACCCTCAAACCTAGTAACATCGTTGTTAGGGCTTTTGATGGTTCCAAAAGAATGGTTAATGGAGAGGTTGATATTCCTATCAAAGTAGGCACAAAAGTTTTCAACTCCACCTTCTACGTGATGGACATCCGTCCGTCATATTCATGTTTGTTAGGAAGACCGTGGATCCATCATACCGGGGCAGTTACCTTCTCTTTGCACCAAATGCTGAAATATCCTGTTAAGGGTAAGATTATAACAGTGCACGGCGAGGAAGAATACATGATAAGTCATCTCAATTCCTTCCGCTATGTGGAGTTGGATGGCGAGTTCATCGAAACGCCTTTCCAACATTTTGAGAAAGTTTCCCCTGAGATAGCAGTTGCGAAGACAATGTTTGAAGGGCCTAATGTTCCCAAGCATGTATCTAGAATGGCATCTCTCAAGGACGCAGAGGCTGTGATTAAGGAGGGGAAGAGCATAGTATGGGGGCAGTTGCCTGACTTTCCCCATAAGACGGACAATTTTGGGTTAGGGTTTACTGCTGCAGGACAAAAGGCTATGCGTCGCTCCAAGATTGAAAGACCACCCGTCAAGATCTCACACCATGGAATCAATGCTGTAGAAGATGAAGATGAAGAGGGCCACTTTGAAGATTGGATCTTTCTGACCATCGAAGGGGGTTTGAGCAACTGGGAAGCAAAGGATTTTGTTCCCATCACCTTTATCAACCAGTAATTTTATCTTTGAACAATTTCCCATTTTTATGGTTTGTAATAACTAAACAATTTGCACACTATTTTCACCTTATGCCTTGCCCGGGGCATGTAGGTCCATTTGTAAGGGCTTGATTTTCTTCATAATCATATGCCATGTTTTAATGAATCATTGGACGTTTTTCATCTATAAACTACTGTGTTCATTTTCTTCCCTTTTGCATTTTGTTTGTTTAAGGATGACTATCCCTTACACACACCCACACTCACAAATGCAGGTACCCATCCACTCCGGATTCCATGGGTGACTATTCTGTTTTAGCCTTCGATAACTCTGAAGATTTGGTCAATCATGCTGAGTACGAAGTTGACAAAGATTGTGAAGTGCCGGGAGAGTTAGCCAGACTTTTACAACAAGAATAGAGGGCTATTCTGCCTCATGAAGAGTTGGTAGAAACCATCAACTTGGGGACAGAGGAAGACAAGAAAGAAGTGAAAGTGGGTGCCAACCTGGAACCGAGTGTCAAAGAGCGCTTAGTGTAGTTGTTAAACAAATATGTTGAAATCTTTGCCTGGTCTTATGAAGACATGCCAGGGTTAGACACAAATATCATGGTCCACCGTCTCCCTACAAGAGAAGATTGTCCACCGATCAAGCAAAAGGTCCGCCGGATGAGGCCTTCCATGTCTGAGAAGATTAAGGCTGAGGTAATGAAGAAATTCAACGTTGGCTTTCTGGCTGTTACTTCCTATCCACGATGGGTTGCTAACATTGTGCCCATACCTAAGAAGGACGACAAAGTCAGAATGTGTGTGGACTATCGAGATTTAAACAGGGCTAGCCCTAAAGACGATTTTCCACTGCGACATATCGACATCTTGGTTGACAACACAACTCAGCACAAGGTATTTTCCTTCATGGATGGATTCTCGGGATACAACCAGATCAAAATGGCCGTCGAGGACATGGAGAAAACTACTTTCGTCACACAATGGGGTACCTTCTGCTACAAAGTGATGCCATTCGGACTGAAGAATGCAGGGGCAACCTATCAACGCACTATGGTAGCTTTATTTCATGATATGATACATCATGAGATCGAAGTTTACGTAGACGACATGATAGCTCGATCACAGACAGAAGAAGAACACCTTGATCATTTGCAGAAACTATTTGTCAGGTTGAAGGAGTACAAGCTCAGACTGAACCCAAGCAAGTGCACTTTTGGAGTTAGGTCTGGTAAACTTTTGGGATTTATCGTCAGCAACAAAGGCATTAAGGTCGATCCAGCTAAAGTAAAGGCTATACAAGAAATGCCTGCCCCCCGCACTGAGAAAGAGGTTAGAGGATTCTTGGGACGCTTGAACTATATTGCGAGGTTCATCTCTCACCTGACATCTACCTGTGAGCCAATTTTCAAACTGTTGAAGAAAGATCAGGTGGTTGAATGGAACAATGATTGTCAAGTTTCTTTTGATAAGATCAAGGAGTATTTGCTAGAACCTCCTATTCTGATGCCACCCGTCGAAGGAAGGCCGTTGATCATGTATCTGACTGTTTTGGATAACTCAATGGGGTGCGTGATGGGCCAACATGACGAGTCTGGCTGAAAAGAGTATGCCATTTATTACCTTAGCAAAAAGTTTACTGACTGTGAGACTCGCTACTCACTGCTCGAGAAAACTTGTTGCGCTTTGGTATGGGCTACTCGCCGACTAAGGTAGTATATGTTAACTCATACCACTTTGCTGATTTCCAAGATGGATCCGATCAAGTATATCTTCGAGAAGCCTGCTTTATCTGAAAGAATCGCTAGATGGCAGATGATCTTGACAGAGTATGATATCCAGTATACTACCCAAAAAGCTATAAAGGGGAGTGTACTAGCTGACCATCTAGCTCATCAAGCCGTCGAAGATTACCAATCTATGAGATTCGACTTCCCTGACGAGGACATCATGACATTGGACAACATTAAAGGTAACGGACCGTATGACGGACCTGAACAAGGATCCCAATGGACCCTGTACTTTGATGGTGCTTCAAATGAACTTGGCAACGGTATTGGTGCGGTACTCATTTCTCCGGAAGGTTTCCATACACCCTTCACTGCCCGACTTTGCTTCAGTTGTACCAACAACATGGCTGAATATGAAGCTTGCATCTTTGGTCTCAAGGCTGCTATAGACTTGGGAATCAAATCTTTGGTCGTATTTGGGGACTCGGCTTTGGTTATCAGTCAAGTCAAAGGAGAGTGGGATACCAAACATCCTAATCTTATCCCATACAAAGAACATGTCTTAACATTGTTGCCTCATTTTAAGCATATCACCTTTGAGCATTTCCCGCGAGAAGAAAATCAGCTAGCAGATGCTCTGGCTACAATGTCTTCCATGTTTAAACTCAACTGGGATAACGAGGCTCCCTAAGTTACCATCGAGCGAATGGACGAAAATGCGCACTGTCATGAGATTCATACCGAAGAAGTAGTGGAACAACCCTGGTTTCATGAAATCAAAAGGTATCTCCAGGCTAGAGAGTATCCTGAAGGAGCTTCCGTCAATGACAAAAAGTTCTTAAGGAGATTTGCTGCCAAGTTCTTCCTAAGCAATGGCATCCTTTATAAGCGCAACCATGATTGTGTTCTACTTCGTTGTGTGGACAAAGCTGAAGCAGAGTTGATCATGACTGAGATACACAGTGGCACATTTGGCACCCACTTAAGCGGACATACGATGGCTAAGAATATTCTAAGGGCAGGCTACTACTGGTCTACCATGGAAGCTGATTGTCACCAACATTCCCGTACTTGCCACAAGTGCCAAGTCTATGTTGACAAGGTACATATTCCTCTTGTTCCTCTCAACGTTCTGACAGCTCCTTAGCCATTCGCAATGTGGGGCATTGACAGGATTGTAGAGATCAAGCCTACGACATCCAATGGGCATCGCTTCATCTTGGTCGCTATCGATTACTTCACCAAGTGGGTCGAAGCAACTTCCTTTGCCTCTGTTACAAATAATGTGGTTGCCCGCTTCATCAAGCAGAATCTCATATGCCGGTATGGTATCCCCGACAGGATCATCACAGACAATGGTACAAATTTGAACAACACTATGATCACCGCTCTATGCGAACAGTTCAAGATTTATCATCACAATTCATCTCCCTATCGGCCGAAGATGAACGGTGCTGTTGAAGCCGCGAACAAGAATATCAAGAAGATCATTCAAAAGATGACAGTCACCTACAAGGACTGGCATGAGATGTTACCGTTTGCTCTGTATGGATATCGCACCACGACACGTACTTCAACAGGGGCAACCCCATTTTCTTTGGTGTATGGCATGGAAGCTGTTTTACCTATGGAAGTTCAGATTCCTTCTTTAAGGATTATGAAGGATTCCGGTTTGAGTGAAGATGATTGGATTCAAACCCGGCTTGATCAACTTAATTTGATCGACGAGAAGCGACTTACTGTTGTTTGTCATGGTCAGACGTATCAAAAACGCATGATCAAGGCCTTCAACAAGAAAGTCAGACGTCAGGTATATCAAGTCGGAGATCTTGTAATCAAGCGGATCATCTTACCGCAAAGTGATCCTAGGGGCAATTGGAATCCTACTTACGAAGGACCATTTATGATCAAGAGCATCTTTTCTGGTGGGGCAATGATTCTGACCACCATGGACGGTGACGATTTGCCACACCCTGCGAACGCAGACATAGTCAAAAGATACTACGCATAAAATGACCCGACAAGTTGAAAACCTGAAAGGGCGACTTGGGCAAAAATGGGCATCCCGGTGAATCGAAAACCCGAAAGGGCGGTTCATGCAAAAGTTAGAGATAAAACAAAAAAAATCTGTACACCCGGCAAGTTGAAAACCCGAAAGGGCGACTTGGGCAAAAAAGGGTTTCCCGGTGGATCGAAAACTTGAAAGGGCGGTCCAGGCAAAAGTTATGGAATTAAAGCGTATGACTATGTCTCGTCGGGTCACTTTAAGAACAATCTCTTCACCAACAAGCTCCAAGCTTCTGATCAATCCAGTCATCGGCGAACGAAGCAGCGAATGGACAAGATATTCAGAGTTGTAAAGGCTATAGCAGAATGGGAATCCCATGGAATTGTTACACATAGCCATCTTTCTTTTGTATAAAATTTTTCATTTTTTACGACAACATTCTCTTACTAGGATGTCTGTCTCCTTTGTACAAAGATACTCACAAAAGTTAAATATAAAATATACTTCAAAGTGCAGCAATTTGTTTGCCTTCCTTTTCTTTTTACACTTATGTTTTATTTGAAAACGTCCAATGTTTTGTTAAATAGGCATATGCATTTGAATATAATCACTGCTTACAGATAAAACGAAATTGAAAAAGGATAATTACTGATAAGATTGAAGGTGTAAGAATATATCTTTATGCCATTCCAGAAGAAATCCCCTGCAATACATCATTCAGATCTTCAACAAGGCTAAATTTGAGGTATATTTCCCCAGCGGAGTTAGGCTTCAAGATCCTCAGTTGAGCCAGTGCATTCCAAAACTTGATTCTCCAGCTGAGTTAAGTTCCAAAATTCCCATCAGAGTTAAGCTTCGAGATCCCCAGTGGAGCCCGAAAACCCTGAAAATCCTATCCCTAGCGGAGCCAGAATAGTGAGCATTTCCCCACAGAGTTATCTCCCAGCAAGATCGAAGATTCTCGGTCTCAGTTCTCAGAGCAGAAGCCTCCAAGGTTTCAATTCCCCAGTAGAGATCATCAAAGTTTTCCTCATTCCCCAGGAAAGTCATGAAGGATTCTCACATCCTCGCAAATTGCCGAAGATTTTCAATCTCCAGCAGTGGTCCCAGGATTTCCCCTTCTTCAGTATTCAAAGATTTTTGGAATCCCCAACATTGGTCAAGGATTTACTTTCCCCAACAACAATCAAAGATTTCATTATCTCCAGTTATCAAGGATTTATTTTCCTCAACAAGACAGCTACTCAGCTTACATACGCATCCATTACATTCATATATCATAAACATTGATGAAATACTATCCATTGCATCATACATATCATGCAACATAAACTCTATGTTTTAGCTAACATTTTACCCTTTTCAGGATAAGATTAAAAAGCTATTGATAACAATTATTCAGATACAGTATGGATACACCCCAGACATGGAGGTCATTCTATTACTCATTCAGAATTTTAAGTCAAGATACAGTACCGATACACACCAGACACGGCGGTCATTCTACTACTCATTCAGACTTCAACAATCCGATACAGGCTAGATACGCTCCAGACACGGCAGCCATTCTATCTCTCATTCAGATTCAACTATCAACTTCAAGTTCAGATATGCTCCAGACACGGATACCAGTCTGACCCTTACACCAGCAGCTTGATTCTCCCCAGTGCAGTCGTCACGGAAATCATTTTGTTACTCATTCAGATCCCAGTTAGTCTCAGATATACTCCAGACACGGAAGTCATTCTGCTACTCATACAAATCTCAAATTCAGATACAATACAGATACACTCCAGACACGACAGTCATTCTGATATTCATTCTAAGTTCAAATACAGTTACAGCTCAGATACGCTCCAAACACGGACTCCATTCCTTTGCTCATAGACTCATTCTCCAGATACAGTTTAAATGCATTCCAGACACGGATACCATTTTGATGCTCATTCTTCTGACCTACAGCATTGCAATTCAACAAAGATTCTTGGATTGCATCTTTAAGCCCATCTCCAGCGAGGTTCTGCCATCTCCAAGTGGCATCTTTAAGCCCATTCCCTCAACATTATTTCGACGAGTGCAAATTTACGGGCACTCTAGTGTCCAATCCTCTTTTACCTTCGAGTCGCGAAAGGCAAACTTGCCAATCTAACTCTTCAGGTTCAAGAAGATTAAACAGGGGAAACTGTTGTACCCTAAAATTTTCCCTCCCATATTCATCAACATTTCTCATCACAAGACTCTTGGAATTCAAGATCAAGCTAGGGTTTGCTCTGCTCAAGACACCTCCTTGCACTATTGACCCAAATTAGGGTTTGAGTTTGCACAAGTGATGTTTTGACTTACAACACCCAAAATGACTTTCATACTTCATGTTGGACTCACAAGTTTTTCCATACCAAGTTTCAAGCCTTGATTCAAATTTTTGCCCAGTCAATTGGATAGTTGACCTAGAAATCAGCTGTATTGGGGAAAAAGTCAACTGTGGCCAATTGACAGTCAAACCTCATGAAATTTGACCCACATAAATATTATGAACTCATATAAACCATTTGATCAAGTTTGGATCATAATTCCACAAGAAATTTGATCAGATCACCAAAAGGGCAAAATGGTCATTTTTAGGGTTTTGACTGCACAAAGGCAATTTTTGACTGTTTGGCCTAGCCAATGGCAAATCAAGCTCACACATGGAATCAAGGACTCAATGACATTGTCTTGACCCATTCAACAAGTTCAAAAGATCTCAAATGCATAGGATTGACAGATGAATTTTTCAGTCAACTGATCAAAATTTGACTGTACACTGAAAAGTCAAACTTTGACTTTTTGGTCAAAATCAAGTGCCAAGAGTCATTTTTCATCAAGACATGTCAAATTATGAAACTTGTTCATCAAGAAACCCAAAAATGCAAATTAGGGTTTAAAATGGAAAATTTTCATAACTTAGAAATTTTCTAAGTTATGAAATTTTCTTATTTTTTCCTAACTTTGTCCCATTTTTTCACCAAGATGAAAATGGATTCAAACAAAACTTGAAACATGAAAGTTGTATTCCATCACAAAGTCTACAACTTTTATTCACAAAGTTTTCTCAAAAGAGGTTTGTATCTCAAGTTATGATTTTTGGAACAAGGGTACCTAAAACTTTTAACTTAGAGAAATTTTGCCCTAATTTAGGCAGGATTTTGGCCCATCTTCTTGGCCATTTTTCACATAGTTCCACTTGGAGTCTCAAGTTACATTTCAAAGATGGATTATAGTAAATTTTCCAAGCTTTCCAAATTGTCCAAGAAATCCTCAAACACCCTTGTGGTTAGAGAGAATCGAATGCTTGAAGTTGGCAAAAACTCACTTTGATTCATGACCAATACATGTTCATACCAATTTGCAAATCTGATCTAGCTAGCTTGGTTCACAATTACAGGCCTCAAAACCAGTTTGTGTTCCATAATTTAATGCATATCCATTGAGCTAAGGTATTGTCTTGGTCATTAGGGCATTGTACACTAGATTAAGCCTTAAATGGAAAAAGTAACAATGCCATTTTTGCTTAAACTTCACTTTATGTCAAAACAAGATCCTTGAGGCATGGGGCCATATCTCTGAGGCAAGATAAAATCTACCAATTCCATTAACCAAGGGCAAAAGATGCAGCATGATATAGGACTTGTACAAGCCTGCATTGAGAAGACACAATCTTGCTTCAAGAAGAAGAAAAGTGCAAAAGACAAGTCATCTCTCACATCTGTTAAACCCAACTTACACAAACATTGCAAACAAGTTTGATACCTACTAACAATCCAGAAACATGACCCCTTTACCTCTCAAACTCCCTTGTACACAGAATCACTGTTTTTCTGCAAAACAGGGCAAGCCCTGCAGAACCATCTCCATCTCCATTTTCCCTCGTGCGTTTTGCCTCAAATTTGTTCCAATACCTTCCACTCAACTCACCTGAACTATCCCAGGCCTCAATTGTTAGTTGTAACACCATTAACACACATTGCCATTTTTGTTTCAAAGCTTTGCAGGTTGAGTTTTGTGGCACGATTCAAGCCATTTCAAAACAAAGTAAGCATTGGGAAAGCTTCCTTGGACCTCAGGCAAGCTCAAAAGAAGCTCAAGCACCCTTAAAAGTTGTTGCATTGCCCAGCTCGAAGTCAACTAAAATAGGTATTTCATGAACTTCTATCTCTCTATTTAGGAATAGTTAGACTTAGGTTTGTGAATTAAAGATGTTGTATTCATAGCCCTGAAGCCATACATATGCTTAGTTTGCATTTATATTAATCATGCTAGGAGAATTTTGTTCATGAACTTTCTGAAAAAACTAGGTTAAGAATTAGGGCCAGAGAAATTCTCTCTGGTCTTTGAGAGTTATCTTAAATTTTTTATATGGTTGAATTCGTTGTTTGATGCTCTACAAGTTTCATGTTATGAGTTTTGCCAAAAAAATCAAAGAATCAGGAGATAGCCATTGATGTACATAACGCACGTTTTTGTGAACAAGAGGAAGAAGATGAAGTCTGACTGGGCTGGGCCTGGTTGTTTTTACTCTTTACACGTGCATTTTCAGTTTACACCCCCCTGGCCCATTTATTTGTACATTGGTCATTTTTGCATTTTTATTTCATTTTTGATTTTGATATTTTATTTTCTAACATAAAAATACTAAAAAAATTATTTTCATAAATTTTTGTATTTATTTGGAATTTATTTTAATTATTACTAGTATAAATATATAAATAATTTATTTTCTTTTTATCAAAAAACCTAAAGAATAATGTAAAATATGTTTATTTTCATTTATCATTTTTTATTTACATTTGAAAACATTTTCTTGAATATACACCTTTTTTGTAAATAATTAATTTTTATTTTTATATATTTAATATGTTTAATATATATATATATATATATATATATATATATATATATATATATATATATATATATATATATATATATATATATATATATATATATATATATATACTTATATACTTTACTTTATTTAATAATTAGGTCAAAAATACAAAAAATAATACATTTTGATTTTTATTAATATTTTACACTAAAAATATCTTTTTTACAATATACTTTTATTTTTTGTATAAATTAATATATTATTGTATATAATTAATAAATAATACTATTTATTTAAGAATTAGGGTTTTTGCCCTAAATAACAAAATAATTAAAATTGACTTTTTTATTATTATTTACATCTCATATTAAAAAAAAAAATACTTTTTTACATACATAAAAACCTTTTGCATAATACATTTTATTTAACATTTATTTGTTGTATTTTATTTAATTATTGCACACTTAAATATTATCTCATATATTCGATTTGGTTGTAATAATTTAGAATTTAATTTCTTGTCAAATACCCCCAATTCAAATTTGTACCCCCCTCCCTATATCATGTTGTAATAGTGTTGGCTTTAAATTCTCGTACCTTTAATTGCTTTCAATTATGCCATGATTAGACCTAGGGTTTGTATGCAAAATAAAATCAACAAGTAATTTGACCTAATCCAAAGATAACAATGCATAAAAAACAAACACAATTCACACTTGCACCCATAGGGTTTCATCCACTTGTTGCCTTCAAAATGGGCCATGGTATGCATGTTAAGTACTTTGGCAAAACAAAAACAAAATAAAGATCATAGTCCCTCGATGGTGCTATCTGAGTTGCCTAAACAAAATGATCAAGTCCCTTAAGAAAATTGCCAAAAAATACTTGACACTATTGTTATCATGGTCTATACGATGATCCGCGCCTGTCCCGTTAACATCCTAACACAAGGTTGTTCACCAAATACAATGGTGAAACAACAATGTTAAAAGGGTTAAAAATATAAGAGAGATCTTTGAGTAAAATAGGGTAGACAACTCTTAGTTACTTGATCAAAACTTGAAAAAATATCTTTGCTATCTTCAAAACACACTTCACAACACAACTTCAAAACCCTACTTTCAAACATTGAAAACTTTTCAAAAGACAAAAACATCTTTGTATACATTCAAACAAGAATCATTACAAAGGTTGCCACAACGATGGCCTCTTTTCAAAACATCTTTCAAAATCGCATACAAAGCACCAACTCAAACAATTGAAAAGCACCATTTCAAACAATTGAAAAGCACCATTTCAAACAATAGAAATGCAAAGCAAGTGATCTAAACAAGTAACTAAGAGCCCATGGATAACCATGGATAGAAAGGGTGCTAATACCTTCCCTTTCTATAATCTACTCCCCGAACCCAAGAAAACATCTTAAAGGTCTTTCCTGTGCTTTTTGACCTTTCCTTAGGATAAAATAAAAAGTCGGTGGCGACTCTTGCTAAACCGAAACATTTGCAAACACAAACGCAAAATCCCAAGTCAGTTCTCCCACCGTATCACAGTAGGCACCGTGTTACTCGGAACAGTGGGAGGTTGCTCGTATAGAGGATCCGACCTTGCAAATGGTAATCGTAAGATCTTAACCCTGGCTTTAACCCACTCCAGGTAAGGAACCCTAGAAATAGGAACCTTCTTGTCCAAAGTAGTTCTATCCTTCATGTGAATTCCCTTCCAAGCACTTATCACTCTTTTCAACATCTCAGGATCACTTCCTCTAGCGAAATACACTGATTCAGACACTTCCTCAACCTTTGGGGGTCCATCCATTGCATATCCCAATTGTCGATAAGCAAGCACAGGATTATAGTTGATACACCCCTTAGTTCCTATGAGGTGAACATTAGGGAAACCTCTGCAGCTAGTGACGATACTTCGCACTTCCCCCATGTCATAATTCCATCGGATATCAAATGAAGTAAGGTTGACAAGCCTTGATGACCATCGGATAGAATGCCTGGTATCCACGAAAGGGCCACTTACTGGTAGATGCAGCTTAAGCCATTGATAAAACATCAAATGACATAAACCTACATTACCACCTTTTCCATGCCTGGAATGGATGGTATAAAGAGTATCTGCCAAGAGTGTCGGTATCGGGTTCTTGTTTCTAAAAACACAAATAGCCGCCAAATCCATAAAATTTCTCTTGCAAGGGAAAAGGGCGATCCCGTATATCATGAGAGCAAATAGAGAGCTGAAGTCATTCCAATTCCCTTTCTTTGCCCAGTCTTCTGCTTTCTTCACTAAGAAATCCAAATAAAACCCTGTAGTATCCTTGCTTGATTTCCAATTGTCTTTCACCTCTTTCCAACTCAAATGAAGAATTTCAGTAATAACTTCGAACTTCGGCTTCTCCGGCACTTGGACAAAAGGAACTTCGTCGGACAACTTGATATTAAGTAAGTACGCATACTCTTCTAGTGTGGGAACCAGTTGATAATCTTGAAAAGTAAAACACCATAATTCCTTGTCATAGAATTGGAAGAGGGTGATCAAAGCCATTGGGTCAACTGGAGTGTTAAGGATTAGTAACAGATTGCCATAATTTTTGTTGAAATTATTCAGAACATCACCCTTCCGATAAGAACTCAACCTCTTCAATTCGGACACATCAAGATTAAGAATCTCATAAAAGAATGTATGCATGTTGGGCTCTTTAACACGAATTGAATCAAACTCATCTGACGGGAGGCCAACCATTTCTGATGGAAAGAAGAATCTCGAATGTCCCTGGAAAATGACATGCGCATGCTAGTTATTTTTTTTTCCATTTTTTTGAAATAAATATGCTATGATGCAACACGACAGGATCAAAGTTTCACATTGGATCATGGCTGGACCATTACAGAATAACACCACTCAAGATCAAAATAAAATTCCAAAGCTTCAAAACTATCATGGGAACCTGAGTCACCTTCGCAACACAAAGTCACCAACAGTACCTGTACCTGTAAGAAAAGTTTTCCCGCCCCTCTCACGGGTGTAGTCTAGGTCAAGGTAGGTTAAAAGCCAAATCAGAGTACAAGAGCTCGACTGTCGGTATCATCATACAATAACACCTATCTGAACCACCTCTGAAGTCATGGGTCTCACGGTCAGGTCTACAAAGCATCAGCTTCATAGCTGCCATGGCCACTCTATTCCAAGTTCCTATGGAATTCACTCATAGCCTGGTACGAGGCCTTTTACCTCATGGAACAACCCACCCATCAAGAAAATCCAGAAACCAAACAGTCCAGCCAAATCCAGTATGCAGAAAGTAAAGCGCACATAGGATGCATTGCAAACAGATAAATATGAAAAGCGGTAAAATAAACACCCAAAAAGAAAACAAACAAGAGCTAGGATCGACTCCGGGATAAACCAGCAAAAGACCAATATGTCCCCAGTGAAGTCGCCAGCTGAAACTACGCGGCCGGAACCTGTCATCTGGATGTTAATGAAACATCAATGAAGTCGCCACCAAACGTCTTTTATCCCGCCGAGAGGGAAAGGTAAACATCGAGAAAACCTGAAAAGGGAGAAATCACGGTCTTTCGACCGAGAGATCGGGTAAGGGAGTCTGTTACGCGAGGGGAAGGTATTAGCACCCCACACGCCCGTAGTACTCTACGGTATCCACTCTTGTTGTCTAATCTAATGGGTGTGGTCAAATACTATGTCTATGGTTTAAAACTGAAAAGGGAATGCATGCAAAAGAAAAAGGAAAATAATGTAGGAAAAATAAAAGATGTGCTCGGTTGGGCCCTACCCCAATGCCTACGTATCCCTTTTAAGGAATCAAAGCAGCCATAGTTCGGCTTATGTGTTTTGGTTGGTTTGTGTTTTTTAGTTAAGACAACAAAAACAATCAAGATGGAAAAACATCAAATAAAACAACAAACGCATGAGATGGTCAAACATCGACTAAATAATAACATGTTAGAGATGGCAAAACATCAATAAAACGGATGGTAAAACATCATACCTAACAATGATATTGAGAATTAAAGTAGGATAACAAACATGTGCGATGGCAAAACATCGGCTTCAGAAAAATGTGCAATGGCGAAACATCAATAAAACGGATGGTAAAACATCACACTTAACAATGATATTGAGAATCAAAGTAGGATAACAAACATGTGCAATGGCGAAACATCGGCTCCAGACAAATGTGCAATGGAGAAACATCGGCTAAAAGATAACAAAGAAATCATGGTAAAGATGGTGAAACATCAATAAGATAGATGATAAAACATCACACCCAACAATGATATTGAGAATCAAAGTAGGATAACAAACATGTGCGATGGCGAAACATCGGCTTAAAGATAACACATACAAAGTAAGATTGGTTTGTATCTTTTACTTTGAAGAAGAGTTTGGGTTCATTAGAAATGTCTTATGATTTGCCAAGAAACAAATTTTTGTTTTAAGACGCAAAATGCAAAGAAAGGAAAAAAACAACTAAGGGAAACTAGCCTAGCATTATCCCTAGTGTTATCATACAATGGTTGATCCTTAGGTTGAGGATAAGGGAAAATCCTACCCTAATTTACATGCTAAAGGAAACTCACCAAAACTATCCTATAGGGAACATGCAATGAGAGCGAAGTCGTGATCTCAATTTTTAAATTGAGTGACTCATCGATCAACAATTAAAGAAGAAAAACAATAAACGTCCTATTGGGAACATGCACTGAGAGCAAAGTCGTGATCTCAATTTCTAAATTGAGTGACTCATCGATCAACAATTAAAGAAGAAAAGCAATAAACATCCTACAGGGAACATGCAATGAGAGCGAAGTCGTGATCTCAATTTCTAAATTGAGTGACTAATCGATCAACAATAAACACAACACATGTAATCAGACAAAAAAACAGAGGGCCTCCTGATATATATCAGCAACAGAGATCCCATCATGCAATCAGAGAATTATGTAAAATGAAAATGGGAGAAAGGAAGTAGTACAATACCAAACAGATAACTATATGTAGGAATCAAGCAAGAATAAAAGAAACCCAGAGAAACTTCAAGCAAGCTGGCATCAGTAAACAAATTGAGTCAGGAATCTATCAGATATGAACAATCCCCAGGGGTAATGTATAGAATTCACAATCATATGTATGTATGTCCTGCATAAACCATCAAACATGCAAAGCACAAAACAATGCCAATATAATAGATTGTGTTTCACAAATAAAGTGAAACACAGAAAAGCCTCAAGCCAAAAGTGGCAACTTGCTCAGAGTACCTCGCACATTCAACAACCAAGTTAGTATTCCATAAGGTGAAAAAGTGAGAACAAACATGATGGATTTAGACATGATAAACAAGAAGAAACAAGCATATGCACATGTTAGGTCAAGAAAAGCAGGGGAATGTTGCTCCTTTCTATCACCATGTGTTGTACCCCAATTTTTGCCCCTAAGATTCCCCTATCATATCATGTCAACTTGATCATAACAAGATCACATTAGAGTTGGTTCTTCATCTTGCTTTATCTCCTATCTTTAAGTTTGCCATTGAGGAATCTCCAAGCACCTTGGTTGTGTATCTTGTATATGTGTTGTTGACTAACCTCTAACCAAAATACAAAAAATATTTGTCTTTGTCTTTGCATAATTTGTGCTTTGTAGGTACCAAGTTGAAGCATCCAACAAATAAGGCTTTCCAAGTTGCTTTGATCCTATATTGTGGTGAATAACAGCATGCATCGACCCATAAAGGTATGCATCGACTCATTTTGTTGTGCATAACTAGCATGTGTCGACACATGCATGTATATATCGACTCATGCTGCTTGAAAAAATCAGCATGTGTCGACACATGCATGTATGTATCGACTCATCCTGTTTGTTTAACCAGCATGTGTCGACACATACATGTTATGTATCGACTCATGCAGTTTGTGTGGTTCTATAATAAGTTGAAATAACAGTATGTATAGACACATAGAGGCATGTGTTGACACATGTTGTGTTATGCATCTAGGATGTATCGATACATACCATCTATGTATCGACTCATAATAGCAAAAATGCACGTGTTTTTTGAAAAAGGCCAGCAAATTCAAATTGTTATCATTTTGGCTCCAATTTTTTCTGCAAATTTGAAATTATATCATTAATTCAAATTTGGCTCCAAGAATCAATTACCAAATTACCACTAATCCCAATCCTAAAACTCTATAAATAGAGACCTCATTTCATTCAAATCACAAGCTTTTGATAGCCAAAATCATCTTGCTAAAAAATCTCTCAATTCTCTCCATTTTACCAAATTCACTCAAAGCTTCATTTTCAAAAAGTTAGTAAGCTTTGCTGAAATTTGCTGAAATTTTCATGCTCAACTGGATCCATGATCATAAGGTGTTTGATGAAAAGTTGGAACAAGAATTTGATCTTTAAAATGCTGTTTTCTACTGATTTTTTTTCAACAGGTTGCAATCAATCGTTGTAACATTGCAATTGATTGTCACAGAAAATTGATTTGATAAAAAACTGCACTGATGCAATAGGTTGATGTCTAGGCACAATTGATTGTAACAGTGCCAAAAATGCTTTTGCTGCCTTATTTTGGGGTTGTTTTGACTCAAATATTTTTCTGCACTCTCTTTGATGGATAATTTGGATTGCAATTTTGAATGTTCAATTTGTTTTTTAAACTCAATGGACTTTGTGATGTAGATGAAGTTGGATAAATGTTCATCAATTCAAATCTACCTAAGAATGAATTATTTAATTCATTTTTGGTGCTTTGGATTAATGATATGTTTAGTACTTTAATCCATCTAGAGGAGTGGTTGAATTTAAAGATGAAAGAATTTTGAAATGGTGATCCAAATTAGATTATCATTCCCCTCCCTCTTCATCTTGTCCTTTTCTTTTTTAATTGTGCTACATGTTAAAGGATGGCGATCTCTATATCATTTATCCAAACATGAAGTACATAAATTGCTATTGACCGGCCTCAAAATAGGTGCGACTTCTACATAAGTCCACTTACGATTGCTTAACATAGCGCTAAATTTTGTCCCGATTCGAATAAATGATCATTCGTGGTCCAAACTTATGATTGCAAGCCCAAGTACGTTAATTTGATCTCTTTGATCCAATAACCTTGAGATTCATTGTGTGGAGGCTTTGGTTCTACCAATCCTCTAATGGATCTACAATACCTTTGGTCAACGCGGATCACTTAAACATCGTTGATCATTACATGTTACTTTTTTGAGGATTCCAAAATGGATGATATACTTGACAAAAAGCAAATGCAACTTGTTGTGTGGAGGCTTTGGTTCTACCAATCCTCTAATGAGTTCCAAATGCAAGTTTCAAGATGGTCATCCAACTAACCACTAATTTATAACAATTGACTTTATTATATGCTTTTTATTTTTTATGCTTTATGTACCATTTAATTTGAGCATTTACATTCCATGCCATTTTATTTTTGCTCACTTGAGCATTTATTTTTATGTCATTTTCATTTTGCTCATTTGAGCTTTCTTTTCCTTTTAAAGACACCTAATAATCAACATGAACCATAAAAATCTTTAATGATACTTGGACTATTTGGTTACTATCCTTGGCTTTATGGAGCATTGGACTTCTTGGACTTAGGATTAGAGACCTTGGCCTATCTTGGAGACCTTTGTGATTTTATTTGATATTTTGTCTGGAGTTCTTGAGGTTTACCTCGAGACATTGGATTGTTTGTTTGTTTTGTGTGCAGTTTATTATGATTACATATTTTGTTTGTAATTTGGAATTCACCCGTATACAGCCGTTACTCTGCCCAATTTTTGTGAAGACTTAAAACACTTGAAGTTTGTTTTTCTCAAGAGGTCTAGTATCTTTTCTTGCTTGGTTTCAATCCAAAGAATGGGAATTCTATATTGACTCATAATGTCAAGTATTGGCTTCTTGTTGGTTAGATGGTTCTTATCCCTAGCTTTTACCTTATGCTTTAGGATAGCCTCTTCTTCTCCTTCTATATTCTTTAATTTCAAAAATCTTCTCCCTCCTTTTAAAAACTCTTCTTATTTCTAAACTTGAAATATTTTCATAATAAACTTGGACTTAGGTCCATGCATTTTTAAAACATTTTCATGAATAAATTTGAATCAATTTAATAATACCTTGGCATTTTTTGTGAGAAGACTAAAAGTCAATCAATCTCATTTCAAACCATTTTTGCCATTTTGGCTTTTATCTTTAAAATTTTCTCAAAAGATTAGACTCTTGTCAATCCTTGTAGTGATGCAAACAACTATACTTCTACAATATGTAGTGAAGTGAGATATTTTCCACTCGGGTGTTGAGTGAGGCATTGTTGATTTTAAAATCCAAGCCGTATCCTCCACTTTGAGATGATGCAAATTCTCCTTTCACATGATTGTGGGTAGTAAGTATGTTTTCCACACGGACAATGACGATGATGTCTTATCTCATAAAATTAACCAACACACTTGTGTTTCAAATTTTTTAAAAGAGGAACTACGTGTACCCTGATCCCCTATTGCACGAAAGGTGGTACATAGGCACTAAAGGTTCGCAACCGCGGCGGGTGCAAAAATCATAAAAAATATATTTATTTTCTCACCTCCACCATCCATTTTTTTTCATATAACACATTTTTATAACCAAAATATACATATTTTTCAAAGAGGTTCCTGCGGAGTACCGTATATGTTTAGGGTGCTAATACCTTCCCTTTGCATAACCAACCCCCTTACCTTGAATCTTTCCCCCTTTTTTGGGTTATTCGCTCTTTTCCCATTCCTTTGGAAACAATAAAGCGCGGTGGCGATTTTTATTTTGATTTGTATAAAGTCTAGTCAATCCAATGGCTTAGTCTTGAACGTTTCTACCGCTACAGAAAAATGGCGACTTCACTAGGGAAAGATTGACCTCTTGCTGGTCCATCCCTAAGTGTGTTGAGCCTATCTTTGTTTATATCTGTATATGGGTTATTGTGTTTATGTGTTATATTTTGTATATATGTTTGTTTGGATTTTCCTGGTTTACAGGGTGCTTGGTGATTACTCATAAGTCCTATACCCGGACTTGGGAAAACTTTAAGATAGGACGGGAGGTATAGTCATGTCAACTTTGAGGGAGTAATCCCAAAAAAGGAGGCATGAGATCCCCCACTCAGTGGAGGCCCCTTTGACTGTAGTGTCGTTTACCGAGTAATCGGGAAGACGTACTGCTTTCGACCTGGGAGCCTTCCGAAGCTGAGGACCGTAGATTACCTAACCCATCTTGGCCTTTTAGGTGTAGTGCGGAAGCTATGACGGAGTAATCCGAAAGTACTTGTCACGCGATACTACGCTCAGACGAGTCTTTCTTGAGAATATTACTAATTACCGAGTTAATCATGAAGTTGGTAATATCCGAAGGAAGGATGTAGACTCTGGGAACCTCTTAGAACCTTGTTCGGCAGGTGACAACTTTTTAGACCAACACCTTATGGGTAGTTCCTTCGGCTTCATGCTCGTGACGTTGAACCTATGAACCCTATATGTGTGATCTTGTGTGTGATTGTTGCATCATGCATCCATGCACTCATAAGCATCTTTTGAAGAAAACAATATTTCAAGGGATTTAAAGGTTGACTATTTGTGAATGTCTCAGGTACTTGTAAACCATGGATTCTGGAAAGAGAAAGACCGAGAAATACAGTTTCAAGGATCCTAAGATAGATGAGTTGATCAGTCTAATTCAAGAGATCGAGTGTCCTGCAGACTTTCAGAAGAAGTATGGATCCATTATTCCTCTCATGAAGTTGAAGATGAAGGAGGGTATTCTCTCAACTTTGATCCAGTTCTATGATCCGGTGTATCACTGCTTTACTTTTCTCGATTATCAGTTGGTGCCAACACTGGAAAAGTATTCTTATCTATTAGATTTACCTGTTACCGATTGTGTTCCTTTTACTAGTTTAGAGGGTGAGCCAAAATCACATGAGATTGCTGCTTTGATTCATCTGGGGAAGTCTGAGGTGGAAACCCATATGACTACCAAAGGAGGGATTAGAGGATTACCAGCTCAATTCTTATTGTAGAAAGCTCGTTACTTTGCCAGGATGAAGAGTACGGTTGCTTTTGAGGCCATCTTTGCTTTACTCGCATATGGATTATTCTTATTCCCTAATATGGACAAGTTTGTCGACATTAACGCTATCATAATTTTCATGATTGGAAACTCGGTTTCTACACTGTTGGGTGATGCTTATTATTCTATTCATCTTCGGAGTTCCTATCATGGGGGAATGATTATCTGTTGCACGCCTCTGTTGTACCAGTGGTTTATCTCTCATATGCCCCAGTCTGATGCTTTTTGGGATGTCAAGAAGGAACCATATTGGGCTCCTAAGATTATGGCACTTACTCACTCGGATATTGATTGGTATCATAGAGCTTACCAGGATGTGGAGATTATTGACAGTTGTGGTAGTTTCCCCAATGTGCCTCTTCTTGGTACAAAGGGAGGAATTAACTATAACCTTGTTCTTGCACGGCGACAGCTTGGTTACCCGATGAGGGATAAACCAAATAATATTCATCTGAGTAGTTTCTTTATGAAGGAAGGAGAAGACCACAGGGAAGCTAAGGAGCAGATTGCGAAGGCCTGACGTCATATTCATAAGAAGAGTAGGAAGGATTTGGGACCTAGAGGTGTTGTTTCTTTGGAGCCATATCTTCAGTGGGTCCGATCGAGAGCCATTCAGTTAAAGATGCCGTATACTCGGGAGACACCCATGCCTGATTTGTTTGTGAAGACCACTCCTCCCTTATTAGATGATCTGGAAGAGCTGCAGCTTGCTTTGGTTAGGATGCAACAAGAAAGGGATGCTTGGAAGAACAAGTTCCGGACTTTAGAGAGTTCTTACAGAGCAGACCTGAAGGAGAAAGATGATTTGATCGAGATCCTTGAGAGTCGAGCAGTGGAGTCTATGGAGAGGCAAGGGGATTTATTTTCTCCTAGGCCTCAAACAGGTTTTGATTACTCACTTCCTACTTCAGATGATTGGAAGGAGGTTTCCATCAGACAGGTGGAAGAAAACCAGAGGTTGAGGGCTCAGATCGCCAGGCTCATAGGGAAGCGCCAGCGTACAGATTGATCTCCATTAGTTCCTCTTCTCAGGATTTTAGATTGTATTTTCATCTTGTACTTGGGATCATTGAAACTTGTAATCCATTTTGGAGTTATTATAATAAAAAATTTCAGTATTTCAAATGCGTTATTATTCTGATGTTTGCAATATGTCTATAAACCATAAATCCCTTGAAATATTAAATGATAAAATAAAAAATCGTATGCATTGCATATAATGCATCATATTTCACATATTTCTTGCATTTTTTATGCATATCCAGGTGTCTTACTCAGTTTCTTTGCTTCACTCAGCAAGCTGACTCATCACTACAACACTCGGGCTAACTTCAAAAAGAAGATAGACAATTTGGAACAGGAGAATCGCGAGCTGCGCGAAGAAGTTTCTGCTTTGAAGGCTGGCTTGGCCAACTTGACTACTCTGATGGAAGCTTTGGTGGCTGCTCAGAATCAGCCACCGAGTGTTCAACCTCAACCAACAAGGGCAAATGCTGAAGTTCCTACTGTTCCTGTATCTGCTACTCCGGATGTTGTTCAAAACCGTGTGCCTCAGGGTTACCCGTGGGGAATGCCAGAGAATTTTGCACCTGAAGGTTTAATTCTTGGCCCTCAAGATGCTCCAGGGGTTCAAAATGTTGTTACTCTTGCACCTCTTATGGTGCATACTGTTCCTGCTGCACCTCCTTCGGTGAATTTAGTTCCGTTTGTTAATGAAGATGTGTGTCATCCTTTCCCTCCGCCGAGTGAAGACTTGGGTCTTTATGGCAGAATGGATGATTTCCAAGAGAAGTTTGATATAATTCAAAGAGAGATGAAGGCTCTCAGGGGAAAAGAGCTATTTGGGCAGAATGTGAATGAGTTGTGTTTGGTCCCTAATGTTAAAGTGCCTGCTAAGTTCAAGGTCCCGGAGTTTGAGAAATACAAGGGCAACACTTGCCCTCGTGCTCATTTGGTGATGTATGTAAGAAGAATGTCTACCCACAGCGATGATCAGCGTCTGCTGATTCACTTTTTTCAGGATAGTCTGACTGGCGCAACGTTGAAATGGTATATGAGCTTGGACAGTGTCAACATCCATACTTTTAATGATTTGGGAGAAGCATTCATTAAACAATACAAGTACAATGTGGATATGGCACCTGACTGTGACCAGCTTAGGGCCATGGTTCAGAAGGACAGGGAATCGTTCAAAGAGTATGTGCAGAGATGGCGCGAAGTGGCTGCACAAGTGATTCCGCCCATGGAAGAGAAAGAAATGACCAAGATTTTTTTGAAGACACTGGGAGCTTTCTACTCCGAAAGAATGGTAGCAAGTGCCCCAAGTGATTTTACAGAAATGGTAGGAATGGGTGTCCGCCTAGAAGAGGCAGTAAGAGAAGGCCGTTTGACAAAGGGTGAAGGATCCGGAGGGGTGAAAAAGCCAGCTTATGGGTTTACCAAGAAGAAAGAGGGGGATACAAATGCCGTTATGCAAGAGAGAAGAGTAAAAGCTCCTAGAAAGAATTATCAGCGTCATCAGCAAGTCTCCCCAGTTACTCCTGTTATGAATGCCGCTCTGACTACTGCTGCTTATCAGAGACCGTCCTAGCAGGG
The DNA here is from genome assembly GCA_948472305.1 of Vicia faba. Classification (NCBI taxonomy): domain Eukaryota; kingdom Viridiplantae; phylum Streptophyta; class Magnoliopsida; order Fabales; family Fabaceae; genus Vicia; species Vicia faba. The sequence continues at coordinate 1,169,010,346 of OX451737.1, read as the reverse complement.
GAATTAAGGATATAATCAGAGGAGGGAGAACTATGATCCTATTCCCATGAGCTATGCAGAGCTATTACCAGCATTGGTTCAGAAGAAGTTGGTCCAGACACGACCACCTCCCACTATACCATCACCATTTCCGTGGTATTACAAAGCAGACCAGACGTGTGCCTTTCATCAGGGAGCACCGGGGCATAGTGTTGAGAATTGTTATCCTTTGAGGACTGAAGTGCAAAGGTTGGTGAAGTCTGGAATTTTATCTTTCAAAGACGTGGGACCTAATGTGAAAGACAATCCTCTACCCAAGCACGGGGGAGTGAATGCTGTAAATATGGTGGCCGGTTGTCCAAGTGACTTCCGGATTTTTGACATTAATCTGGTTAGAGGAGATTTAGTGAAGATGCACGTAGACCTCTGTGAATTCAGTTATTATATGCATGACCATGCCAGTTGTGCTATTTGCAGTACAAATATACAAGGTTGCGAAAAGATAAAGGATGATTTACAGGAGATGATGGATGAAGGTTTAATCCATATAATCAGGCCTAGGGCAGAATATGAAGAGGAAGTGAATATGGTTTCTGGATGTCTGGGTGAATTCAGAATTTTTGATGTGGATCATTTGAATGAGGATCTCATGCAGCTGCATGCTACCTTTTGTCGTACTACTGGTCAGGTAGAGCACCAGTATGGATCTTGCATAGTTTGTTGTCAAAATCCCCGAGGATGTTCAATTGTGAGGGAAGGTGTTCAGTTGCTTTTAGACAATGGAACTATCAAGATCACAGGTAAGAGAGATGATTATCATGAGATTGATATGGTTGAAGTTTGTTTGATGGAAGAAAAGTCAGAGGAAGAGTATGCCTCCGCATATGAGTATTTCTCTTCAGATGAAGATTTGTTTGTCGGAAATGACCTTTTGATGGCTGATGGTGTTGAGGAAGGGGTGAATGTCATTGTACCTTGTTTTAGCGAACCCACTCATCTTGAGGTGGAGCACTATAGCAAACCAGCTGTTGCCTCATTGGTAATTAGTCTGCCAGGTCTTGTTCCCTATGAATCAGATAAGGTTGTGCCTTACAAATACAACGCTACAATCTTGGAAGATGGGGTGGAGATTCCCATCCAGCAAATGCCAGATGTTGGAAATATAGCTGATGATAGCAGGGTGACCCGTAGCGGTCGTATGTTTGCGCCGGTTATCCGAAGAGATGTGGTTACTGGAAAGAAAATTGCTAAAAATAATGAGCCTAAGAAGGTTGCAGGAGGGACTAGTGGAGCTACACTAGAGAAATAAGTGGATGGTATCTTGAAGATAATTAAGATGAGTGACTACAAGATTGTAGATCAGCTATTGCAGACTCCTTCAAAGATATGTATCCTAACTTTGTTGATGAATTCCTCTGCTCATAGAGAATCACCGATGAGAGTACTTGACCAAGCTTTTGTGGAGAATGACATGCCGTTAGATCAGTTCAGCAGCGTAATTGGAAACATTACGTCATGTAACAATTTGAGCTTCTGTGATGATGAGTTACCAAATGAAGGGAGGAATCACAACCTGGCCCTCCACATATCTATGAATTGCAAGAATGATTCGCTGTCCAATGTGCTAATTGATAACGAATCTGTGCTGAATGTTATACCTAGAAGTACCCTCTTGAAGTTAAAGTATCAAGGAGCATCTATGTGCCCGAGTGGCATCATTGTGAAGGCTTTTGATGGGTCGAGGAAATATGTCATTGGTGAAGTGGATTTGCCCATCCATATATGACCATATTTGTTCTTGATAACCTTCGAGGTTATGGACATTATTCCCGCATATAGTTGTTTGCTTGGACGACCATGGATACACGAAGCAGGGGCTGTCACTTTAACTCTGCATAAGAAGTTAAAGTTTGTGCGCGAAGGGAAGGTGGTGATCATAAATGGGGAGTAGGCATTGTTGATATCCCATGTATCCTCTTTCAGTATTGTAGAAGCGGATGAGGCTGCTGTTGGAACCCAATTCCAAGCCCTATCTATTGACAACATAAGGAGGAATGAGAATTCTGTGGTTTCGCTGAAGGACGCGCAACAAGTTGTACGCAATGGTCATAATGCAGTTTGGGGACAACTTGTGGATCCACCCATGAATAAAAGCAGGGCTGGTTTGGGTTTCTCTTCGAAGATTGGCAAAGGCGAAAGTTTGAAGTCAAAGTCTTTTGTGAACAGTTATCATGATGTTTTTTGCAACGGAGGCTACCTCCATCCAATTGGTTCTAGAATTAATGTTATTGAAGAGGATGGAGCAGAGCAGGAAGTACCGAATTTTGTGACACATGGAGTCTGAGTTCAGAACTGGGTCACCATTGATATTCCTTCTTGCATACATATTTCAAAGTAATTTGTTTTGTTAATCTGTTTCTTTCTTTTGAAAAGCTTTCAGTCTGCCCAAGGTGAAAGTATTGTATGGGCTTATCTGTTTGCTTTGACTTTTAGGATCATTAATAAAAGTTGTCTTTGCTTCCAAAAATATGTCTTTATTTTCTGCTTTTTCTTGGGAAATGGTAATCCAATAAAAAAACCCTTTCAAAATAAATAATAACTGAAAATTAATCTGCATGATCACTTGTTATATGTGTCAGTTTCTAAAAGCAATCATAAATCACATGTGCAGATTAATTAAAAAACTCGTTGAATACAATGACCCTGCACTCTCTCCCAACTTTGATTGTCCTGTTTTTGGGGCTGAAGAAGAAGATTATGATGAGATTCCTGAAGAGGTCTCACGGTTGCTTGAGCACGAGGAAAATACCATTCAACCATATAAGGAGACTTTGGAAGTGATTAATTTGGGTTCAGAAGAAGATCTGAAGGAAATTAAGATTGGAGCATCGTTGCATCATGATGTAAAGAGTAGGTTGATTGAGATGTTGAAAGAGTATGTGGATATTTTTGCTTGGTCTTATCAAGATATGCCTGGTCTAGATACAGACATTGTTGAGCATCATTTACCGTTGAAGCCAGAGTGTCCGCCAGTTAAGCAAAAGTTAAGAAGAACCCATCCAGATATGGCAGTAAAGATCAAAGAGGAGGTCCTAAAGCAGATTAATGCTGGTTTTCTTGTGACGTCAGAGTATCCTCAATGGATTGCCAATATTGTCCCAGTACCGAAAAAATACGAAAAAGTCTGCATGTGCGTAGATTACAGAGATCTAAATAAAGCTAGTCCGAAAGATGATTTTCCATTGCCTCACATTGACATGTTAGCGGACAGCACAACAAAATTCAAGGTATTCTCGTTAAAGGACGGATTTTCCGGGTATAATCAAATAAGAATGGCTCCAGAGGACATGGAAAAAACAACATTTATCACACCCTGGGGAACATTCTGTTATAGAGTGATGCCCTTCGGGTTGAAGAACGCTGGTGCAACGTACCAGAGGGCTATGACAACCCTATTCCATGATCTGATGCACAAGGAAATTGAAGTATATGTTGATGATATGATTTCCAAATACCAAACTGAAGAAGGGCATATAAAGGATTTGTTGAAGTTGTTTCAGCGTTTGAGGAAGTATCGTCTCCGCTTGAATCCAAATAAATGCACCTTCGGAGTTAGATCGGGGAAATTATTGGGTTTTATTGTTAGCCAGAAAGGAATTAAAGTTGACCCTGATAAAGTCAAAGCAATTCAAGAAATGCCAGCACCAAGAACTGAAAAGCAAGTCAGGGGTTTCCTCGGGCGTTTGAATTATATCTCCAAATTTATTTCCCACATGACTGCAAAGTGTGAACCGATCTTTAAGTTGTTAAAGAAAGATCAAGGTTGTGTGTGGACGGATGACTGCCAAAGGGAATTTGAGAGTATCAAAGAGTATCTGCTTGAACCTCCTATCTTGCTCCCTTCCGTAGAAGGAAGACTGTTGATTATGTATCTAACAGTGTTAGATAAATCCATGGGTTGTATTCTGGGACAACAGGATGAAACAGGGAAGAAAGAGTTCGCCATTTATTATCTCAACAAAAAGTTCACTGATTGTGAGTCGCGGTATTCCATGCTAGAAAAGACATGTTGTGCTTTGGCCTGGGCGGCAAAGAGTTTGCGGCAGTATATGTTGAATCATACCACTTGGTTGATCTCCAAAATGGATCCAATCAAGTATATTTTTGAGAAGCCTGCTCTTACTAGGAGAATTGCCCGCTGGCAGATGTTGTTATCTGAATATGATATTGAATACTGCACTCAAAAAGCTATCAAAAGTAGTGTGTTGGCAGATTACCTTACTCACCAGCCGGTGGAAGATCATCAGTTTGCAGAGTATGAATTCCCCGATGAGGATGTGATGTTCCTGAAAGTGAGAGATTATGATGAACCATTGCCTGAGGAAGGCCCTGACCCTGAATCTCGTTAGAGTATGGTATTTGATGGAGCGGTGAATGCTTATGGTAAAGGAATTGGTGTTGTGATAATCACTCCTCATGGATCGCACGTTCCTTTTACTGCAAGGTTAACATTTGATTGCACTAATAATATGGCAGAATATGAGGCTTGTATCATGGGTCTTGAAGAAGCTATTGATCTCAGAATCAAAATTCTAGATGTGTATGGCGATTCAGCTTTGGTAATAAATCAGATTAAAGGAGAATGGGATACTCGTCACCCTGGCTTGATCCCTTACAAAGATTATGCTAGAAGATTACTACTCTTCTTCAATAAAGTTGAATTCCATCATATTCCTAGAGATGAAAATCAAATGACGGATGCTCTGGCAACTCTGTCTTCCATGTATCAAGTGAATACTTGGAATGATATACCCCGTATTACAGTTCGACGGCTGGATTGGCCCGCTCATGTGTTTACAACAGAGGAGGTATCAGATGAAAAACCCTGGTATTATGACATCCATCATTTTCTTCAGACTCAGGAATACCCGATTGGTGCGTCGAGGAAAGATAGAAAGACATTGAGAAGATTGGCAGGCAGTTTCTTCCTCAGTGAGAATGTGTTATACAAGAGAAATTTTGGCATGGTCTTGCTCAAATGCGTGGATAGACACGAAGCAGACATGTTGATGCATGAGATTCATGAAGGTTCATTTGGCACTCATGCTAATGGGCATTCGATGTCTAAAAAGATGCTAAGGGCATGTTACTATTGGTTGACAATGGAATCTGATTGTTGCAAATTTGCAAAGAAGTGGCATAAATGCCAGATTTATGCAGATAAGATCCATGTGCCTCCGACACTTCTCAATGTAATTTCCTCCCCATGGCCTTTCTCCATGTGGGGTATTGACATGATCGGGATGATAGAACCCAAAGCTTCGAATGGACACCGTTTCATCTTGGTAGCAATTAACTACTTTACCAAATGGGTTGAGGCTGCTTCTTATGCCAATGTTACCAAACAGGTGGTTGTGCGTTTCATCAAAAACAATCTGATATGCCGGTATGGTGTGCCGAGTAGAATCATCACTAACAATGGCTCAAATTTGAATAACAAGATGATGACAAAACTGTGTGAAGAGTTCAAGATTGTCCATCATAATTCGTCTCCTTACAGGCCAAAGATGAATGGGGCCGTTGAAGCTGCTAATAAGAATATCAAGAGGATTATCCAGAAAATGGTGGTTACTTATAAGGATTGGCATGAAATTCTCCCTTTTGCTCTGCATAGATATCGGACATCTGTCCGCACTTCAACAGGAGCCACCCCATTCTCCATGGTATATGGAAACAAACATATAACACTGGGGATAACCAGACAAAACCAACTCGGCTAACGTTAATACTCGGCTAAATCACATCCAAGACGAAGATTCCATAAGAAAGTAAGCACCAACTGAGGAAACAAAATCCTATTTCACGGCTTACATTCATTGGGAAGGAACATAAATCCGGAAATAATCACATTATAGCAACAAATCAGTATAGATACCGGGATATAACATCCTCCTCCAGGCTTCACTGGGGAATATCACACAGACTTCAACGGGGAAAACAAATGTTTTACAGTCTGTACTTCTACTAGGGATTGCAATACTGGTTTCAATAAGGCAGGTGAAAACCATATCGTCAAAACATCAACTAAGGATCTTGTGTGGACTTCATTGGGGAAATATCATACAAACTTGACTAGGGGAGATAACGCCTCATCATCGAGATATCAACTGGAGACCTCGTGCTGAATTCATTAGGGAAATATCATACATATTTCCCTAAGGGAGATAGTGCCTCATCGTCGAGATATCAACTGGAGACCTCGTGCTGACTTCATTGGGGAGGACAACACCACATCATCGAGGGGACACCAAGATACATTCTTCAATATTGAGAGTAAGTATTGGACCAACTTCTCTGGGGGAAAAGTATGAAACCTCACGGGGATAAAAACTTAAGGAGTTAAGAAGTCAATCATTACAGCAAGAAATTAAACTCATGGGGATTTTAAATCAAACCCAGCACTTGGCGGGTGAAAACCTAAAAAGTTGACAACTGTCTTAACACTTCTTAGAAAATATACTTCCCTGGCCTAGTTTCCTGGGAAATAAACACCAGCAATAATGCCAACATTGTAAAAAGAGCGACATTTTTCAAACAATTCCATCTCAGCACACCAAAGGAAGAAGGAACTTTCGTCATATGAGTGAAGACCTCACTGGGGAATCTGGGATAGAGGCTTCAGACCATGCAAACCCAAAATAAAAAATGAACCAAGACTTGACTGGGGACAATGGGATCACAAACCCGATACCGCACCATACACCAATTGATATCATCTTCAATTACATGAGAAATACAAGAATATCATGCACATACCAGCAGAAACGACCTGAGAGAACCTTCCTGGGGAAAACAAAACTTCCCAAAATTACTGGAGTTCGTCCATTCCTGGGATCACCACTTTTGTTTTCCTCTTGAGTCATAAAGTCTAAAGTAAAAGTAATTTGTAAATTCTTTTCGAAAAACAATTTTTTTATTTAATCTTTTCGCTTTGAAAATTACTATCAACAATAAATGAAGTCTTTGTAAGCAGAAAAAAATAAGAATTACAAAGAGTTGGATAAAAGCTCAAACTTTATTAATAGAATGGTAGTCTGCGAATGGCGAGACTCCACATATGATTACAAAGTTCGGAAAATGGTAATATATAATGGAAAAGATACATTGAAATACAATGACCACTATTCTCTATAACAACTTTGAAATTTTGAGCATCAGCTTCTGTTGAAGTATGGTGAGGATTTAAGAAGATTGTTGCTTCAATGATCAAGTCTTGTTTGATGTAGTTACTTGCCAAGAATGTCCCTAACTTTTGCCTAAGTTTCCCATGCAGGTTTTCAACTTAGCGGGAAAGTTTATTTTGTTTATGTCTCTAATTTTTGCCTAGACCTCCCTTTCGGGTTTTCGGCCCACTGAGATGCTCTTTTTTTCCTAAGCCGCCCTTTCGAGTTTTCGACTTAGCGAGTTGTTCTTTTATTTCTTTAGGCGAAGTATTTCTTGACTGCATCAGCATTCATGGGACGTGAGAACTCCTCGCCATCCATACTTTCAAGAATTAATGCACCGCCAGAGAAGGCTTTCTTGACAATATTTGGGCCTTCAAAAATTGGGAGTCCACTTGCCCCTAGAATTAGTGTTAAAAGACATGATCTTCCTGAGCACAAGGTCGCCTTCTCTGAATTCACGAGGTTTGACCTTCTTATCAAATGCTTTCTTCATTTTCTTCTGATATAACTGCCCATGAGACAAAGCCGTCATTGTCTTCTCTTCAATCAAATTCAATTGGTCAAACCTGTTCTGGACCCATTCAGCCTCTGCCAACTTGGTTTCCATTATCACACGTAAAGAGGGAATCTCCACCTCGATTGGGAGCACTGCTTCCATACCATACACAAGGGAGAACGGGGTTTCTCCTGTTGAAGTGAGGACATATGTCTGATACCCATGTAAAGCAAAATGGAGCATTTTATGCCAATCTTTATAAGTAACAACCATCTTCTGGATGATCTTCTTGATATTCTTATTAGCAGCTTCAACATCCCCATTCATCTTTGGCTTGTACGGATATGAATTATGGTGGACAATCTTTAAATCTTCACAAAGTTCAGTCATCATCTATTTATTCAGATTTGAGCCATTATCGGTGATAATTCTGCTTGGCACATCATATCGACATTTGAGATTATTCTTAATGAAGCGCACTACCACCTGCTTGGTAAAATTAGCATATGAAGTAGCCTCCATCCATTTGGTGAAATAATCAATTGCTACCAAGATAAAATGGTATCCAGTCGAATCTTTGGGTTCAATCATTACAATCATGTCAATACCCTACATGGAGAAAGGCCATGGAGAATAAATAACATTGAGAAGTGTCGGAGGCACATGAATTTTGTCCACATAAATCTGGAACTTATGGCACTTCTTTGCAAATTTATAACAATCAGATTCCATTGTCAGCCAATAGTAACATGCCCTTAGCATCTTCTTAGCCATCGAATGTCCATTGGCATGAGTGCCAAAGGAACCTTCATGAATTTCAGGCATCAACATGTCTGCTTCGTGTCTATCCGTGCATCTTAGGAAGACCATGTCATGATTTCTCTTGTACAATACATTTTCACTGAGGAAGAAACTGCCAACCAATCTTCTCAATGTCTTTCTATCTTTATTCGATGCACCAATCATATATTCCTATGTCTGTAGGAAATGCTTGATATCATGTTACCAAGGTTTCTCATCTACTACTTCCTCTATTGTAAACACGTGAGTGGGCCTATCCAGTCGCTGAACTATAATTCAATGTATATCATTCCAAGTATTCACTTGATACATAGAAGCCAGAGTTGCCAAAACATCCTCCATTTGATTTTCATCTCTGGGGATGTGATGGAATTCAACTTTATTTAAGAAGGGTAACAATCTTCTAGAATAATCTTTGTAAGGGATCAAGTCGGGGTGACGAGTATCCCATTCTCCTTTAATCTTATTTACTACCAAAGTTGAATCTCCATACACATCTAGAATTTTAATTTTAAGGTCAATAGCTTCTTTGAGACCTATGATGCAAGCCTCATATTCTGCCATATTATTGGTGCAATCGAATGTCAACCTTGCATTAAAAGGTATATGCGACCCATGAGGAGTGACAATCACAGCACCAAATCCTTTACCATAAGAATTCACACCTCCATCAAATGTCATGCTCCAACGAGACTCAGGATCAGGATCTTCCTCAGGCAATGGTTCATCACAATATTTTACTTTCAGAAACATTACATTCTCACCGGGGAAATCATACTTCACAGACTTGTGATCATCAACTGGTTGGTGAGTAAGATAATCTGCCAACACACTGCTTTTAATAGCTTTTGAGTGAGGTATTCAATGTCATATTGAGATAAAAACATCTGCCCACGGGAAATTCTCCCAGTAAGAGCAGGCTTTTCAAAGATGTACTTGATTGGACCCATTTTGGAGATCAACCAAGTGGTGTGATTCAACATATACTGCCACAAACATTTTCCGCCCAAGCCAGAGGGAAACATGTCTTTTCCAGCATAGAATACCGCGACTTAAAATCAGTAAACTTTTTATTGAGATAATAAATGGCATACTTTTTCTTCCCTGTTTCATCTTGTTGTCCCAGAATACAACCCATAGAATTATCTAACACTGTCAGATACATAATCAATGGTCTTCCTTCAACAGGAGGGGGAAAGATAGGAGGTTCTAGTAGATATTCTTTAATACTTTCAAATTCCCTTTGGAAGTCATCTTTCCACACACAACCTTGATCTTTCTTTAACAACTTAAAGATCGGTTCACACGTTGCAGTCATTTGGGAGATGAATCTAGAGATGTAATTCAAACACCCGAGGAAACCTCTGACTTGCTTTTCAATTCTCGGTGCTGGCATTTCTTGAATTTATTTAACTTTATCAGGGTCAACTTCAATCCCTCTTTGGCTTACAATGAAACCCAACAACTTCTATGATCAAACACTGAAGGTACATTTATTTGGATTTAAGCGGAGACGATACTTCCTCAGACGCTGAAACAATTTCAACAAATCTTCTATATGCCCTTCTTCAGTCTGGGATTTAGCAATCATATCATCAACATATAACTCATTTTCCTTGTGCATCAGATCATGGAATAGGGTTGTCATAGCCCTCTGGTACATTGCACCAGCGTTCTTCAACCCAAAGGGCATCACTTTGTAACAGAATGTTCCCCAGGGTGTGATAAACGTTGTTTTTTCCATGTCCTTAGAAGTCATCCTTATTTGATTATATCCGGAAAATATGTCCATGAACGAGAAAACTTTGAATTTTGTTGTGCTATCCACTATCATATCAATGTGTGGCAATGGAAAATCATCTTTTGGACTAGCTTTATTTAGATCTCTGTAATCTACGCACATGCAAAGTTTTCCCTCTTTCTTCGGTACTGGGACAATATTGGCAATCCACTGAGGGTACACTGATGTCACGAGAAAACCGACATTAATCTGCTTTAGAACTTCTTCTTTGATTTTTACTGCCATATATGGGTGAGTTCTTCGCAACTTTTGTTTGATTGGCGGGAACTCTGGCTTCAGCGATAAATGGTGCTCTACAATATATGTATCTAAACCAGGAATATCTTGGTAAGACCAAGCAAAAATATCCACATACTCTTTCAACATCTCAATCAACCTGCTCTTCACATCGGGATGCAGCAATGCTCCAAGCTTGACTTCCTTCGGGTCTTCTTCTGAATTCAAATTGATTACTTCCAATGGATCCTTATATGGATGAATGGAACTCTCCCCGGGCTCAAGAAACCATAAGACCTCTTCTGGAATCTCATCATAGTCTTCTTCTTCGGCCCCATACACATGACATTCAAAGTTGGGAGAGGGTGCAGGGTCATGGTATTCAACAGGTTTTTTAATTAATCTTCACATATGATTTATGATTGCTTTTAGAAACTGACACATATAACAAGTGATTATGCATATTCAATTTTAGTTATTATTTATTTTGAAAGGTTTTTTTTTCTGATTACCATTTTCCAAGAAAAAGCAGAAAATAAAAAACATAATTTTGGGAAACAAAGGCAACTTTTATTATTGATTTTAAAGATCAAAGCAAATAGATAAGCCCATACAATATCAATACTTTCACCTTGGGCAGAGTGAAAGCTTTTCGAAAAGATTTAACAAAAACAAATTACTTTGAGACATGTATGCAAGAGGGAACATCGATGGTGATCCAGTTCTGAACCCTAACTTCGTGCGTCACATAATTTGGCATTTTTGGCTCTGCTTCATCTTCCATAATGGTATTAACCCCAGAAACAGTTGGATGAAGATAACCCCCACTACGAAAGAAATCCTGATACTTGCCTGCAGCAGACTTCAGCTTCATGTTCTTACCTTTATCATTATTCACAGAGAATCCCAAGTCATCTTTATTCTTGTTTACAAGTGGATCAATAATTTGTCCCTGTACTTCACTATGGCCATTATGCACAACCTGCTGAGCATCCTTAAACGAAGCTATAGAATTCTCATTTCCTCTTATATTATTAATGGATAAAGCTTGGAACTGGGTCCCAACAGAAGCTTCATCCGCTTCCACAATACTGAAAGAGGACTGTTATACCCCAAAATTTTCCCTCTCATTTTATCAAGATTTTCCTCACAAGACTCTTTGGACTCAAGACCAGATTAGGGTTTGCTCAGCTCAAGACATCTCCTTGCACTGATGACCTGAAATTAGGGTTTGAGTTTGCACAAGGATTTTTGGACTTCTAACGCCTCATGTGACTTTCATACTTCATGTTGGACCTACAAGATTGCTCATACTAAGTTTCAAGCCTTGAATTAAATTTTTGCCCAGTCAATTGGACAATTGACCTAAAAATCAGTTGTATTGGGGAAAAAGTCAACTATGGCCAATTTATAGTCAAACCTCATAATTTTTTATCCACATCAACATTATAGACTAATATGAACCATTTTATCAATTTTGGACCACAAATCCTCAAGAAATTTGATCAGGTCATCAAAGGGGCAAAATGGTCATTTTTTGGGTTTTGACTATAGAAGGGCAATTTCTGATTTTTTGACCTAGCCAATGGCAAATTGGGTTCAAGCATGGTTTCAAGGACTCAATGGCACCATCTTGACCTAATCACAAGGTTCAAAAGATCTCAAATGCATTGGATTGACAGATGAATTTTCCAGTCAACTGATCAAAAATCAACTATACACTGAAAAGTCAAACTTTGACTTTTTGGTCAAAATCAAGTGCCAAGGGTCATTTTTCATCAAGATGTGTCAAAACATGAAACTTGTTCACCAATAAACCTAAAATTGGAAATTAGGGTTTAAGTTTGAAAATTTTCATAACTTAGAAATTTTCTAAGTTATGAAAATTTCTTATTTTCCCCAACTTTTCCCAACTTTTTCACCATGATGCAATTGGATTCAAAGAAAACTTCAAACATGAAAGTTGTAGTCCTCCACAAAATATACAACTTTTATTCACAAAGTTTTCCCAAAAGATGCTTGGATCTCAAGTTATGATTTTGTGAATAGGGGTCCATGAAACTTTTAACTTAGTGAAATTTTGCCCTAGTTTAGGTAGGATTTTGACTTATCTTCATGGCAATGTTTCACCTAGTTCCAAGTGGAATCTCAAAATTCATTTCAAATATGGATTGTAAATCATGTTACAAGCTTTCCAAAATGTCCAAGAACTCTCCAAGATCATTTATGGTTAGGGAGAATCGAAGGAAAGAAAATGGCCATTTCTCACTTTTGTCCAAGGCATTTTGCACCATGTTACAACTTGCAAATCAGTTTGGATCATGCTTGTACTTGTTTTACATGTCTTAATCCTTTCCACACTCCTTAATTTAATGCAAATTCATTGGACAATGGCATTATTCTGAGCTTTTGAGCATTATACATTGATTTATTCCAAAAATGGCATAAAGGTAGCAATACCATTTCCATAAAGCATACTTTTTGCAATTTTGTTTATCTTGAGCATTGGACCTGATCTCTTGATACAAATAACATCCACAAACTTCAGGAAAAGTGTACCAACTCTCCTCAGACCTTGAGCTAGCCTGTACAGGCCTTGGCTTTGTCAACTCAACTTTTGCTTCAAAAGCAAGTAAGCTTGCAAAAAGTCCATAACTGGTGCATCTGTTAAACCAAGCTTTGTGATCATTTCAAACAACCTCAGCATATTGTCTCAAGCCAAAAACACGAGTTGCCAACTTCTTAAACCCTCCAAAACACAAAAACACCAAGTTCCTGCCCAAACAGGGCAACTTCTGCAAACACCAAGCCAAAACCAAATTGCCTCGTGCGTTTTATCTTGAACCACTTCAAACACATTCTATACATCACACCTGAACTATCCAAGTTCCTGTCCAGCAACTGTAACCTCATTTTCACACTTCACCATTTTCATTTTGAAGCTTTGCAGGTTGAGTTTTACAAGGAGATTCAGGCAAGTTCAAAGAAAGCTGGGCATTAGGAAAGGTTGAGGGAACTTCAGGCAAGCTAACACGACCTTCAGGCCTCACTCACAACTCCTACATTGCCATATCTAAACTTAACTGAAGCAGGTATTTGTCAAGATTCTAACTCCTTATTTAGGCATCATTAAGCTTAGGTTTGTGAAGCAAAAATGTAGTCTATAATGTGCTTGAGTCGTACATATGCATAGCTTCCATTTATATTAAATAAGCTAGGAGAATTTAGATGTTGAACATGCTGAAAAAGTTAGGTTAGAATTTAGGGCCACTGAAATTCTCTCTGGTCTTTGAGAGTTAGATCAAGTTTTTTATATCATTGGAATCGTGATTGAAAATGCTATAACTTTCATGTTGTAAATTTTTGATTTCATGCAACCAATAGAGAGAACAAATTTGAGTTGCAGGGCGCGCGCGCGTTTGGCCAGAGGATAGGGATGAAGTGTGTTATGGGCCAGGGCCTTGGGCTTGTTTCTTTTGACACCCCCCTTTTACTTTCTGCACCCCCTTTTGCATTTTCTTATATTTTCTATATTTTCTTGCATATTTATATTTTCTGACTTTATTTATTTTTTATGAACATTAAAAAATCCCAAAAAATATTTTCTTTATTTTTTGAATTTTATCATTTTATTTTTATTTTTATTTTTTGCATAAAAAATAATTATTAGGTTAATATACTTTTATTTTATTAAATAAAATTTGTAAATAATATAAAAATATCACATATTTTTTTTTATATTATTTATACACTTAAAAATAATATTTTCATACATATTTTATTTTTTAACACTTTTGTATATATTTTTATTTATTTTCTTGTACATAAATGAAATAAATAATAATAATATATATATTTTCTTTCAAACCAAAAATTAGGGTTTTCACCCTTTCCAAAAAATAATCATTTTTATTTTCTTATTTTTTAAGACATAAATAAATTTATTTTTACATACATAAAAATAAAACAATTACAAAAAACATTTGTGCATATTTACATTTAATTGCATATTTAAATATTTGCTTATTTATTTATTTGTACAATAAATTCAATATGGTTGTAATAATTTTAGGGTTTTATTTTGTGCAATACCCCCCTATTCAAAACTTGTATCCCCCTCCCCATAACAATGTTGTAATAGTCTAGATTTATTTTACGCAACTTATCGTATTATATGCATGATAGTAAGATTAGGTTTTTGTATGCAAAGACTAAAATCAAACAAATAGCATGACCTAAATACTAGACAAAAATGCATGAAAATGACAACACATTGCACACAAGCACCGCTAGGGTTTCATCCACTTTGTTGCCTTAAAACATGGCCATGGTATGCATGCTAGGTATCTTGGCAAAAACAAACAAAACAAAAGATCATAATCCCTCGATGACGCTATCTTGGTTCCCTAAACAAAAATGATCTTTAGTCCCTCAAAACTTGCTAAAGATACTTGGCAATATTGTTATCATGGTCATACGATGACCCACGCCTGTCCCGTTTAACATCCAAAGATAGGGTTTTTTACCAAATACAATGGTAAAACAACAATGTCAAAGGGTTTAAAATGTACAAAAAAAGACTTTTGAGTAAGGGTAGACAACTCCTAGTTACTTGATCTCTTGAAAACCATCCTTGCTAATTTCAAACTATCACACACAGTTTCAAAACATTTCCAAAACAAACTTTCAAACATTGAAACATTTTTCAAAAGACAAACATCTTTGTATACATTCTTCAAACAAGAATCATTACAAAGATTGCCAAAACGATGGCCTCTTTTCAAAATACTTTCAAAACCACACAAAGCACCATTTCAAACAATTGAAAAAGTAAAGCAAGTGATCTAAACAAGTAACTAAGAGCCCATGGAAAACCATGGATGAAAAGGGTGCTAGCACCTTCCCTTTTTATAATCTACCCCCCCGAACCCAAGAAAACATCTCAAAGGTCTTTCCTGTGCTTTTTGACCTTTCCTTTGGATAAAATAAAAAGTCGGTGGCGACTCTTGCTAAACCGAAACATTTGCAAACAAAAACGTAAAACCTCAAGTCAACTCTCCCACCGTATCACAAGGACAAATGAGATATCAATAATACATGTTCTCCATTTATGATGACCACTTTTCCTTCACGCACAAACTTCAACTTCTGGTGTAAAGTCGAAGTGACAGCCCTGCCTCATGTATCCACGGTCATCCCAACAAACAGTTGTAAGCGGGTATAATATCCATGACCTGGAAAGTAATCTGAAGAAAATGTGGGCCTATATGAATAGGCAAGTCCACTTCACCAATAACATATTTCCTTTATCCATCAAATGCTTTCACGATAATGCCATTCGGGCGCATGGGCGTTCTTTGATATTTCAACTTCATAAGCATGCTCCTCGGTATAACGTTCAATGCGGATCCATTATCAATCATTACATTGGATAATGAATCATTCTTGCAGTTCATAGAGATGTGGAGGGCCAAATTGTGATTCCTTCCTTTATCGGGCAATTCATCATCGCAGAAACTCAGGTTATTACATGATGTAATGTTCCTTACCACACTGCTGAATTGGTCTACTAGCATATCACTTTCCACGAAAGCTTGGTCCAATACCCTTATCAAAGATTCTCTGTGAGCAGAGGAGTTCATAAGCAAGGCCAAAATAGATATTTTTGACGGAGTCTGCAACAATTGATCTATGATCCTATAGTCGCTCATCTTTATAATCTTCAATATATCATCCACATCTTTTTCTAGCGTAGTTCCACTAGATTCCCCTAATGCCTTCTTGGGTTTAACACTTTCTACAACTTTTTTTCCAGCATTATCATTTCCACGAACAATTGGTGCAAATACACGACCACTGCGGGTCACTCTACTAGTCTCCGAAATATTTCCAACATTATACATAGGTTGGATAGGAACTTCCACACTATCCTATAAAATTGTAGCATTATACTTGTAGGGTACAACCTTGTCTAACTTGTAAGGGACATGACCTGACAAGCTAATCACTAATGGAGTAATAGCTGGCTTTCCATGATATTCAACTTCAAAAGGGGTAGGTGTACCAAAATAAGGCACAATAACATTAACTCTCTCTTCAACACAATCAGTCATTACAGAGTCATCTCTGGAAAAAAATATCTTCATCTGAGGAGAAGAACTCATCTACAGAGGCATACTCATCATCTGACGTAGTCTCATCTGAACAATCTTTAATCATATTAACATAATCATCCCTATTTCCTGAAACCTTGATGGTACCATTGTCCAACAATAACTGAATACCCTTTCTCACAATGGAACAACCACGCGAATCTCTGCAGCAAATCCGGCAAGATCCATAATGGTGCCTTTCTTGACCTTCCATATGGCAGAAGGTAGCATGCAACTGCACCAAGTCATCGTTCATATATTCCACATCGAAGATTCTGAACTCTCCAAGACATCCAGAAACCATGTTTACTTCCTCCTCATATTCTACCTTAGGCCTGATTATATGAATGAGACCTTCATCCATCATCTCTTGCAAATCAACCTTTATCTTGTCACAACCTTGTATATATGTGTTGCAAATACCACAACCAGCATGGTCATGCATATAGTAACTAAACTCGCAAAGGTTAACATGCATTTTTATCAAATCTCCTCTCACCAATTTAATATCAAAAATTCGGAAATCGCCTAGACAACCAGCCACCGTGTTCACAACATTTTCTCCTCCATGCTTGGGTAAAGGATTATCTTTCACGTTAGGCCCAACATCTTTAAAGGATAAGATACTACTCCTCACCAATTTTTGTACTTTGGTTTTCAAAGGATAACAGTTCTCAACATTGTGCCCTGGTGCTCCCTGATGAAAAGTACATGTTTGGTCTGCCTTATAATACTAAGGCAATGGTGATAGTATAGCGGGAGGTGGTCTGGTCTGAACCAACTTCTTTTGAATTAACTCTGGGAGTAATTATGTATAGCTCATAGGGATAGGCTCATAGTTCTCTCTCCTCTGATTATACCCTTGATTCCCCTTATGGGGTGGTCTTTGATAAGCAATTATGGTTGGAGCTACACCAACAACTAAAGTCACTGAGGCGACCTATTGATGACGCTGATAATTTCTTCTAGGGGGATTAGCCCTTCTCTCTTGCATAACAGTATTTGTATATCCTTCCTTCTTTTTGGGAAACCCATAGGGTGGCTTCTTCGTACTTCTGGAACTTTCTCTTTTTGTTAGACGACCCTCTCTTACAGCCTCTTCCAAACGGATACCTATGCCCACCATTTCAGTAAAGTCACTTGGCGCACTCACTACCATCCTCTCATAGTAGAAAGCACCTAGAGTCTTCAGGAAAATATTTGTCATCTCCTTTTCTTCCATTGGAGGAATCACTTGGGCGGCTACCTCATGCCATCTCTGTGCATATTCTTTGAATAATTCTCTGTCCTTCTAGACCATGACCCTGAGTTGATCACAGTCATAAGCCATGTCCACATTGTATTTATATTGTCCGATAAATGCTTCTCCCAAGTCATTAAAAGTATGAACATCGACACTGTCCAAACTCATGTACCACTTCAATGCAGCACCGGTCAAACTATCTTGAAAAAAGTGACTCAGCAGACGCTGATCATCAGTTTTGGTAGACATTCTTCTTACATACACTACAAGGTGAGCACGGGGACAATTATTGCCCTTGTACTTCTCGAATTCTGGAACTTTAAATTTTACAGGTATCTTGACATTCAGGACCAAGCATAAATCATTCACATTCTTCCTGAACAATTCTTTTCCTCTGAGGCCCTTCATCTCCCTCTACATCTTGTCAAACTGATCTTAAAAATAATCCATTCGATCATAGAGACCCAAGCATTCCCTTGGTGGAAGAAAAGGACGATAAGCTTCGTCATTAACAAAAGGCACAACATTCACCGAAGGAGGTGTAGAAGTAGTAACATGCACCACAGGAGGTGCAGGAGTAACAGTGGTCTGAACAACTGGAGTAACTTGAGGACCAAGATTAAAACCTTCGGGCATAAAGTTCTATGGTATTCCCCATGGATAACATTGCTTTACTTTTCAGGACTATCAGTTGGTCCCTACCTTAGAGGAGTTCTCCGATCTACTTGGTATCTCTATTCTAGAGCATACCCCGTTTACAGATTGGGAGAAGATCCTTAGGCCAAAAGAGATTGCTTAAGCCCTTCATATGACGAAGGATGAGGTAATGGCTAATTGGGAAACTCGTAGTGGAGCAAAGGGCTTTCTGACTAAGTTCTTGGTTGGTAAGGCTAATCATTTCTGCGATAGTCTAGACTTCCAGGCATTCGAAGATATTCTGGCTCTTCTGATATATGGCTTGGTATTGTTTCCTAACTCTGACTCCTTTGTTGATGTGAATGCGGTAAAAATCTTCATCTCTGGTAATCCTGTACCCACTCTCTTGGGTGACATTCTTCATCAGCTTTATGCTCGTACTGCTCAGAAGCGGGGAACCTTGATGTGCAGTTTTTGACCCCAAAATTTTCCCTCCCATATTTCTCAAGACATTGCAAGAATAATCTCCAAGTGGCTCAAGATTGCTCAAGAGTTGGACAGTCAAATCATCTCCTAAGGCAATCAACCTCAAATTAGGGTTTTGTGTTGCATCAAGGTCCTTGCATCCAAATTACCTCAAGTGCTCCATAATGTCCTAATATGTTCTCAAGGTCATCCATGTCAAATTTCAAGCCTTGCAGAGGAAGTTTGGTCAGTCAATTGCTCAAGAGGTCCAAAAATCGACTGTGCTAGGGCAAAAGTCAACTGTGACCCAAATACAGTCAAACTTCAAGATTTTTTGTCAACATTCTCATTTTGAAGGATATTTCATCATTTGATCAAGGTTTTATCATGATTCATCAAGGATTGCTCAAAATTCATCAAGATTCAAAAGTTCCTAAATTAGGGTTTTGTAGGAAAAGTCAACTCAACTTTGACCAAGCATAACTTTCTCATACTTTATGATAAATGACCCATCCAAAGCTCATTTTTAATAGGATGCAATTTCCTACAATCCATCTTCATACCCCAAGATCATAAAATGTACTCACAAGAAGTTATGAATTTGGACATTATAGGTCATTTTTGAAAGTCAACAAAAACAACTTTTTTTCCAAAGCTTATAAATTGAGCATGGAATATCAAAATGAGATGATACCAAAAGGGTTGGTTAGAGTACATCTCAAGGTTTATAAAAAGTCCAAGAACACCTCCAAAAGTTCAAAATTGAAGAAGTTATGCATTGTTGAAGTTGGGCATTTTTCCAAAATTGCCAAAAGTCAACTATCCCCAAAACTTCAAATTTTGTCAAATGGGCCCATTCTTTTCCACTTGATTTGGTCTTATCACACTACACACGTGTCCTAGCTTCAGCCTTGTGTCCATTTATTAATTTTTCTATTTTATTTGATTTTTATTGAATTAATTCATTTTAAATCAATTTAAATCCAAATAAAATCCAAATATTGATAACTTAGGATCTTTTTGATTGATATAGGTCTTAATTGTCATCATGGACATGATCAAATCCGAATCAAGCCATATCATGAACAAAAGATGGAATTTGGACAATTTTGGAAGCTTTTTAATGGTGAATCAAATCACATCTTCAAACATCAATGCATAAAGATTCAAAGTCCAAAACTTGACCTAATTCATTCCATATTACTTATACAATGCAAAGGCACGAGAATTGGAGGTTGGAAGCTTCCAAATCACAAGAACCAAACTTGAAAAAATTGCAAAAAAGCTTGAAACTGAAATCTGCCTTAGAGGTGCTTTCAACACGAAATCTCAACACTATTCTCTTGCTAGACATTCACTGAGTGAGAAGCAATGAAAGTCAAGCTCTCTCCTCTCCTCAATCGCGCTGTAAGTCCCTTTGAAAACCGCTTGGCATTTGAAATTGCATATCATTATTCTTGCATTTTTTTGGCAAAATCTTTACACAATCATGCTTATCGTTCCATTTTGAAGCTTTCTGCATTATTTAATTGTGTTTATATGACCTGCAATGCCATACCCGAATCTAGGGTTCTTGTTTCTTGTTTTTGGGCGTTTTAGTTTCAGGCAAAATCAATGCAAGTAATGGATATATGCGTGTTCAGGAGGGAGAGACGAGCAAGACTATGGTCTTAGAATTAATTTCCATGGCCTGAAATTGATTTTAGGAGACACCTATGGATTTAGTTGCGGATACAAATCTGTAGGTAAATATCCAGGGTTCAGTGGAGAAGACGAAGACGTGTCCCTTTCCAATTGGCCTATTCAAACACTTGGTGCGCATTTTTTAATTTTCTGGCATATTATTGATGTTTCCCATATAATATTCATTGTCTATTATGATAACAAATGAAACATAGTAATGCAGTGGCAAAGGCGTGTGTTCATTGGCTAACAGGACCTGGGTTCGAATCCCAGGTCCACCATATTGCTTTGTGTTATTTTTCAATAGATAATCCAGTATATACTCAAGCGCGTGGTTCATCATACACCATCATTCCAATGCTTGCCAGATGGCCCCAGGCCAGATCCGGTGGTCCATATTGGAGGTCCATCATGCTCTCAAGTCAACATGCGCGTGGAGGATCATGGAAAGTCAATACAGGCTTGCGCCTGTTGGGCCAAAACTGCTAATCTCACCCCTGATCTGGGCCCAAAACCCCTTGGTTATTTCTTTTTTTTCTTTCTATTTCATTTATTTATTTTATTTTATTGTTTGATTAATTATTTTTATTATTTAAACTAACCAATTAAAATCTTTTCCTCATAAAAATATTTAAAAAAACCAGAAATATATTTTATTTATAAAATTAAATTCAAGACTTTATTTTTGTAAATAAATATTAATTCAATTAATTTAGTTTTAATTAGGTTTAACTTTTAATATTTTTGCAATAATTAAAATTAATTTAGATAATTAGGTTTTACTAACATTAATTGATTTATTTTTATTTCTTTAAATACTCAAAAATCCAAAAAAATATTTTTATTAATTAATTAATTAATTTATTTAATTGTTAACTTAATTTAATTTCTTTTAATCCAAAAATAACAAAAAAAATCACTTTCTTTCAAAAAAGGGTCAAAACCCTAAAAAATGCGCCCGATTTAATTTTCCCGCATGCGATCCATTTAAGATATTGATGTAATTGTTTCCCGGAATGTAATAGTTTTAATAGGACTTTAACTTATTTTATCGCTTTATTTATTTTCCGCATTTTAATTTCAATGGTTGTTTTTGGCGATGTAAATACCCGACGCCTTGTAATAGTTAGATTTAATTTCCGCAATTTAATTTCCGCAACTTATAAACTGCTAGATGTTTGGTAATAGGGAATGCATGACAAGATTGAATGTATGAACTTAAAATCAACATAGATAACCATTGACATGTACAAAGATGAAATTAATCGAAATAACACACTCGCACATGCGCACTCTTAGGGTACACCTCACTTGGTTGCCTTCGAACGTGGTCATTGAGTATAGGAAGTTTTAGAGGTCGCCCTTTTGTCCAAAGATCATAGTTGCCTCAAAACGGTTGCCTCGGAAAAATGATCTAAGACATTAGGGTTACCGCTAAGGCGTCCTAACATTGCTTTAGTGACCACACGTCCCTTAATCGAATTGACCCTTAAAACTCCAACGACGATGCTACCTACTCATCAATAGTGAGATAGCATTTTCTAAAGGGCATTAGCACAGATTGATTCCTTTTTTCGAATAGGTAGATGGTTCTTAAGTACTTGCTCCTACAAAAAACAAAAATAAAACTTTTCGCACTTACACTTTTCAAACAAAAAACTTCTTTCAAACCCACAAACACAAATAAAAGAAATATTTGAAAACACTTTGAGCAAGTACCTAAGAGCCCGTGGATAACCACAGATAGAAAGGGTGCTAACACCTTCCCTTTCTATAATCTACCCCCCGGACCCGAGAAACATCTCGAAAAAGGAATTTTTCTGTGCTTTTTTCCTTTCCTTGTTGGATAAAATAAAAGACGGTGGCGACTCTTTCTTACCGCGACATTTTGCAAAAAGAAACGCAAAACGCGAACCAGCATTCCAAAAATAGTCAGTTCTCTTCCCACCGTATCACAGCTGTGCTCCGTTATTGGCGAGGTGGTTTATTTCGCACCTCCCCAAATTAGTGCTGAAGAATAAAGAAGGCATGGGCTGGGCTTATAGGGTTATGTCTCTCTCTCACACAATGACATCATTTGGACTATTAAGGGTATGGACGAGGTGGTTGTTATTGATCGATGTGGGGAATACCCCAATGTTTCACTGGTAGGAACCAATGGAGGAATTACTTACAATCCATGCTTGGCCTTACGTCAGTTTGGGCGAGCCATAAGGGAAGGACCTCATGAGCTGTTAATGCCTAGTATAATCTTTGATTTCCAAGGGGATAGTGACGAGCAACACCGCAGATTCATAAGGGCTTGGGATAGAGTACACAGATCTGATCCACACGAGTTGGGTGCGAAGACTTCTCTACCAATGGAACCATATCTCTGATGGGTTCGCATACGCGCCCAAAAGCTGGGAATGCCCTATGAAGCCGTCTTGCCTATTATTGTTGAAGTTGCTGATAAGGAAGGGGTTCCTCCTACTATCTTACACCCTTACATGCCTACTGACATTGGGGCATTGAAGAGGTCCTGGATGCAGCTAAGAGAAGAATGGGATACTTATAGAGAAAAGTATCACGAGCAAGAGCAGAAGATCCAGAAGTTGACAAGGCAGTTAGAGAACGAGCGAATCCTCAATGACTACGCCAGCACCAAAGGCAAACGACTATGGGAGCACTGATGTCCTTTGATTATTTCCAGTTGTTATTTACTTTTCAGTATTTCCTTTCTTGTAACGCCTTAAGGGCAATTTGTGAACAATTTGAATTTCAAGTTTATCTAATAAAAGTGTGCTTCATTTCTTATTTACGAATTTGAATCTCTCGATGTCTTTGAAATCATTTCATACGCATTTCATTCCATGCACCTCATAACAGGTACCCTTACAGGTTTTCTCATCTCCTTCGCTGTTTATTTCAGTATCATGTCTTCTGAACCATCAACTGAACAAGCAATTAAGGCTCTGCAGGCTCAAAACGCCCAGTTCTAGGAATTGTTCATGAATCTAGCTAAGGGTCAGCAAGATCTGAAGGCCCTTATCTTGAAAGAGAAGAAGAAGAAGAAGAAGAAGAAGAAGAAGAAGACGATCCTGTTTAACATGGGCCACAGGTTTGGAAACAGGCTACGAGATGAAGTTGATTTGACCACCTCATCTGGAGGGAAAGATAGTCAGGAAGAAAGGAGGGCTCCTAGCCCTGTGGTTTCAGATAACGAGACGGACTTCGACGAAGACCAGTATCCTCCGGCTGAGGATAGATACAAGCAATTGGAAGACCGGTTGAGCGCGATGGAAGTACAGAAAGTGCCTGGTCTGGACTTTGGTGATTTGGGTCTGTCATTTGGGGTGGTGATTCCACACAATTTTAAAGCACCAGCCTTTGCTAAGTACGATGGAGTTTCTTGTCCGAAACTGCACCTCTGTTCGTATGTTAGGAAGATTCAGCCATACACCGCTGACAAGAGTCTCTGGATCCACTTCTTTCAAGACATTCTCTCAGGGACTCAGCTTGAATGGTTTTACCAGTTAGAAGGAACCAGTATCCGTAATTGGGAAGATTTGGCCGCTGCTTTCTACAAGCAGTTCCAATACAATGCCGACCTCGCTCCCACGCGTACCCAACTCTAGGGTATGTCTATGGGTATGGGCGAAGGTTTCAAAGATTATGCTCAAAAGTGGAGGGACCTCGCTGGAAGAGTGCAACCACCCTTGGCTGATAGGGAGCTTGTGGATATGTTTCTGGGGACTTTGTCTGGTCCGTATTTCAACCATCTAATTGGAAGTTCTTCGTCCGGATTTACGGAGTTGATTATGACTGGGGAAAGGATTGAGGCTGGTATTAAGTTTGGTAAAATACAGAAGGGTGCTTCATCAGGCACCGAGAAGAAGCCTTTTAAGAAGGAGTCCAGTGTTATTTACAGTTCGAAAAGCCAGAATAGACCTGAACGCAACCAAGCTGTTAATGCGATTGTTATCTCAAGACCTGCTGGTGCTCCTCAGCACAACAATCAGCCAAAGGCCGAGAGATCGCGAAGGCAATTCACTCAGCTCAACATGACTTTATCCCAGATTCTGCCGCAGTTATTAAAGACCAATCTAGTGATTCCAAGGGAAGCCTCGAAGAATCCGAATACAACATCACCTAAGTACAACCCTAATGCCCGTTGTGCTTTTCACTCTGAGCCCGGGGCATGATACAGATGATTGTTGGGTTTTGAAGAACAAAATACAAGACTTGATCGATGCGAAGGAGATCGGGTTCGGAGCACCAGAAAAGCCTAAACAAGACGCAGGGGTGAATGCTATCAGGGATGAAGATGATGAAGAGTTTGATATTGACAGTTGGATATACCCAACTGGCGATGGTGGATTAAGCAACTGGACAGCGAAAGACTATATGCCTGTTTCATTTATCACCCAGTAATGAGACTTTTTGTTTTGAGTTTTTAACAGACAATGTTTTAAACTCTATGGTCCGGTGTCTTACCCGGGGCACTGTGGCTTCATTTGTGAGGGCTTTATGTGTGTCATTTTCATATATCATTAATAAAAGCATTGGACGTTTCTTGCATTTCAAATTTTGCGCTCCTTGTTTTTCTTTTATTATACATTGCAAAACAGTTATTTTACACACACTCACATATACAGGTCTACATCCACTCTGGATCTCACTGGTAACGACTCCGCTACTGCCAGTTATGACCGAAAGTCCGATCAACTTAGCCGAAGACGAAGGTGAAGATGATTGCAAAGTGCCTGTTGAACTTGCTAGACTACTACTCTAGGAAGAGAGGGCTATACAGCCGCACGAAGAGCCCGTGGAATCAGTAAATCTGGGTACGGAGGAAGACAAGAAAGAGGTCAAGGTTGGTGCAAACCTAGAGCTTAGCGTGAAACAACGATTGATTCAGATGCTGCGTGACTATGTTGAGATCTTTGCCTGGTCTTATGAAGATATGCCTGGGTTGGATACCGATATTGTGGTTCATCGATTGCCTACCAAGGAAGACTTTCCTCCAGTAAAATAGAAAGTCCGCCGAATGCGCTCGAATATGTCTGAGAAAATCAAGGCTGAGATTATGAAACAGTTTGACGCCGATTTTCTAGCAGTCACTTCTTACCCACAGTGGGTGGCCAATGTGGTTCCAGTGCCGAAGAAGGATGGTAAGGTTCGAATGTGTGTTGACTATAGGGATTTGAACAGGGCGAGCCCCAAAGATGATTTCCCTCTGCCTCATATCGACGTTATGGTTGACAACACCGCTCAACATAAGGTATTCTCCTTTATGGATGGTTTCTCCGGTTATAATCAGATTAAAATGGCTCCCGAAGACATGGAGAAGACAACCTTTGTTACTCAATGGGGTACTTTTTGCTACAAGGTCATGCCTTTTGGATTGAAAAATGTTGGGGCAACGTATCAGCGTGCCATGGTTGCTTTGTTTCATGACATGATCCATCATGAGATTGAGGTATACGTCGATGACATGATTGCAAGATCCCAGACAGAAGAAGAACACCTTGACCATTTGTAGAAGTTATTTGATAGGTTGAAGTTGTACAAGCTGAGGTTAAACCCGAACAAGTGCACCTTAGGGGTGAGATCTGGTAAGCTGCTGGGTTTCATTGTAAGTGACAAAGGTATTCAAGTGGATCCTGCCAAGGTTAAGGCTATACAGGAAATTCCAGCTCCCAGAACAGAGAAAGAAGTCAGAGGTTTTCTGGGACGCTTGAACTATATTGCCTGATTCATCTCACACCTGACTGCTACTTGTGGACCAATCTTCAAGTTACTGAAGAAAGATCAAGTGGTACGATGGAATAATGAATGCCAGGCCGCGTTCGAAAGGATCAAAGAGTATCTCCAAGAGCCACCCATTCTGATGCCTCCAGTCGAAGAGAGACCTTTGATCTTATACTTGACAGTACTCGACAACTCAATGGGGTGTGTGCTGGGGCAGCATGACGAGTCTGGCCGAAAAGAGCATGTTATTTACTACCTTAGCAAAAAGTTTACCGACTGCGAGACCCGATACTCGTTGCTCGAGAAAACTTGATGCGTTTGGCATGGGCTGCTCGCCGGCTGAGACAGTATATGTTGACTCACACTACTCTATTGATATCAAAGATGGATCCAATCAAGTATATCTTCGAGAAGCCTGCCTTATCCGGAAGAATAGCAAGATGGCAGATGATTTTGACTGAGTATGACATCCAGTACACGACTCAGAAGGCAATCAAGGGAAGTGTGTTGGCAGATCATCTGGAACATCAGGCAGTGGATGATTACCAGTCTATAAACTTTGAATTTTCGGATGAGAATATCATGATAGTAACTGACTGTGAGGAACCTGGACCGAATGAAGGACATGAGGAAGGATCCCGATGGTCTATGTACTTTGATGGAGCTTCAAACGCTTTGGGCAATGGCATTGGCGCCGTGATCATATCTCCTAAAGGCTCTCATACTCCGTTCACCGCCCAACTATGTTTCAACTGCACCAACAACATGGCGGAGTATGAAGCATGCATTATGGGTCTTCAAGCAGCAATTGACCTAAGGATTAAGTTTCTAAGTGTTTTCGGAGATTCCGCTCTCGTGATCAGTCAGATCAAAGGCGAGTGGGATACGAAACACCCTAATCTTATTCCTTACAAAGAGTATGTGTTAACGTTGCTTCCTCACTTCGAGGAGATAACCTTTGAACACTTCCCTAGAGAGGAGAATCAGTTGGCAGACACGCTAGCTACGATGTCTTCTATGTTCAAAGTCAATTGGGATAACGAGGCTCCCCATATTATCATTGAAAGATTGGATGAACCTGCACATTGTTGTGACATTGAGACTGAAGAGGTAGCAGATAAACCTTGGTTTCATGTGGTGAAGAGATACCTTGAGGCTCAGGAATACCCCGAAGGTGCATCTATTAATGACAAGAAGTTTCTGAGGAGGTTCGCAACAAATTTCTTCATCAGTAATGGTATCCTTTACAAGCGTAACCATGATTCGACCTTACCGCGATGTGTGGATAAGAACAAAGCAGAAAGGATCATGACAGAGCTACATGAAGGTACTTTCGGAACTCATTCCAGTGGACACACCATGGCAAAGAAAATCCTACGGGCAGGATATTAGTGGTCCACTATGGAAGTCGACTGTTATCAGCATTCTCGGACCTGTCACAAGTGCCCTGTCTATGCTGATAAGGTGCACATCCCTCCAGTACCTCTGCATGTCTTGACGGCACCTTGGCCTTTTGCAATGTGGGGCATTGATATGATCGGCGAGATCAGACCTACGGCATCCAACGGGCATCGTTTCATCCTGGTGGCTATTGATTACTTTACAAAGTGGGTTGAAGCAGCTTCCTTTGCAACTGTAACCAAGAATGTCGTGGCACATTTCATTCGGCACAATCTGATCTGTGGATATGGTGTACCAGAGAGGATCATTATGAACAATGGTACCAATCTCAATAATAAGATGATCACTGAGCTCAGCAAGCAGTTCAAGATACAACATCACAACTCTTCTCCCTACCGGCCGAAGATGAATGGGGTTGTTGAAGCAGCTAATAAGAACATTAAGAAGATTGTGCAGAAGATGACAGTGACATACAAAGACTGGTACGAGATGTTACCGTTCGCTCTTCATGGGTACCGTACCTTAGCACGGACGTCAACAGGGGCAACCCCATATTCCTTGGTTTATGGCATGGAAGCAGTATTGCCCATTGAAGTTCAGATACCCTCTCTTTGGATCATGAAGGATGCAGGTTTGAGCGAAGATGACTGGATTTAGACCCGACTTGATCAGCTGAACTTAATAGACGAGAAGAGACTTACTGCTATTTGTCATGGTCATACGTATCAAAAACAGATGATCAAGGCATTTAACAAGAAAGTTAGACGACAAGAGTATCAAGTTGGGGACCTGGTCATCAAGCGCATCATACTACCTCAAGGTGATCCCTGGGGCAAATGGACCCCTACCTATGAAGGGCCATTTGTGGTTAAGAACATTTTCTCAGGAGGAGGTATGATTCTAACCACCATGGATGGTGACGACCTTCCTCACCCCGTCAATGCAGACATAGTGAAAAGATACTACGCCTAATCAAAGACCCTCTAGGTCGACTGGCCTAGGCAAAAATAAGGGCTTTCCAGCGAACCAAAAGTGTTCGGGAAAAAATAAGGGATGAAAATGAAAAATCTGTACACCCGGCAAGTCGAAAACCTGAAAAGGCGGCTTGGGCAAAAAAGGGTATCCCGGTGGACTAAAAACCCGAAAGGGAGGTCCAGGCAAAAATTAGAGATTAAAGCATAACACTATGTCTCATTGGATCACCTTGCATCCAGACTTCGGTATCGACTATCAAGCTCAAACGTCACTAATCAATTTGATCTACCTTCAACCAAGTAGCAAGGTGATGAGATGCTCAAAGATATAAAGGCAATAGCAAAGTTGGAACCCAATGGGATTATTCACATAGCTGTTTTGTATAGTTTTTCGCAAATTGTGTAAATTCTATTATTCAGTGGCGTTCTCCTACTAAGACGTCAGCCTCTTGTACAAAAAACGCTTATTCACAGGCCAAACTTCAAAATCAATACAATTCATTTTCAAAGAAATTTCAAACTATTTTTCCTTTATCTGTTTTTGTTTTGCAAAGAACGTCCAATGTTCATTTTTTATGTATGCATTTGACATTAATTGCCGCTCATAAATATTTACATGCGAAACAAAAGACGATTACTGGTAATATCAGAAACAGAGGCAATAAAATTGTCCAAACTGTACAGTTGCATTGTCCACCAGGTACAAAGGTAGATTCAGCTGAAGAATATGGCTAAGATGCATTCACTCCCCGCAGAGTAAGACAGTAATGATATCTCTCCCCAGCTGAGACTTGCAACTGTGAAGGAATCGGTAATATTCTCCCCAAGCAGAGTTTATCTACCATCAACACTGAAGAGGCTTAATATCCCCGGCAGTCTTAATATTCCCCAACGGAGTATAAGAATATTCCCCGACAGAATACAAGATATCCCCAGTGGAGTTAAAATTTTCCCAACGCAGTCTAAAAAAGCTTCCCCAATGGAGTTGAAGAATCATCCCCAGTAGACTCTGGAAGTTCGTCCCCGGTGGAGTATAAAAATAAATATCCCCAGCCGAGTTCAAAGGAAGATTGGCCCCAGCGAAGCTCAAAGGATTATCCCCATTAGAGTCTGACAGGTTATCCCCAGTGAAGCCGCAACTAAAAGATCATCCCCGGCGAAGTTCTTTCCTTTCACAAACAGAATTCAAAACCCCAACAGGATTCAATATCACCAGCAACGGTAATTCATCCCCAACGGAATTTATCGGTGGAATCCTCAGCAGAATATCTCTTCCCCACAGAGTAATCTCCTCATTAGTTTATTCCCCAGCGGAGTTATCCTCTCCTGCAGGTCTATTCTCGCAATCATCTTTGTTCACCATCCCCAGCGGAAACGAAGAATTCAACTCTATTCTCCAGCAGCTATTCGGGACTTATTTTCCCCAGCTGGAAACATTACATTTCCATACATCATGATACATGCATATACGCATCATACAACACGATCTCATTTATTTTGAGAACATCATTGCTTGACCCATATCACGCATTGAGTATGACTGACCTTTACCTTTCAGGAAGGATGCAGTTAAGTTCTCAGCAGTCGAAAACCTGACCAGTTCTTAAATCTCAATTGAATTATCCTCGGTTGAATTTCAGATAAGGTTCTCAATCTCGACAATTTTCCTCCGTCATAGTGTGGACGAGTTCTACAATCTCAACAGTATAATATGTTGAAGACCAGACAGTTCCTAGATCTGGATGAAGATGTTTTCCTCCGTTATAGTGTAGACGAGTTCTACAATCTCAACGGTATACTACGTTGAAGACCAGACAGTTCCTAGATCTTGATGAAGATGTTTCCCTCCGTCATAGTGTGGACGAGTTCTATAATCTCAACGGTATACTACGTTGAAGACCAGACAGTTCCTAGATCTTGATGAAGATGTTTCCCTCCGTCATAGTGTGGACGAGTTCTACAATCTCAACAGTATACTACGTTGAAGACCAGACAGTTCCTAGATCTTGATGTTTTCCTCCGTCATAGTGTGGACGAGTTCTGAAATCTCAACGGTATACTACGTTGAAGACCAGACAGTTCCTAGATCTTGATGAAGATGTTTCCCTCTGTCATAGTGTGGACGAGTTCTACAATCTCAACGGTATACTACGTTGAAGACCAGACAGTTCCTAGATCTTGATGTTTTCCTCCGTCATAGTGTGGATGAGTTTTGTAATCTCAACGGTATACTACATTAAAGACCAGACAGTTCCTAGATCTTGATGAAGATGTTTCCCTCCATCATAGTGTGGACGAGTTCTACAATCTCAACGGTATACTACGTTGAAGACCAGACAGTTCCTAGATCTTGATGTTTTCCTCTGTCATAGTGTGGACGAGTTCTACAATCTCAATGGTATACTATGTTGAAAACCAGACAGTTCCTAGATCTTGATGAAGATGTTTCCCTCCGTCATAGTGTGGACGAGTTCTACAATCTCAATGGTATACTACGTTGAAGACCAGACAGTTCCTAGATCTTGATGTTTTCCTCCGTCATAGTGTGGACGAGTTTTGCAATCTCAACGGTATACTACGTTGAAGACCAGACAGTTCCTAGATCTTGATGAAGATGTTTTCCTCCGCCATGGTGTGGACGAGTTCTACAATCTCAACGGTATACTACATTGAA
Organism: Vicia faba; assembly: GCA_948472305.1. NCBI lineage: Eukaryota > Viridiplantae > Streptophyta > Magnoliopsida > Fabales > Fabaceae > Vicia > Vicia faba. The sequence continues at coordinate 1,168,978,866 of OX451737.1, read as the reverse complement.
GACCAGACAGTTCCTAGATCTTGATGTTTTCCTCCGTCATAGTGTGGATGAGTTCTACAATCTCAATGGTATACTCCGTTGAAGACCAGACAGTTCCTAGATCTTGATGAAGATGTTTCCCTCAGTCGAAGACCTGACCGGTTCTTAAATCTCAACTGAATTATCCTCGATTGAATTTTAGATAAGGTTCTCAATCTCGACAATTTTCCTCCGTCATAGTGTGGACGAGTTCTATAATCTCAATAGTATACTCTGTTGAAGACCAGACAGTTCCTAGATTATGATGAGGGTGTTTCCCCCCAGTTGAATTATGGACAGGTTCTTAAGACTCAGCCGAGGCATTCTCTCAGTTGAAGTACAGGCAAGTTCCTAAATCTCAACAAAAAACCAGGCTTCCCCAGCGGAATCTTCTATAACAACAGGTATATAAGTTCTCGCTAAGGAATCTCTTATGCGATCGACACTCCTGCAGATGGCATCTTTAAGCCCATCCTCCTACCAGCAATCTCCAAATGGCATCTGTAAGCCCATTTCTGACATCACAAGGCTGACACCACTTCATACGAGTGCAAATTTCTGGGCACTCTAGTGTTCAATCATCTTCTACCTTCGGATCACGAAAGGCAGGAAAGCCAATCTACATCCTCAGGTTTAAGAAGATTGAACAGGGGCAACTGTTGTACCCCAAAATTTTCCTTCTGATATTTCTCAAGACATTGCAAGAAAAATCCCTAAGTGGCTCAAGGTTGCTCAAGAGTGGGTCAGACAAGTCATCTCCTAAGGCAGTCAACCCCAAACTAGGGTTTTGTATTGCATCAAGATCCTTGAATCCAAATGACCTCAAGTTCTCCCTAATGTCCTAATATGTTCTCAAGGTCATCCATGTCAAGTTTCAAGCCTTGCGGAAGAAGTTTGCTCAGTCAATTGCTCAAAGGGTCCAAAAATCGACTATGCTAGGGCAAAAGTCAACTGTGACCTACAAATAGTCAAACCTCAATATTTTTTGTCAATATTATCATTTTGAAGGATATTTCATAATTTGATCAAGGTTTGATCATGATTCATCAAGGATTGCTCAAAATTCATCAAGACTCAAAAGTTGCTAAATTAGGGTTTTGCACGAAAAGTCAACTCAACTTTGACCAAGCATATCTTTCTCATAATTTATGATAAATGACCCATCCAAAGCTCATTTTGAATATAATTCAATTTCCTACAATCCATCTTCATACCCCGAGATCAAAGAATGCACTCACAAGAAGTTATAAATTTGGACATTATAGGTCATTTTTGAAAGTCAACAAAAACACCTTTTTTGTCAAAGCTTATAACTTGAGCATGGAATATCAAAATGAGATGAGACCAAAAGGGTTGGTTACATTACATCTCAAGCTTTCTAAAAAGTCCAAAAACACCTCCAAAAGTTCAAAATTTAAGAAGTTATGCATTGTTGAATTTGGACATTTTTGCAAAATTGCCAAAAGTCAACTATCCCCAAAACTTCAAATTTTGTCAAATGGGCCCATTCTTTTCCACTTTATTTGAGCTTCCCCCCATTGCACACGTGTCCTGGCTTCAGCCTTGAGATCATATTTCTTTATTATTATTTTATTTGATTTTTTATTGAATTATTTCATTTTTAATCAAATTAAATCAAATTAAATCCAAATATTGATTACTTGAGATATTTTTGGCTATTTCAGGTTGAGATCATCATCATTAATCTCATCAAATTCGTATCACACTAAACCATGTGCAAAAGGATTGGTTTTTAACAAATTTGGAAAGCTTTCAAAAGGAGATCAAATCAAATATGGGTGCATTGATTTAGAGAGATTGGATCCATAATTCTTAACCTAATGCATTCCATAATACATAAGGAAGGCAAAGGCACGAAAAATAGGGTTAGAGGCTGCAAGAACAAAGAGAACAAAACTTGAAAAAGTGGTGAAAAAGTTGGAATTCGAAATCATAGCAAGAGAGGTTTTCAGAAGCCAAAAGCTATTCCAATCGATTCCTGGAGGTTCACTGAGTTGAAACCAATCCAAAGCAAGCTTCCATACAAGCCCAAACACGATGTAAGCATCCTGTTACCTAGCTATGCATTTGAATTTGCAAATCATTATTCCTGCATCTTTTATACAAATTATTTGCATATTCATAATCCTCACCATGTTTTTAAGCTTTTGGCATTACTCAATTTTGTTTATGTGACCTATACTGTGAGATGCCATAGCTAGGGTTTCTTGGTCGTTTTGGGGCATTTTTATTTCAGGGATAATTGTCCATCAAGAAGGGCGTGGTTAGAAACGGGAGGTCAAGACGAGCACAACCATGCCCTTAGAATTTATTTCTATGGCCTACAGCAGATTTTGGAGGAGGCACGACTTGTAGCGACAGCTTGTGTCCGTAGCTATAAGTTTTTACATGTTTTTAGCTACGGATGGGGGTTGAAGATGATGCGTGGCGAGGCGTGATTCGTCCATTCAAATATAGCGCGCTTTGTTTTGTCTTTTCTGGCATATGATTTGATTTCTTTTATTATTATTTTTGTGTAATATATTTAGAAATGAAGCAAAGCGTCCCAGTGGTAAAGCAAGCATTCCAAGCGCCTATAGGACCTGGGTTCGAATCCCAGGTCCTCCACTTTCTCAATATATTTTTTCTTCAGGTAATCACATGCAGATCCAGGCGCGTAGTGTACCATACTCCTTCACATATCAAAGTGCCAGATGGCCCAAGGCCAAATCTGGTGATCCAGGAGTGAGGGTCCATCATAGATCCAGTCAATGCGCATACATCAGATCCAAGAAAGTCAAACAGGGTCAGCTTGCTATTCTGACCTCCTTTTCAGGCCCATACCCTTTCTCTCTTTCTATTATTTATTTGTTTATTTTTTATTTGATTTAACTATTTTTATTATTTTCTAACCAATCAAATTTTTTCCTTTAATAAAATTAAAACCACAAAAAAACTTGTCAAATTAAATTTTAGTATTTTATATTTTATTAACAAATCCATTAATTAATTTAGGCTATTAATTAGAAATAATTTTAACATATTTTTGTAAATAATGAAAATTAATTAGACTTAATTAGGTTTTTGTTAACATTAATTAATTTTATTTTCTTTCTTAAAATACCAAAAATCCAAAAATAATTTATTTTCATTTATTTATTTATTTATTTATTAATTTAATAATTAATTTAGGATAGTTTCTTTCTTAAAATAAAAACAAAAAAAAAATCTTTTCTTTAATAACAAAGGGTCAAAACCCTAGAACTTTACGCTCGATTTAATTTCCCGCACGCGATCTATTTATTCAATATTGTACTTGTTCCCGGAATGTAATAGATAATTAGGACCATTTAATTATTTTTATCGCTTTATTTATTTTTCCACATTTAAATTTCAAATGGTTGCTTTTGGCGATGTAAATACCCGACGCCTTGTAATTTAATTTCCGCAATTTATTTTCCGCAAAATATAACTGTTAGATGTTTGATAAATAGGGATGCATGACAAGATTGAATGTTTTAACCTAAAATCAAATTAGATCACCATTAACATGTACAAAGATAAAAATAAACTGAAAACAACACACTCGCACATGCGCACTCTTAGGGTACACCCCACTTGGTTGCCTTCGTACACGGTCATTGAGTATAGGTCGTTTTAGAGGTTGCCCTTTTGTCTAAAAGATCATAGTCGCCTCAAAACGGTTGCCTCAGATATTGTTGCCTCAAAACAAATGATCTAAGACATTAGAGTTACCGCTAAGGCGTCCTAGCATTGCTTTAGTGACCGTAAGTCCCTAAATTTGAATTGACCCTTAAACTCCAACGACGGTGCTACCTACTCATTAATAGTAGGATAACATTGTCTAAAGGAAGTTAGCATAGAACGATTCCTTTTTCGAGTAGGTAGATGGTTCTTAAGTACTTGCTCTTCCAAAAACAAAAAAAAATTTCACACTTACACTTTTCGAACAAAGTTTTCAAAAACACTTCATACACTCTTGAGGATAGAAGCAAGAGTTAAATCGAAGTTTCAAAACAAAAACTTTTTTCAAACCCACAAGCACAAAGAAAGCAATTTTTGAAAACAATTGAGCAAGTACCTAAGAACCCGTGGATAACCACGGATAGAAAGGGTGCTAACACCTTCCCTTTCTATAATCTACCCCCCGAACCCGAGAAATATCTCGAAAAAGGAATTTTTCTATGCTCTTTTCCTTTCCTTGTTGGATAAAATAAAAGTCAGTGGCGACTCTTGCTTACCGCGACATTTTGCAAACAAAAACCGCAAAACGCAAACCAGCATTCCAAAAACAGTCAGTTCTTTCCCACCGTATCACACTTAGCTTTTATCTTATGCTTTAGGATAGTCTCTTCTTCTCCTCCCATCTTCTTTAATTACAAAAATCTTCCCTCTCCTTTTGAAAACTCTTCTTGTTTTTTTTTAAACTTGAACCACTTTCATAATAAACTTGGACTTAGGTCCATGCATTTTCAAAACCTTTTTATAAATAAACTTCAACCAACTTAATAATACCTTGATGTTTTTTGTGAGAAGACTAAAAGTCAATCAATCTTATTTCAAACTATTTTTCCACTTTGGCTTCTACTTTAAAACTTTTCTCAAAAGATCGGACTCTTGTCAATCCTTGTAGTAATGCAAACAACTATACTTCTATAATGTGTAGTGAAGAGAGATATTTTCTACTTGGATGTTGAGTGAGGCATTGTTGATTTTAAAATCCAGGCCATATCCTCCACTTTGAGATGATGAAAATTCTCCTTTCTCATGATTGTGGGTAGTAAGTATGTTTTCCACACGGACAATGACGATGATATCTTATCTCATAAAATTAACCAACACACTTATGTTTTAAATTACTTTAAAAGAGGAACTACGTGTACCCTGATCCCCTATTGCACGAAAGGTGGTACGTAGACAATAAAGGTTCGCAATCGCGGCGGGTGCAAAAACCATAAAAATATATTTCTTTTTCTCACTTCCACCATCCATTTTTATACAATATTTTATAGCCAAAATATACATATTTTAGAAAGAGGTTCCTGCGGAGTACCGTAGATGTTTAGGATACTAATACCTTCCCTTTGCATAACCAACCCCCTTACCTTGAATCTTTCCCCCTCTTTTTGGGTTACTCGCTCTTTTCCCATTCCTTTGGAAACAATAAAGCGTGGTGGCGATTTTTATTTTAATTTGTATAAGTCTAGTCAATCCAATGGCTTAGTCTTAAACATTTCTACCGCTACAATGACGGGGTTGTTTCTCCTCGTCAGGGCGGGGACAAAAGGAGGGAGGACCGACCTCACGACTCTTGCAAACATAAAGGCCATGTGGGCCATTTCACCAGAGACACTCAAATGATAACTCCATGCTTCTGGATCCTCACAAAGTGTATCAACTATGATTTCAAGCAGGCTGGGGTTCGGCTTCTCAAGCCGACTCCTCCGAAGCCCAATATGGACAATCCAAATACTATTTTTTCCATGGGAGTCACATCCATGTCACAGAGGATTGCATCCATATCAAGGATGCCATTGAGACTCTCATCCAGGAAGACCGCCTAAGACAACACACCAAGTGGAGTGAGGGTCCCCGGCATGACACTCACGAGAAGAAGAGAGTGTAGGAAGACACCCCACCCTCAGACGACACGCCCCTCAAAGTAGCTATGTGTGTCTCTCGACCTAAAGGCTTCCTCGTCCTCGAGGAAGATGGCTTGCCCATCTTTGCGCAAAACACCTGGGAAAGATTCCCCACCGCCATGGTCATATCCGGCGGGGGTTTGATGAAGTCACCATAGGGTCGGTAAAGAGAAAGTTAGAGGACCTAATCAATGCAAGCTCGGCTTGAAACACGACCCTTGATAGATTTTGAGAGAAATCTGAGCCCATCACTTTTTACCTTGAAAAGCTACCAGGCGGGTCACCAAACTCCAGCATCCCTTTGCTCACAAGAGAAAAAATGATGAACTTTGACATCCTCCAAGTCCTGGTCGACAAAGGAAGCTCATTCAACATCATGTATGCACACCTGTTCACCGTACTATAGCTCGGCCACACCTACTTGACTCCGTACATGGGATCTGACCTACATGGCTTCAACAACACGACCACCAAGCCTTGGGGCTACGTCGAGCTATTCATGACCTTCGGGGAGGAAGAAATTACAAAGAAAGACAAAGTCTGTTTTTTGGTCGTTGAGTGCCCGTCACTTTACAATTGCATCCTGGGAAGGCCAACCCTGGTCGAGCTGACTATCGTACCCTCCACTGTCCACTTAAAAATGAAGTATTATACTAAGAGGGGTCGCCTCATCACCATGCACGGAGATATTGAAGCAGCGAGAAAATGTTTCTGAGTAGTTGCTAAGGGATAAAATTCAATTGATACTATGCTGGAGACATCCAGCAAGCAAGCTTGGCTCATCGACGACAAGTCAGTCTCATCAGCTGAGCAGAAGTCGCCGCCCCACGTCAGCTCTTTAGACCTCGACACCTGTTTCACCAAAGATGAGCTGAAGGAGGAAAAGAAGGAGGGTGGAGAGGCCTGATCCGCTGACAATAGGGAGCCTCTCCATCCCAAGCTCCACATTCCAAATGGGGACTTTGAAGTCATCCTCCTCGATGACTACCCGACCGAAGGGGTAAAGATTGGCAGAAAACTCCCCAACTTGGCGAGGAAGCAGCTCAAAGCCTGCTTGAGAGAGAACACTGACATGTTTGCATGGAGCGCTGCAGAGATGTCCGGACTCGACCCTGAGGTCGTCTTCCATCAGATGATCGTCGATCCAGTCGCTAGGGCAGTAGTTCAACATAGACAGTCTCCAGAGAAAGCGGGGGCTGTTGAAAAAGTTGTAAAAGATCTCCTAAAGGAAAATTTTATTTCTGAGGCCCAATACACAACCTAGTTGTCAAGAATTGTATTGGTCAAAATATCTAATGAAAAATGGCGTATGTGTGTTGTTTATATTGATCTCAATATGGCATGTTTGAAAGATGCATATCCACTACCTAACATAAATAGTCTGGTAGATAATTTTGCAAGATATAAACTTTTATCATTTATGGACGTGTACTCGAGCTACAATTAAATCCCAATGGCGAGGAGCAACAAACATTGCATTGCGTTCATGACTCAGTCGGACAACTATTACTACAACGTAATGCCCTTCGGCATGAAGAACGCCAGCGCTACTTACCAACAAATGATGAATAAAGTCTTCCGAGCAGAAATAGGAGATACGCTCGAGGTCTATATGGACGATGTGATTGTCAATCTCAAGGCAAAACCGATCACACAACACACCTTATGAAGGTCTTCGACCAGGTGAGGAAGTTCCATATGAGGTTTAATCCAGAGAAATGCACATTTGGCGTACGGGCGGGCAAGTTCCTATGGTTATACTTAACTGAATGAGGAATAGAAACCAACCCCAACAAATGCAGGTCCTTTTCGAGTTCCCTACTCCGAACTCGAAGAAATACATCCAATCCCTAAACGGGATTCTCACCTTACTATCCCGCTTCATCACGAAGTTTTCCCTGCATGCGCTCCTATTTTTCAAACTACTACACAAGGAAGCAGTATTCGAGTGGAAGGAAGAGTGCGAGCAGGCTCTCTTCCATCTCAAACAAGCACTTTCTCAATCGTAGGTGATCTCTCAACCAGAGGACAAAGAGACTCTATACCTTTATTTGGTCGTCTCAACTGAGGTCGTCAGCATGATCCTCATCTGAGAAGCCGTTGAAGGGAAAAAGCCAATATACTTCACGAGCAAAGCCATGCAAGGGTCCGAAGTCAGGTACCAACGGATCGAGAAGGTTACACTAGCCCTCGTCAATGCAGCGAGGAGGCTAAGACATTATTTCCTGGCCCATACGATCATGGTTCGAACCGATCATCCCGTAAGGCAACTACTTACTCGCCCAAACATGGCTAGCATAATGTTGAAATGGTCCTTAGAACTATCGGATTTCAACATCCAGTATAAAATCCAAAAGGCCCTCAAAGTGAAAGTCTTGGCCGACTTCGTGGCAGAAATGACCATATCCACCTACCCGACAAACGGTGCCTACAAATGGACCATCTTCGTGAACGGGGCATCCAACTTGACGGGGAGTGGTGCAGGCATCAACTTTGAGAATGAGGAAGGTATCCTGATTGAGGTCTCACTCGCTTTATCTTTCCTGACTTCGAACAACCAAGTCGAATATGAAGCCTTCCTCGCAGGACTATGTCTGGCCGAAGACTTTAACGCTCAAGAAATAGAAATCTTTACTGATTCTCAGCTCGTTACCTCACAGGTGCGAGGAGAATATCAAGCCAAGAACGACCATCTCATCGAGTACTTATCCCTCGTAAAAGAAAAGATGAACAAATTCCTCTCTACGGAAGTCAAGCACGTTCGTCGCGAACATAACACTCAAGCGCATGTCCTCTCCAAACTAGCAAGCATGAGGAAGAAGGATGGAAACAAATCGGTCATCCAAGAAATCCCCCCTCGTCTGAGTATTGAAAAACTCTCCTCGACATGTATGAATGCACCCTCCAAAGACGTGGCGTAACGAGAAGTGATGCTTCGAGGATCAATAGCAACCTAATTCAGAAGGGGGGCAGTGATTGAGTTGAACATCTGAACATTCTCAGTAGGGTCGGCTATCTCACCTAGAAAGTAGATGAAAAACATGAATTCAATTGTCAAATCAAATCCACTCTTCCACTATAAGTCAAGTGAAAGGGAACACCATGGGACGAGGGCACAATCCTTGGCCAAGCCCTTTCCTGACAACTCAAAAGGAAATAAAAACCAACCCCTGAGCCAAGGTGCGGTCCAAATCAGCTAGATAAACAAAGGTAAAAACTTCGCGTGCGAAAAACTCCCCCCCGACTAAAAAATCACGCGAGGGACTCATGAATCTCCCGAGAAGAAACATGAATATTTCGGGAAAAATCACGAATCTCCTGGGGAACACATGAATCTCTCGAGGAGAAACGTGAATATCGCGGGCAAAAATACAAATCTCATGAATATCGCGGGGAAAACAATAAAATCTATGAGTTTCACGGGGAGAACCTTCTCAGAACACGAAATTCATCTAAAATATGCATGCTGTGAAGATTAAATGGACCATGGAGAAAGGGAAAACACTTACTTGGCTGAGGGTTCATTCTGAAGAGTACGAAGATGACTATAGCGGCAATGACGACTGGACGTAACTCGGTAGAAAGAGAGCAAGAGAAGAGCAGGCGTGAGGGAAAAGCGAACGTGAAATTGCACAAATGAAACCCTTACAAACCTATTTATAAACCCTGCACGGAAGACGAAACGTCACCTCGAGTGGCATGTCAGCGCCTCGACACACAGTCGCCCCACGCGCCTAGGTCATAATGACCCTTATGCCCAGAACATCATTATGCAGTAAATGCTACGACACGTGGCCCAGTAAGCAGATGCCAGACGAAACTCTTCGTCTCCCTGGATGACGGGCGAGGGAAAACTTCATCATGCGCGAGCACATCACTATTCTCAGTTATGGCACCTATATCGTTTCCCTCTATGCGAGGAAGATTGTTGATCTGAACGACCATTTTCCCTCTATGCTAGGAAGATTGTTAATCTAGATGATTATTTCCCTCTCTGCAAGGAAGATTGTTAATATGAACGAACACGTTCCCTCTTTTTGCATACGCTGAACTGGAAGTTGATGCCCAAGTGATCGTCGACCATGCTTGGGTCGAACGTCGAAGACCCAAGGGAAGCCACGAAGATCCTCGACGTCACTATCTCCTCGACACATGAGCCAACCTTAAAGTCATAGCTCCTCTACTTAGGAGCAACGACTTGGGGATCTTGTTATGGACTGAACCCACCATTAGTCTACCGCTAGCCAAGGCCCATCCCAACTCTGCTACGAAGAAAGCCCACTATTGTGGCCCACGTTTTTATAACCCTTGGGAACATCTCCTACGCATGACTATCAAGGACCTTCTCCTCAGCACGTGCATGTTGGGAACCTTTCCTACGCGTGATCGTCGAGGGCATGCTCCTCAGTACGTGCATGCTAGAAACCTCTCCCATACGTGCCCGTCGAGGACCTGCTCCTCAGCACGAGCATGTCAAGAACGTCTCATATGTGTTCCCATCGAGGACCTACTCCTCAATACGTGCGTGTCAAGGAAACTTCCTCCACATGCTCGAGAACGGTATGTGGCCAACGTGCTCCCAAAAAGAACGGGTCTTCGCCCTCCAAGAATCATAGAACAATTGAACCAAGATAGAGACCATGAACTAGTCTCCTCTACCCATGTAGGATCCTGACAATCTCCATTTTTGACCTGGACATCTGGCCTAAATAGAGACCTTGGCATAACATTAGGGACTATGAATATCCTTTTTCAGTAAAAGATCAAGTACACTATTCTCTATACTTTTTTCTACTTGCAATTTGCTCTGAATCTCAGTTTGACATCGAAATGTCTTGCAGGTACCTCATTCACTTCAACAACTGCAAAACTCCAAGTGATGCCAACCACTGAAGATCATTCTGATCAAGTACGGTCACATATTATTTTGTAGTTGATTTTTTTAAAAATAATATATGATATTTTTATTAAATGCACATTAAATATATATATATATATATTATATATATATATATATATATATATATATATATATATTATATATATATATATAAATATATATATATATATATATATATATATATTATATATATATATATATATATATATATATATATATATTATATATATATATATATATATATAGATATATATATATATATATATATATATATATATATATATATATATAAACTAATACATATAAACTAATAATAATCTATAAGATTTCCATTTTTATTCGTAATTATCTAACACACTCTAAAATTATTAAATTATAATATTATAAACTAATACATATATAAGCATGGTTTAGTCCTTCTATAATAATCTAAACACCAAGTTTTGGTGAAATATAAAAACAATATAAAAAACAATAAAATTTCCATATGCACTAAATTAAAATTTAGAATATTTCACCGTGACTAAAATTTATTTAAATATTTCATATCTTAGAATAAATCAATGACAATTTCTTTATCCACCATTATGTCTTTTTAAAGATTCTTGTGGAAATTCTCGTAATATTATTATTTGAATGTAAATATTCGAGCGAATTCAATATTTTATTTTCAAGAAGTTTATATATATATATATATATATATATATATATATATATATATATATATATATATATATCTATTATATATATATAATTATATATATATATATATATATATATATATATATCTATACTATATATATTTATATATTCGAACGAACTCTTATATTTATTTTATAAAGAGTTTTCTAATACACATATCCGAATTAAACATACCATTTGAAATTAAAATTATTATTTTTAATTATTATTAAATTCTTAAAATAATTATCTATAAAAATAATATACTACAAATAAATTATAAATTACAATAATAATTTTTATTTAGAATAAATTATTTAGACTTTAAAGTTTCTAAACAACTTTATTATATCTTTTAAAAACTATCACAAATTAAAATAACAATTTGTTTAAAACAAAATAAAATAAAATATGTATATTTAAAATTGAAAGAAGTTAAAACATACATTAAAAACATTAATGTCAAATGAAATTTTTAAAAAGTTTATAACAGATTCTTCTACATGTTTCTTCTGTACAATTTATACAAATAACTAGAGCAAACTTATAATATAACATTTATTTTCTAAATAAAGGTGGAGAAATTATGCTTTAATATATATATATATATATAATATATATATATATATATATATATATTATATATATATATATAATATATATGTGTGTGTGTGTGTGTCTAGAATAATATGTAGTGATGTTATAAATGGTATAAGAAACATATATAAGTTGGAAAAGACAAGAATTTAAAATCATGTACAACCAAGTCTTCAAATAAAATGTATACAATTAGCTTGTCTTCCATAATGCACATCAGAAAGATAAGATCTGATGAGGTCTTCTTGTCATCTGCTCGTCCACAGTCTTTGATACTGACCATCTAGTCACTCTTCTATATATAACATGTTCCTGAAAAGTAATAAGAGGATTGGGGTGAGATTACTAAATCTTAGTGAGTCTCCCTATCTGGGTTCGCTCAATTCTACAGGATGCATGCATCAAAACGAATTCACCGCGAATCTGGGGTTTTTTATCACAGCTAGATGCAAGTACTCAACAAGGGTACACCATCATTGAAAGTCCCATAACTAACCAATGAGATAACAACAAATCAGGTACACAACCAAACACAAACAAATATGCAGACACAGTACTCGTGTACGAAGAATTTAGAAGTAAGTTCTACCTTTCTATATAGGCTACACACTTCACACCCTATATAGGCTACTTGTGCCTACGTGTCAAAAGACTTGCACTAGCACACGACTAGATGAATCAGATCATTTCAACATATAATTTCATATGTGATGAGTTTGTCTACTGCGACCTTGCCTAAGTGGCATCACAACCCCATCAATCATCCATACGCACGGGTGAGGAAACACATCTACCATGGTGCAAAATATCGTAGTGACTATACAAGCCCATAGGGCAAAAGCCTAGTGATGTAGCCTACTTGGCATCACTAAGGGAGAGTATCCAAAGTGATGTGCTTACATGACATCACAACCTCGCCATACTAATCATATCGATATTTATCTGCTGCAGAAACGCCCATGAAGATCTGCTCGCGCATCACATTGGTAGCTCAGGTGTGTATGACTTACCAAGAACACCGATGTTTATTGATTATGGAATGCCCATGAAGATATTCTCACGCATTGCAATGGTAATACTGTCATAAGCGCTTTACCACCTAATGTCTAGGTCTACTTCGATTACAAGCATATATCACACACACAAAGCATATAGGATTGGTCTAAACTGGACGTCACGCCCAAGTTTTCCCTGTCAATACTTGTCTTAAAATACACAAGATTGGTCTAAATTGGACGCCATTTCCAGGTTTGCCTTGTCAGTACTTATTTTCAAGCGCATACAAGCACAATCATAATAAGCACATTAGGAATCACATCTGAATATTCAACCAGAATAAACGGGAAACACGCAACGAGCATGTCATAGCAATAAGTACATCACAACGTAATACATTAATCAAGTATACATACTAATTATCATAAGAGTAATCATCTCCTAGAATTTACTCATAATCAGGTAGATAATCCAATAAGCTTCACAACGCCTCAAATCGGGTTTCATTTCGAGTTTCCAAACT